>BPVZ01000103.1:149103-207018 GCA_020521535.1 Rubroshorea leprosula
AATTGTAGTATTAAAGTCTTAATTAGTTTTTTAAAAATAAAATCAAAATCTATTGTATTTAAAAAAAAAAAAAAAAACTCATTCACACTAACATGTGATTCTTGTTGTAAAAAAAAAAAATGTTGTTATATAAAATAATCTTGCATTTAAATATAAAAAGAAAATTTAGCCTCAACAAAAGTGGTTTGTGAGACAAAAGTGAGGGGAGTAGAAAAGGAACTTTGACGATGAAGTTGGAGAGATATGCTAGGTGAAAGATTATAAGGACAAAAAAATGCATTAATTAACAAAGAAAGTAAAGGGCATACATGGTATTCAACTTTGATAAGTTGTTAAAAGATAAAAAGAAAAAAAAAAAAAAGATTCCACAACTTTTTGATGTTGAAGTGCCTTGTGAGACCAAAACTAGGAGTCAGAAAGATAAGGAGCCTTTAGTAAAACTTGTGACTTGTGCGAGAACCAAATAAGATAAGGGGGAGATAGGAAGAAAAAGTGAATGATGAGAGAGATAGAAATGAGGGACCAAATAAGAGAGAGATAAGAAGAAAAACTAAGTGATGAGAGAAATAAGAAGAAGGGAGGGCTCAAGTTCTTTATTTTTATATTATTATTATTTAGATAGACTACTATTATTAAATTCACTAGTAGGTTATTGAGATGTATTTGTTTTCTAAAAGAAGAAAAAAATTATTATTAAAAATAGATAATAACATAAAATATATATAAATAATTTATAGATGTTTTGATAAATTTAAGGGATCTTTTAATGATAAAAATATATAAAACTAAAATTATTTTACCTAATCTAGTTTATTTGATTAAATTTAACCCCAATGAGGTGGTTCAATTGTTAAAAACTTGAAATTTCAAGTTAGAGATCTCAAGTTTGAACCTTGACTTGAGCAGGGAGGGATTTAGGTAAAGATGAGGGTTATCCGCTCTTGTATAATATATTCAGATGTACAATAAAAAAGTTTATTTGATTAAATTCAAACAAATATGTAAAGTAAAAAAATAAATATTACAGAAATAGCTTCAAAAGAATAAAGATTAAAAAAAATTCCATACAAATCGAAAAAATATAAATGAAGTAAAATGTATTTATAAAATAAATAAAAATTTTACAAAATTTACACCAATTGGCATTGCTCAACTTAAAACTTCTACCTAACAAAATACCTTCAAAGATCGAAGTATTTACAAAATTAATACAAAATCAAATTCATTTTTAAAGAGACAAAAGAAGAGAAGAGAAAGAAAGGAAAAGGGTAGAGTTCACTCTACCCTCCTTATACTTAAGATTTAATCCTAAAATTTCTTCTAAATTTTGTTCCTAACAATTATTACTCTTTTTTTTACATAAAAAATTCCTTACTTGATATCGCAAAGATTTAAATTCTCAATCTTAACCTAAACTAAAGTTTTTAAATTAATGAATATTAATACGTCCAAACTAACCCTCTCTATCTTGAAATGAACAGTAATTAATACATATTCCAGTTTATCATATTACATAACACATTTATTAAACAATCATTATTTCCTAATCTGAAATTAAAAGTTAAAAAAAAAAACTTAAAAATGCAGCTATACATATAAGATACAAAAATTGACTTAGTTAATTATATTTATATTATATTTTAATAACCTACTTTCTCATCTTGAAATAACAACTTTTAAAGCATAAGTTCTTTCCTTGCTAGTTATTCTTTATCTCAGGAAAAGCCAAAAGCCGAAAGGTATAGAGGAATCTGAAGTTTGCCCCAACAAGGAAGGAAGGAAGAAGCATAGATAAAGAAAACCAAACCCCGAAATTGCTAGGGATTTCCATGACTAGAATCCATCAAGAGTCTTTTTAATGGTGGAATATTTTCTGTAACTTGAATTCTTAGATTCTTGGGTTTTCTTTTAAATTACAAGGAAAACCCCCTCACCATTAATATCCCATTTCCCGTCCCCATTACCCCATATCATCCCAAACCCTCCTCAACTCTGCCTTCAATGCATCCTCAGATCCAAACCCAACTCGGTATGTCATATGCATACACTGTTATTCATTATCTTTATTAATCTTACGGAGAATTATTTTTCATCTTCACTTGTTTAACAGAAATTCCGGGTATGGAAGTGAATAAGAAATTACTTGACGAACTTGAAGCAATGGGATTCCCACGAACAAGAGCAGAAAAAGCTCTTCAACATTCTGGTAAGATTTATAACTAACCTAGCTAATTTTTTTTTGAAAAGAGCTAATGTTAACAAAGGATATTATTCATATGGTATCTTCTTGTTAACTTTCAGTACTATTTTAATCGAGATATTAGGATGGTTAAATACCAACAATATCTTGTCAAATTGGTACCCATAACTTAAAAATCTTACTTTAGGATTAAGGTTAGGGGCACCTAATACTCCAATGTATCAATAAAATCTGGATGGTTAAATAAAGAATGAGACCTCCCTCTCCTCTGTCCATAGGGGGGGGGGGGGTAAAGGTGGATGTGTGAATTGAATAGTGTCACATAAAGGTAAAACATCAATAATCTTTTAGGGAACTGAAGATAGAGTATTTCTTGGGTAATTTTGTTAGAATTAAAAATTCCATATACCTAAAATTTAAAATACTAGATATAACAAAATAAACAAATTATATATCTTAATCTCCATAATCAATATGCAAGATTTATATGTTACCGAGAATCATCAAAGATCATCATAATTTCATTACATATAAAATCTACAAAATAAATATAATTCGTATTGAGATTTATGTTTTCTTCTCTCTATTCAACTTCGATATAGTGATAATTAATGGGTCATGTAACTCTCTAACTCTACCATTTATAAAGTTAGGATTTTTTGAATGGAAGGAAGACCTAACCTATTAAAATAATCTTTTGAGCACTTTCGTCAAACAATTCACCTTTAATTTCAAATTTTAAACTTATTTATATCACATTATATAAAACTGAAATAAAACTTAGATTCACTTGAATTACATAACTTTATTGAACTTTATAAATTTTTCATTTAAACCAATTTTAAAAACCAAATACAATTAGAGGAAGGTGGAAACCCACATAAAATTTTCCAACAAGTTCAAAAAAATTAAAAATTAGTATCCTTAAATAAAAAAAATTAAAAATTGATATTATTAAATAGAAAAAGTTAAAAATTAATATCTTTATTTAAAAATTAACAAAATTAATATTTTTAAATAAAAAAATATAAAATTAATATTTTTATTTACATCTTTTCTCTACGGCTTCAAGCTTAAATTTCCATGGTGCATTTGCAACTTGAATTTTTCATTAACTTTAGTTTCTCTTTAATGCAGATAATCCTAGCCTTGAAGCTGCTGTAAATTGGATCTTTGATCATGAAAAGGACTTAGATATTGATGAGCCCGAGGTATGGTTTTTCAATTCTCAGCTTCTTGCCACTATCTTTTAGTACTCTTCGTGGGGATTTTTGTGGGTATGGTTGATTTTTGTGAGAACAAAATATTATGGGTTTCATTTTTCATCAGATTTTTATATTTCTTTTATTTTCAGTTTTTCGGTATTGGCTTGATTATTTTTATGAACCCTATCTCATCTAGGAATGTTTGGTATGGTAGTTTAGGAATAATAATTTTGTTTAAACTATTAAGAATAAGTATTTTAGTAAATTTATTTATTTTGAAAATATTATAAATTAGTTGTTTAATAAAAATTTTAATTTAGTGGTTTGAGACTATAAATAGCAATTAAGATACAACCGTTAACAAATTAAAAAAGTTATCTTAAATAAGTTTTTTGTATCAAATCACTAGTAAATTGAAATTTTTTAACTTTATTGACAAATTTATCTATTTTAATTTTTTAGTTTTTGGCTATGATTTTTAATTAATACTTATCTAATTAGTTTTAATTTTATTTTTTTAATAACATTAAGTGATTTATATTTTTATTTTTTACATTAATTTATATTAAAAAATTATATTAACTTAATAAATAAAGTTTGTCAATTAGACGAAATGATTAAAAAAATTTATTTAAAAATAATATAATTTTTTATTTTTTAAAAATAAAAATAAGTATATGATTACATTATTATAATTTATGTTTATTATTAATATTATAAAATTAACAATTTTAATAATAAAAATATAAAAAATCACACATAATTATTTTTAAACGTATCTTTATTAATCATTTAATATTAAACAATAACTACTAACCATTATATAACCAAACAACTATATCAATTGAAATCTGTTATCCACCACTCACTACTTACTAATGGTTACTAATTATTTAGTACCCGTTATCTATTGAATTTTAATTATTACACCAAATATGCCCTTAAAGCTAACTTAGACAAGAGAGTGCATTGAAATACTCATCCTGAAAATGCAAAATCTGCGATGGTCACAAGATGGTGCTTTGCACTTTCTCTAAAACAAATTCACTTGATTATAAGTTGAGTTTAGATAGTTACCAAATCTAATCCATAACATAATTTTGCGAAGCCATAATGTTGAGCATGCGTGGAAACAGCTGTAGAGCATGTTGACAAGTACCTTTCTTTTATGATAGTCCACACGTCTCTGTTGTGGATGAACAGTCAATGCTTTTCTCAATTTCAGAAGTATGCGGCGGAGATACGATGCACTAGATTTATTAGAATGGCGCTATTCACTTTAAATAATATAATAATAAGTAGTAAGCCAAACTCATAAAGATTATTAACTAAATATTAAAAATAAAGGTGATACTATAGGAATAGTTTTTTTATATTATTTTTTTAATAAAACTTTCAAATATTATTAAATGAGTAGATGTATTTAATTTATGAGTCTCACATGAATTAAAAGAATCAATCATTTAAATGACATATTAATTTATATAAAAAGGTGAAATAAAAAGGTTGTACAAAAATTATTTTCTTAAAAATAATTAATCTTAGATTTATTTAAACAATAAAAAAAAAAGAAATTTTGTAATTAAAAATAACTAAAAGAAGATAACAATTAAAATATAGGAAACTAAGATATGAAGTACCAATGCATTTGATTTCAACATAATCAATCAATATAAATTATAGATGAATATGCTTTCAAAATCAATTAATTGAGTGTTATTGTATATGATGGGTTTTCTTAAATTAATTAATTAATTTTCTCAACTTAAGTTAATTCTCCCCTATTTATTTAATTAGTCATATCTCTATTTAATTTAAAATAAATTGATAAGTATTAACGGATGTGAAAACCTCTTTCTTAAAAAAGAAGTTATTAACTCTCTTCCTACATATGACACTAATTATTTCTTTATCTTATAGTTTAACACATGATTTATATCATTATTAATCTAATTCATGTAATTATTTCTCAAGTTCATGCTTAAATCCCATAATCAATAAAAGGTGATTAAGTTTTTAAAACATTAAATTCAACAATACAAACTTATCATGTGAGACACTTTAATTAAAAGTATAAAAATTATAAAATCTATATCAAATTGATTAGGTTACATCACAATCTTAGTCGGTTAAATTAGTTCATAATAAAAATATTAAAATTTAAAATTATATTTATGAACCAAGAATCTATGCCAAAATAAAAAAATAAAACTCAATTTGAAAATGTTAACTTTATTAATCCTTTATTGTTAATAAATTCTTGTTGTCTCTAATTTTGTTGCCAAGTGTCCACCAAAAGACTACCAAAAACCACCTAAAGCTGGTCTTAAACCAGTATCTATAATGGCACCTTTGGGGCAGAGGGTAGGATTGGACAAGATAAAATTTAATCTATAGGACTGGGTTAGATTAGATTGGATGAGATTATATTAAATCAAATACAACGTTTGGTTGATTGTTAGATATAGGAATGTCAATGGGATCGAGGGGTCCCTCCCTGTATTCATGGGATGAAGATCTTTGCGGATATTTTTTTTTACATCCTCATTTCTTGTGAGGATTTCAATTTCTCGTTAATTAATATTAAAATATAAATTTTTTATATATAATTAAATAATATTTAATTATAATATATAAAATTTTAAAAATTCAAACATAATTAACTAAAATTTTTTAAATATAAAATCAAACATAAATTGTCCAAACTAAATAAATATCAATTCAACATAAATAGTTAAATTAACAAACTTATTGATGATGGGTTAGGTTAATTTTTATGGGTTGAGTTGGGTAAATTTTGTTTAAATTTAATTTTTATTGGATTAAATTTAAGTTTGAAAATTGAACTAAATTTAAAATAAAATTAATTTACATATTTTTATAATTTTTTGTGGGGATGAGATCTCCACAGAGCCTCACAAGATGAAAAAAAATTTCACAAAATTTTAAAAAATATACCTCCCATCCCCAACCACGAAAAAGAATGTTCCTTTCCTTCCATGCATAAAAATTGAGGTAAATTGCCATCCTTAATCAAATAAACTTGGCTACACATAAATATTCATATAAATAGACGAAAATAACTCTGTACTACTGGAATTTAGTTGTTTAACCTATTATAATATCATTTTTTCCAGATTTGAGAATCATATATTAAAAACCAATTGAGTTCAATTTGGAAGAAATTTAACAAGTATAAGAATTGAAAAAAAAAATGGAAGTGAGATGGAACAGATTCTTGTTTGTTTCTTGGGAAAACAGTGCAAAAAATGAAAAATCACCAAATATTCAAATTATCTTTATGTAAAATGTGAATTACAACTTCCTTCTCATCCTCATCTACGCAACCCATGAATGCCTCTTTAACAAACAAACAAATCAATTTCGATTTGGATCAATTGGTGTTTCATTAGTCCAGTACCCCCATTTTTTCCTACATAGTTTTGACTTGAAACATCTTACCTCTCCAGATTTGCTCTTTTGAAGTTTTGATACTTTTCCATTGCCGACTTGCCAAGATTTGTCGATTCTGGGGGCTACTTCTCCTTCTTTAGCATGTCTTTCTCTTTTCTAGAACTAGATCTGTGAAGGTCATTGTTAGCTTTATATTTTCTGGCATCGTATCTTTGAACCACATAGACGACATTCTAAAGCAAGAGAGCAAGTCAATGGAGATAATAGAGGAGAAGATGAAGTAGAAGGAAGAGGAACGAAAAGATGGATTTTAGCCATCGACGAGGTAGATGACTTTTAGCCGTTGACGGAGAAGATGAGTTCTGGCACCAGCACCGATGTGCCTAACAGATTTATGGCGTCGGACTAGATTGAAAAGGGAGAGAAGATGGGTAAAATATGTAAAATACAATCTTATCTCACCTAATCCAATGGGGGAGGTGGGATACATTTTATTTAGTTTAGGTGAGACAGGATAAAAGGTTGGATAGGGTCCATCCCATATTCCCATTCTTTAGGCTCCCCAAACACGGGAACACAGCTAGATAAGATAAAAATCATATCCCATTCCGCTGTGAATCCCGACCACCAAACGTGCTGCAAGAGTTTAGAAAACTTAATTAAACTAGACATGGAACCCATACCTAAATAATAAAAATTTTGCACGAAGTTGCTGAAATTTGCTCAAGGGGTTGACACCTCAAGCTGACTCATTCACAAGGGCTTCAGTTTTGAGTTTTTATTTTTATATATTTTGTAAGTATTACCATATTTAGAAATCTAACTTTATTATAAAATTTTAAATTTATTAAATTTAATTTAAATATGGTTCTAGATATTAAATATATAAAATAATAAAAAAAAAAAGTCAACAAACAGTCCGTATCGAACTGACAAAGACCTACCGACTCGATAACTCAACAATTTACTATTAGTCTTTTTCCCCTATAATAAAGGTTCGATCTTCCTCTGTACTTCCTCTAGCGCCACTTGCCCTAATAAAAAAAAAAAAAAAAAAAAAAATGTCCGTGTCGAACTTTTGGGCCCAAAAAGCAATTTTTTTAATGGCAAAATGACAATACTGGTCCCCAACTTCTCCTCTGATACTCAAAGTTCTGATCCCTTCAATTTAGTCGGAAGAGTTCTGATTTCTTCCAATTCAATCCTTTCCTTCATCAATAATAAAAATTTTATAAAATTAAGTAAACTCATCCAATTATCAATAAGTAAAAATTTCATAGTAATATATATGAAAATTCAGTATAACGACATATATCATTGTGCGCTCCTTTCATTCATTTGGTATTCTAAATGCATTCTTCCTATAGAATATCATACATCATCTTCACTTATTTTTTAACTCATTATAAATCTTACATTCTGTAAAAGCTTGTTTAGAGGAGGATCCTGATTAAGTGCATGTATGATAAATGAAGCGGGATGGCTTGAAAAACCGGAGCTCAGGTCTTGTGTGCTCTGTCCCGAGATTTTCATATCTCATATGTTCAATTTTAACCTAGGTAGCTGTGGACATTGATATTCAGTCGTCTCCTGAAGAACCTGAACCATCTGTTATCAGAGAAGAAATGAGAATTAAAGAACAAGAGCTAAGGTTTGGTTTGAACAGATCCTTTGGTGAATGCTTCCGAACGTAATTGTTGAAAGATAAGCTTTTATATGTCATCTTCCTCTCTAATTGTCTATGGTGGTCCATTGAGAATCTGAGATCCTCTCTAAATTTTTCATCTTCCTCTCTAACTGTTTCTTTCCATACTCATTTCTTTTGTTAACTTTCAGAGATCAAGCTCGTAAAAAGAAAGAAGAAGAAGAAAAGAAAAGGGAAAGAGAAAGGGAGAAGGTATTATACAGTTGTTCATTATACAGTTATTCATGTTGTATGTTTTAGGTTTCACCTTTTGCATAAGCGTCTTCTTAGTTTGCCTAACCAGTAACCACTAGTTACATCTTTTACAGGAAAGAATTCGAGCAGGCAAGGAACTTCTTCAAGCAAAGCGAATTGCAGAGGAAAATGAAAGAAAAAGGTTTGTTTTAGTACTTGAAAAGTTTCTCCTTTAAAATGGACATTCTTCTTCTTCTTTGTTTATATCCTTTCTAGTCTCTTTTGGCGTGACGTTGTTTTCTCCACTTTACTTTCTGAATGCACAATTATCAGTTATTTAGCCGTGCAAAAGGCAGCGAAAGAAGAAGAGAAAAGAGCAAGGGAAAAAATCCTTCAGAAACTAGAAGCAGATAAGGTGTTTCTTTATTCTTATTTCTTTCAATGTGACTTTTACAGCTGATCATATACCAGCATTGGGATCAAATAATCCATACTTGTAAAAGTTTTTTGATTTAGTTTTATAATAACCCTTTTGCCTTAGCTTTCTTAAGATTGGAGAACATAATTTCTACTGGTGATGAAATAGAGAGCTTTATAGAAACGTGTATGGTTAATGAGAGGTATAGTTTCACTAGTTGAAAACAGTGAAGGTTCTCTAATAAATACCTAAGGAGGATCTGAACTCTGAGTAATCAATTAATTACCTACAGCTCTTATACCTTGCAGAAAGAATGACAACCAGCTACTTTACCATATAGGCAAAGCAACAGATTAATGGCTAAGGTTAAATTTAAAAAAAAAAAATGCAATCACTTTGCTCATACTTTTTCTTTGTTTTATCGATGGCTCTACTAGTCTGCTGGCATTCAACTATGATTTTATTTCTTTATAGTTAGAAAGGGGGAGGAACCTCGGGTTGCCACCAGTTAAGAAGAACCCTACTGCTGAAAATACTTCTGCACCAAATGTACAGGAAAAACAGGAGAAAAAGGTCTATCATACCTTCTAGATTCTTCATCTGCAAACCTAAGAAATCCTACACTTGTTGCAAAATCAAGTTGATATGAAATATGATTGATCTTGTGAATTGCAGAAGCCTTTACCTGCTGTGCCTTATGCAAAGGCTGAGCTTTTGGGAGAATGTTTGAGGTCTCTAAGGCGCAATTACAAGGTATGTGACATTTTAATTCATTGTTTTCACAGCTAACTGAACCAAAAGAAAAAGGAGTAGGGTTTCTCCAACTCAAGCATGGATGTTGCACAAATGCTATTTTCACACTTGCACTCAAAATTTTTGTAATTTTCGTAGTTATATGCATTTTTACAAGTTTTAGGAATTATGAATTTCTCTTCAAGCTGGATATAATGTTAGAACTTTGAATGCTATACTTTCTGTTCTTACAAAATTTTTCTATTTCCATTTTATATATTGTAAACTGTTACTTATCACTTCCATTAGCTGCCCTTCTTTTCACCGGCCTTTTCTGTAATTGTCTAACATACTTAACCGTAAGAAACTTGTTTCTTATCTTGTAATTCTAGGATTATGATGCCAAAGTTCAAAGAGCCTTCCACCTGCTTCTGTTTTATGTTAAAAACGTTGTAAATAATCCTCATGAGGAGAAGTACAGGAGGATTCGACTCAGTAATCCATATTTCAATGTAAGCTAACTCTTTGAAATGGGTCATGGTATCGAAACTGCTTCTATGATATGTCAAGATCTAAATTCCAATCTGCCTTTTTGATTGTCTTGCCTATGGATTTAACTGGTGAAAAATAAATTACTCTATGTTGTAATCTGACATGCTGTTGGAATTAGGAGATGAGACTTTTAAGTCGCCAACAGAAAATTCACATTCATATATCATAATGCACTTCTCTTTTAACAGGAATGGATTGGGGCCTTGAAAGGTGGTGTTGAGTTTCTCGAGCTTTGTGGGTTTGAGAGGAGCAAAGGGAATGAGTTCTTGGTTCTTCCTTATGAGAAAACTGACGTGGCAATACTAAACTCTGCTCTTACTGTATTAGTACTTGCAATAACAACTCCCTTCTTTGGGCGTTTCTCACATCCAAGAGAAGATTAGGTATGAGAGTACAAGGTTAATAAATGACATGAGTTGAAACTTGGATGTGAATGTTTCATGGAAGTAGTCGAAGTGTTCACACAGAAGTCCTAAGAATGTAAGGACTCATCAAAGTTACTAAGAGTTTAAGTGTTGTAAATAATGTATCCATTGACATACCAAAATGAATGGAGTTATTCTCTATCTAAATAAAATGAGATGGATCACCAAAGTCTCTATGTAGAGATTGAGTAGAGTTGAAGGGCTGATTAAACGTGGGGAAGGTGTTGAGCACCTCACAATTTTTGTCTAAATATAGTTGCTACATACTTTAGTTTTTAGGTAATTCAATTGATAAATATTTAAAAAAAAAAAAAAAAAAAAACCGGATTCACAGTAACAAATTAGCTAAAGAAAAGAAAAAAAAAAAACTGCAGAATGAGTGAAAAAAAAAATGCATGATTGGACTAGTAAACAAGAGAAAACACTCGGTTACTGAGTCTAAGTTAATAGAAATCTCTACATGAGACAACTTATTTTCACTTTATTTTGCACTTTATCTAAGTTTCATTAATCCACAATCAAAGAGAATAGAAAATCTAAACTAAAATTTGGCTATTCGATAGAAACTAAACCAAAGCTACAATAAACATTTTATTACCCATTTTTGTTTTCGGACCTGATACCCATATACCAAAAATTGAATTGTAAGCAATCATGGTTCCTGAACAGATAGAACACGTGAATTCCTCATGTTAATTATTTTTAATCAAGATAAATCATAGAAATGATAGAACAAATTCAAATACATGACTCTTAATAACAGAAAATTCACAGATCAATAATAAAACCAAACCAACAATTCCATGATTAATTTATGGCAAAACAGAACATGAATATAAAGTTAAGAATTTAAAAGCATGGAAACCTATAAGAAAGTTGAAAATTCAAAGCTCTATTGTTTTGAAAATTCCAAATACAAGCTTTAACCTTTCTTTCCTCTCTACCTCACACCCTCTTTGCTTATCAAAACCCTTTTATACAAAAAGATGTAGAACCTATACCCTTCATGAAACCGGCCTAACAACTCTTCAAACCAAAGTCCACTAGCCTTTAAAAGCCCAAGCTGTTAGTTATGATTAGTCTTCACAATTATATACCAAACTTACGCATAAGTGACATTACAATCCCCCCACTTAAATGCTTGATGTCCTCATCAGAACCAGGCCTATTAGGCCAACTAAAGTG
The DNA here is from genome assembly GCA_020521535.1 of Rubroshorea leprosula. NCBI lineage: Eukaryota > Viridiplantae > Streptophyta > Magnoliopsida > Malvales > Dipterocarpaceae > Rubroshorea > Rubroshorea leprosula. The sequence goes on from BPVZ01000103.1 coordinate 161,114, forward strand.
ATGTGGAGTCCACACTACCACCAACTGTGTTGGTTAGTATAGATTCACACTTACGAGAGGTGACCACTTTAATACCAACTAAAACAACCCAAGCTAAAACTCACCATTGGCCTAACAACTCTTTGGGTCAAGGTCCACAACCTCAAAAACTCAAGCTCAAGCTCATTTGTAGTGGTTGGTTTTCACACTTATATACCAAATTCACTTGCAAGTCCCCACCAATGTGGCATTTGGGGCATTTCATTTCATGCTACTTCTAAACCTAATTCCTAAATCCCTAAATTACAGGTAATAATTTAATTCGCTCAAAATTGGAATTTCGAAAACTTAGTTCTTCATGAATCCTCTAAGACTAGATTCATACCTTCTAGTGATTGAGGCTCCAAAATTTGAATCAATTTCAAAATCTTCCACCTTGTAACCCGCAGTTTTTAGTGATGACTTCAAATCCAAAAATTTCATCATGTTGATGCCATGATCCATCTGAATTCAAGTAGAATTAGGGATAAACCAAGAAAAATTAATGATTTTTTGGGAGATTGACTGATAACAGAGTAAGAGGAGTTGAGAGATTTGAAGGCTAGGGTTCAATTGAACCTTGGCCCTTTATTTTAAATATATCTTAAAAATGAGACGACGTCATTTTGTCAATTTTTCTCTTAGACCTTCAGGTTTCATGCTCTTTACAATATGATCCATTAACTTCCAATATTATTGTTCAACCCCTAGTCAAAATCGAGTTGTGATAGTATCTTTGAGAAAAGAAAGATAAAGCCTAGGAATACTTTGTCCATCAAACTGAATGATGTATGCAAGAGAAAATCCTTCCCTTGATGAACATCTTTTATGTGAATTCTTTTCTATGTACTAAAGTAATTTGAGTAAAAGAAAACATTTTAAAAGAGAAAAATGCAACTCAAAAGAACAAATGGTTATTCAGAGTTAGTGTAGTGTAAGTTGTCATTTTAAAAGTTTTTTTAGAGGATTTGTCTAAAATTTTACAGTTAAATTATTATTTTTAAGAACTAGTTATTGAATTGAAAATTTTATTCATATAAATCATGCTTATTAATTTTCATATTAGTTTGATATTTATAATCTTTTGATAAAAGAAACTCTATTTATTGACATATATTTAACGATTTTGTATAATTAGTGAACTAAAATCTCCTAGGTCAATATGAAAATTGACATACATAATTTATATGGGCAGTACTTTGAATCCAATAATTAGTTTTTTGAAATATTAATTGAAAAATAAATTTTTAGACATATAACTAAAAAATTTTAAGAGTACGACTTATAAATTATCTTTTCCTTAAAATTAAGTATGCTTCTTTTAAATTTTTGTCATTTTGTGCTTATAAATTGATACAAAAGGAGGTGATAAAATAGACAATCTAACAATAGATATAGATTTATGTCATTTCCTTTGATCTTGATGCATAGTGTTGAACTAATTATGTGATTCAACATTCTACTTTCATATGTTATTTTTCTCCAATTACTAAAATTAATCTTTTAAATAAATTAACACCCTTTTGCGGATCAAATAGTTGCAATGACATCACCATATATTTAACAAGAGCTACATCTATAGAAAAACTATTAATTATTATTTATATATGAAAAGAAAACTTAATTATTACTCATATAGATTATTAAATTTTTATCTAAATTTTATATATAAAAAAATAAAATTTAAATTAAACCTACTAAAAATAGATACAAGGAGTGCCATTTTTTAGATATATCAGGATGAACTCTTTCTGAGATATTATCCACAATTTCCATAGTGAAGTATAACTAGGTTGACCAACCTCACTTTACAAGATGTGTGTATATATTATTAAAAAAAAGTTGATATGATGTACCTTGTTAAATTTAGTTAATTTATAAATTCCATACATTATTTATGTTTTTTTATGGATTTTATATAATTTTTATTATTTGTTAAAAAGAACTTAAATGTAAAGAAAAGCTTTGGACTTAAGTGATAATTTCTTAAAAATTGAATGACTAAATGGCAAGAAGAAAGGTTACGATTATGAACCTCAATGAATGAATTTGAATTTTAAGTACCAAAGTGTTCATAAAGTAGAAAAAGAATAACACAGATGTGCTATTTTGCCATTAAACAATTTGCAAAAAGATTAAAACCCCAACATGAGTTGGGTGCTAACATTGCCTTTGTAGGTGTTGATATTATATGTTAATATGAATACCCTCTATTCTGATACATAAGTGTCAATGCCTATATTTTAGCATCAACACTTCTATTGCATTATTCAAATTATCCAAATTAACTTTAAGTTAATAGTCGTCACTTTTATTTTTTTTAACATGCCAACAATTTATGTGAATCTAATAGACAAAATCCATCTACTAATTCAACAATGACATCCAATTAATTTTTAACTAGTCAAATTTGAAAGGTAATATTTTAATTAGAAACTTATAAAGATAATAATCTTAATTAGTTAAAAAAAATAGTATTCTTAATTAGAAAAAAATAAAATATGTGTAAAATCTCCATAATTGCCTTCAAAATCTAGAAAATCTCCTCCTATTTCAAATTGGGCCTTCCAATCCAAGTTTGGTTTAAACTCTTGAATTTATAGATCAAGTTATTTTATTTAGCCTAGCCTAACTCCAAAGGGACCAAAATAATAATTTGATTGTGGAAATCAAATCTTACCTTTTATTTTTATTTTTTTCATTTAATAATGGTTTAGGTTGTTGGTGTCATTAGGGTCTACAGAGGTATTATTAAGTTGAAATCTTTATTTTGTTACTTACAAATCACAAGTTATGTAGGAGAATCACTATAGATCCAATACTGACAAAATCCTAAATTTTTCTTTTTCTGCTTGACTTTGTATTTTAGGGGATTCATGATCAGAAAAGGAAATAATGGTCACAAAAATTTTGTTTCTCTTCTTATGCAATAGCCAAGCCTTAATTGTTGGGAAAAAGGAGCAAACACTAGAAAAGATAATTGCTGGCTATTATTTTAGAGACTTGGTGTCTCACAAACTTAGAATTGCAACCACCACTTGCTTTCCCCTTCATCTTTTTTATTTTATTTTATTTTATTTTATTTTTTATTGCCTTTTAGTAGCTAAGGGTTCATAAAAGTGAAAATTTTGTCTTATTGTAGTGAATTTAGGTCTTCGAAAGAATAAGGTAGAAATATATGTATAATTTTTTTTTCAGTCTATATATAATGTATTGGTTTTCTTTTTGATAAACTTGTTTTTAGTTTTGTTTTCTGTTCAAGAGTTGAACATTTTGGTTACTTTTCTTGGTAAGTGATGATTTTTTGTTGTCTTGAAATTTTTGTGAAGCCTGTATTTTTCAAGCTTTTCTTTTACTAATATGTTGAGTAATATTTGAAAAGAGTAATTATTTATATGACTTGTTATTGATGTTATCTTTTAAAGTATTTCTAACTTTCACACATCAAGCCTTATAGACCACTTGATAAATGCATCAAATACCTTGAAAATAACCAAGATTTGAATCATGGTACTATCATGTTACAATTCCCCATCTCTTACCCCAATTGTAACTATTCAAAAAAAAAAAATCACAAATTTTATCTAATTGTGTCAGTTATGTGCAATGGAAATTGGAAACTAAGAAATGTCTTAAACTCCATCAATCAATTGAGGCATATTTAGTGCATGGTGGTAATTGTATGAGATTTAATAATGTAGTTGATTATATTCTTTAAGGTATTGCTTTAAGATAAACATCTTGATTTGTTGAGCAAATGATCTTATTACGGCGTAAACCAATTTTGGTTGATTATAATGTCGATATTGGAGATGTCATACATTTGATTGAAGAATTACCTGAGGATTGTGAGCTACATTTGGATGATTTTTTTATGTATTAGAGAGTTTAGTTCATGTGACATAGAAATTGAATCAATAAGGTTTTTAAGTTGTTTTCTTCCAAAAAAGCTTGTTAGTTCATCTTCTTTTAGACATTCGAGTGTAATTGATCTTATTAAGAAAATAGAAAGAGTTCATCTTGTGGTCAATACCTTGTGAATTGTATTTGGATGATTATGAAGTTGTTATTCTTCCTTATTATTTTCCACTTAGATAATACCTTGTGAATTGTATTTATAATCAATCTTTAGTAGGTAATCAACAAATGGCAAATATTGCATTGGGCATGCCATCTAGTATAATAGTTTAGAATATGAATTTTATTTCATGGAATTATTCAGGGGCTTTTAAGGGAGACTTTATTTTTAAAATTTTACATATGAAGAATATCCATGATTTGTCAATGATTTTAATTATTGAAACTCAAATGTTTAGTTTAGATGCAATTTTTGGAGCTACGTATATTGGTTTTTCAAAAAATTGCATAGTTGACACTTGTGGAGAGGTTGGTGGTGCTTGCTTAGGATAGGATGTTTCAAGATTTTTTGTTGAAATTTATCTCAAAACGAACAATGCATTCATACTGTAATTGAAAAAGTAACTATTTGTCGCTTTATTTATTACAGTTATTGTTAAAAACTGTTTTATTTTAACTTTTATTTAGATTAATCTCTATGTTTAGGATCATCATATATTTATTAATACTTTTATTTATAAGAAAGCAATGTGAAAACTTATTTTTCTTTGTTATATTTTATTATAATGTAAGTATTTGCATCTTTTTTACTTTAATAAATACATTTACATTATTGATATTTTCTCATATATTATTTAAATTTGTAAATAAATAAATAGCAATAATATTACACTAAAATTTGCCAAATATAATTTTATCATATCCATTTTAATATGATAAAATTATGACACTGATAGTTAATAATATGTCATATATGCAAATCCATAAAGCTACACATAATTAAAGTGCTGCTGAGATCATAGTAGAAGCCACTCAAAAGCTTAAAGCATCTCCTACTGTCGTTACTAACATGTAAAAGTTGTACCATTATGCTCAAGATTGTTGTATTTCAAAAACTTGCCAAAATGAAAGTGGTTTTCTTTATGATCTTCTTACATTGATTTGATTAGCTATTTAGTTCTAATCTTTGGTTACATTTATTATTTTGAGACCTTGTAAATCAAATAAAATATTGTTAACTTCAACATGATAAAATATTAAAGTAATTTTCATTTGAAAATTAATTACTTATACTGAAGTTTATTAAATGTTTTTAAATTTTTGTTCATTCCTATTTCCACACTCTTCTCTTTTTTGCTCTAATTTGTTATTAATGTACTTAAAAGGCTAGTCAGGTTGTCATGAAAAATTCCATAAATAAAATCAAGTATTTAAAAGAAAATTAGTGAAAAATTTCTATTATTTTGTGAATAAAAAATCTTGAGTAGATTTATGAAACATACCTCTCTTGAATTAAAATGTTTTATTCCATCATTAACTGCATTTTTGCTTGGTTAGCATCATCATTCTTCTTTGTTTCTTTGGATCTATAGACAATATTTGAATCAAATAATAGTTAATAAGTTAATTTCTTTTTGTTTTAAAAATAATAATTTTACTAATAAAAGATCCATAAGTTTTAAAAGCCTTATTGATTAGAGTTGTATTTGTGTTCTTCATCTTGCAAGGATAATTTGCACCTTACTTTACCTTCTTGTGTTTCCACAAATGTGTTTCTAGAGTCTTTTTTTGATTCCTCCATATTTAAAGATCTTTTTGAAGCAGATAAACCTTTCACTTTCACTTATGGTGTAGCAAGAGCATACATATTTAATAGCCTTTCCAAAATCCTTGTCACATTAAAAATTAGACCTATTTTGGTGTATAATCTGTTACTCACCACCACTTCAAATCTTCAATTTTTATTTTTTAAATTGTTGATTATTGCAAGCAATGACCTTTTTGTAATTTTCTACTATGTAGAAATCATACTTATTGGCATATCAATGAATTGGTCACCAATATTTACAAAAAAAATAAACAAAGCATTTACTATTTTGTTAGTGACAATTGCCTCAATTTTGTATTTAAAATTTTATAATAGTATATTCACATTAAATAATACTTACACAAGCTCAAAATTATTTTTTGATGCACCACACTGCAAGTTGTTATCTCACCAAATTTTTTTATAGTTTTTAAGTTTGTATTGCAACCAATATAATACTAATAATGTTCTAACTCAAATTCTTTGATTAAAACATGGCATTCAAATCTTCTATCCTATAATAAATAAACATTTATTTTTATATGTATTTTCAATAAAACGTAGTGTATATTTCTATATAGTTTATTTTATTAACTTACCCTTAAATTTGTCATTGGGCACTCTAATAATTCTTTGACAATTTTCATTTCAGTAAGAGGGATTTATTTAGCACTTGAGTTTCTTGGTTTTAATGGTACTGTTGCCCACCAATGTTGGTTCATTTCCAAGAATACTAAAATTGTATAATAAAATAATTTATTTTGTTATTTAATATAGATAATTATGTTAAAGATTATAATATCATTTTTTTCTTTAATCTTACATTTCAAGATATGGCTTAACTTCAAGGACATCCAAATTACCATATATCTTTGTTACAAATGTTGTTGAAATTTTCATTGCTTCTATGAATACCAAGTGTTTAAACAAGGGTTGCTTAAATCAAATGGAAACAGTCTAAAAGAAATGCTTTTATGGTAATTAACAATTATATAATCAAACAATTTAAAATCATTTGCACAATAACATTTATGATTTTTTACCACCAATGATGCAATAATCAAAATTTTTGGACCATTGATGTTGAGGATGTTCATTTCCTTGAATTCATTATTGACAAAACCCCAAAAAATAATATCATATTCTTGATTACTATTATTAGTGAATTAAAGATTATATTATAACTATCACAATAGTTTGTCTTATTAAATGACATGTAAATTAATTGTTAATTATACCTTAAGTTCTTAAACACCAATTCAATTCTATTTGTCTCTTCAAATATTATTAGTGTGTGAATTGGATCTCCAATGCAAGAGAAACACCCAATCAAATATAAAAATAAAATCTCATTAAGTATCATTTAAATTTTATAATTTTAAAAAGATTAATAGTTTAAAACTAATGGAAATTCTTTGAAATATATTATTACCTATGTATTTGGATAATATATTTTGGATCTGATAAATCTTGTCAAACAAAAAGAACTTAGACTTATATCTGTTTATATATCCTTCAAAATTTGTTTCTTCAATGATAATTGTGCCATTGAAAATTTTAATTTTTTGTCAATTTATGTATTGGTTCAAATTTATGTATTGATTCAAATTTAGTAAGTATAACATTAAAATTTACAATTATATAAATGTTTCCTTCAATCATATGAGACTTGTAGATATCATCATGAGAATGATCTATCACAATATGAACATGCTTTCCCAAATAAAACAAAGAGCACAATGCATAAATTAAACTTTTCACTTCGTGTGCAGTAAGTAAATTAAAGTGTTGGTTGATATAAAAAAAGATAAATTATTAAATAAATTAAAAACAAATTAATTATTTTAATGTAGAAAATAAGTTTATTCTATTTCATCATATACCTTCTCATTAATGTAATTGAATCAAGAGCATCTAATTCTTGAAGTAAATGTGCCCATTGTTTAGAAAGATCATCAGAGTATTAAGATGAAGAGGCACCATTTGTTAAACTAACATAAGAAAAAAGCCCTTTGCTTTTCCCTAAAATAGCTAGCCATTATCAATAGAATCAAGCTTGCCTATCGAATGCAAAGCATGATGCTTTATCAATTGACAACCTTAGAATGACTACAACAAATAACATTTGTAAGAACAATACTATAAATACAATTTTGTAAACCTACCTCAAAATTTCCACCAAGTTAATAGAATGGCAGCAAAAGCAACGACCGTTAGCCCCCTCCAAATTTAAACCACGAAAAATATCAAAGATTGCATCCTAAGTACTTTCCTTCTCGAACATGGCATCATCAACAAAATAATGAGTTTTTGGTTGTTTGTCATGTCTTGAACTAGGGTTATAAAATCCACTTATTTTTGTTTCCTTTTGACATCCCTAACTTTCTTTTTGTTCAAATGTAACCACTTAACAAAAGCTACCTTCCTCAAACCTTAACTCCTCCATTAAAGCAATAATAAAAAGGTAGAAATGTAGCAAATAATAGGGACATGTCCAAAGACAGATAGCTAAAAGAGATTTCTTAAAAAAAAAATGACTAGTTTGCGTCAAAGAACTATTCAGGTAACCCAAAATGAAAAAGGAAAGCTAAAATCAACTAACAAAGTGGCAAACCAAAATAAATGCCACTAAAGAGTGTTCAATCACCTCACACTTAATTTAGCATAAAGGGACATCCATTTTCAAGAACTTTTGACTATAGAAAGCTAAACTATCTTAATTCATCCTAATTTCTTCTTTCATAGTTAATACAAAACCATGATTTATAATGCCTTAATAGAGGAAGAAGCAAATTAAATCAGGAAAATTTATCTCTTTTTTTTGCTCACTCATCTAAAGTCAAAGATGTAGTTAACCTTTTCCGATATTCTTTTTCAACTCAACACTTTTTTTGCACCATCAACCAAGCCGATTTGTGTTTCAGTCAATCAAAAATAAAATAAAGGTAAGAAACTCCAGCACCATGTATATATACAAAGCAAGTAAAATTTAAAGTATTGAGAAAGTGAAAATAGCTTGAGAAATAGACCTAATATTATCTAAAACAAACAAAAACACAAGAAGAAAATAAAAAGGAATACTCAAGACAGCATCAAAGCCCTAAGTTGTTTGAAATCAAAAGAATGAATGAGGAGATCAAACCCTCATCCAGTAAATGTCCCTCAATTATTTGAAAGCAAAGGAAAGAACGAGCAGATCAAACACTCGTCTACTGAAAGTTGCAATTGAAAAAAGATGAAGGGGAAAGCAAGTGATGGCTACAATTCTAACACACCAAGTCTCTAAAACAACAGTCATTAGTTGCCTTTTCGGTGTTTGTTTCTTTGGCTCTTGCATAAGATGAGAAACAAAATTTCCATAACCATGATTTCCTTTTTGTTCATGAATCCCCTAAAATACAAATTCAAGCAGAGAAAGGAAATTTGGGGACTTAGTCGTTATTGGATCCACAGTGAAGAACGCCCCAATACCTGAAGACAAACCAGTAACAACAAAACTACTATCGCAAACCTTTTTTGAGGTCAAAATGATAATTACTCATCATACCTTTTGAAAAATCAAATTGCCCCCACCTAATAAAAAATTAGACACAAAATATTACAATTTCTGCCATATTCCTTTGAAGGGTAAATTGGAAAATGAAGTGAGAAAAAGAGTGTTTGCAAGAGAAAGAAAGAGGCTGGGCAATGAGGTGAGAGAAAGGAAGAAGAGGATAGTGAAAAGAAAACAAGAATGAACTAGGACTCAACTTTCTTATTCTCTAGATTTTAGAAATTTAAAGATATGTTTGGAAATAAGACCATTTTTTCCCTTTTCTTTTCTCTCGTTTTTATAATGATAAGTGAACAACCTATTTTTATAATTTTTATGTCATTTATTGAGTAAATATGTATAATATCTAAGTCATGCTATGATAAAAAAAACTAATCATTAAATGATACCTAAAATGTATGAAAAAATTACGCATAAAAATTGTCTCCTAATTATTTTCTTTTTTTTTAGGAATTTTTTTTTTCTTTTTATGACTAATGGCAAATTATGTATAGAGTTATCTAACATGTACACCCCTTTTGCTATTAATTTACTTTTAATTTACCGAAACGCGTCGTTTTGCATTTCTTTAGTCGGTTAGTGCTTTGGAACCCGAATTTCCAGACGGCCCGTGTCCGTCTTCCCGAACCTAAAATCTCGAAAGGAGCTTTCTCCTACCTGTAACTGGAGAGAGTAACTTTTTGAAACCCTAATTAAAACTCAAGCGGGTGGATTTTTTTTCCCTCTGAATTAGGGTTAGGGGTTTGATTTCCCTCTCTATTCTCTTAAATTTCGAGTAAACCACTCCTTAGGGTTAGGGTTCAGTCTGTTGATAAAGATGTATGCTGATCGGGTGGAGGCTGCAGCGAAGTTGTCAATAAAGGAGCGTCTCAATGGCAACTCCACCGCTGATTCAATTCGCATGCGTCAAGTCACTGGCAAGAGGTCCTTCTGTTTCTTTTTTGTCAAGATCTCTAGGGAATCCCCTTATGTTTGAATTTTGTTCTTTAATTCGACGTGGTATCTAGGCAGGGCCGTCCATGCACCTAATTTTATTGCATATTACGGTATTTTGGGTCTGTTCATTAAGCCTTTTCTGTATTTCATGGAGTTAGTGTAGTGGGAAGCTGGAAAGCTGAACCCTTTTCAAATCATATAGGAGCATGCTACTCGCATCAAATTTATGTTCATTCAAATCGCCATGACTGTAGGTTCTGGGAGGGATTTGAGAGAGAAGTATGGTGGAATGCATATTTATCTATAGAATTGTTTTATAATTAGTTGATTCACAATGCGGTAGTGGTATCTGTCTGTTAGTGTTAATTTTTCTGCTTATGTTACCTGACAATCAATTTATACGTGTTTGTTTCTATTTTATGGTCAGTGCTTCTAAGGTAGCAGTTTCCTTGATTAATTTAAGACCTTATCATTTGCAGACAGAGGCAAGATGACAAATGGGAACATGATCTTTATGATGATAATGAACATCAAGTTTCTAGTATGGATTTACTGCCGCATACAATTATATGCAACTAAATATTGCTGCTATCTAGGATGTCATCAAATCATCTCTATTTTGTTTTTACTGTGTCATAATGTGTTGTTAAGGACGCAAGGTTGATCCTCGAGATCTTCGGTTGAAGCTTCAAAGGAAAAGTCTTAAGCAAGTATCTCAAAGTGGGAAGGGAGGTGTCCGTGACCTACGTGAAAAGCTATCTGGAACTATGAATTCACAGCCAGTGAATGCTGATCCACCAAAGCCTAAACCGGAGGCTGCCAAACCAGCCAGGAAAAGCATTGTAGTGGAAACATCTGAACCAGAACCTAAAAGAACAGCCACCTCAGCAGTGAAGAAAAAGGATCAGCAAAAGGTAAGTATCTTCTGATTATCTCAGCCTAATTAAAACTTTTTTCAATTATTCCAATCTTTCTCTTCCCTTCCCTTCCGGACTTATAGCTGTTAGGAAGACTTATGTTTCATGTTGGTATCAAACTGAAAATTCGATTGAGAGTAGATCAGGCATGGAGTTTTCTTAAAACTAAAGCGAAAGAATTTTTTTTGTTTTGTTTCATGATACCATTAACCTGAATATTATTAGACCTTAGCATGCATTAGGAATAGTGTTTATGCTTAACGCTATCTTCTCTGTTTTATCTTAGCCTCTTTTTTTTTTCGCTGACAACCATTTTCTTTTTGGGTTTTTATGATTTTGAGGAATTGGGGAGGAGGGTTGGAGGCTTTTTTAAAAACCCATATATGTACGTGATATATAATTTTGTGGTTACTTGGGTTGTTTTTTTAGTTTTGTGTTGTGGAATTATTAGTCAGGCTTGCTCAATACCACTTTGTACCAAGTATAGAAAGCGGGGCATATAGTTGCTGTTGCAGTGAAATAGGGCCAATTAGGGACTTTCTAGGTCAATGTTTACCTGTGACTCCCCTTTAATCTTTGGATATGAGTTTTTCCTATGTGCAAAAATTTACTTGCCTTGTAGTATCTAAGTCTGAAGCAATTTCTTTGCAGGCTGAAACCTCGGTGGAGGACTTTCTTGAGTCACTAGGTCTTGATAAATATGTGATTACATTTAAAGCAGAAGAAGTATGTAAATTTTGCTTTCTTCTATGAATTGCAATTTTGTTTATTATGTTTATTTTAAGACAAACCTCGCTTTACAGGTTGATATGTCAGCTCTTGTACACATGACTGATGAGGATCTAAAAGCTTTAGGAATTCCGATGGTAATTAGCAAACTGAAACCTTTAGCTGTAATCATGGTTGGTTTAAGTTTAATTTTTTTTGCCAGCTATATTCTATATTCAAAGAGGTTTAAACAAAGTATTGTGTATGTTGTTATGGGAGTTATGTGGAGCAAGTCCTTTATATATGTTCAAGAACTGATTTTCTTTGGAAAAGGCAGTATTGGTGCAGAACTGATTGCGTTGATATTAGAACATCCTGTTACCTTCTTTTTCCTAGAATTTCCTTTCAGTACCACTTTGGGATGTGCCCAAATTATTTTTATTTCAAAATTTTGAAAAGCATTGACAGAACTGTATTTTGCTCATAACTAAAACATGGCCTCTATGATCTCTTTTGTTTTCAAGTCTGTATGGCACTTTTGTGTGTTTTAAGGTGGTTATGAAAATGATAAATGGATTAATTTGTTGACTGAAATCTCTCTGTCCTTCACTGTTATCTTCTGATTTTGCCAGAGCCCTTTTTTGCTTGAATCATGACCATGGTTTTCCAAGGGACTGATTGTTTTTCTAGGGTGAAAATTGTATGCTTATCTGTTCCCCTGGCTTAGAGATTCAGAATGCTGAGTGTTGAGAACACACTGTTGTCTGTAATGCCTATAAATTCTGTAACCATTTTATCATACAACTGTATTCATCACTGAGTCATTACTATTTATCTGATCCCCTGATTAATTGATAATCTTGATTGTTTAGAATGTCCAGCCAGTATCCCAGTTTTTTCCTTCTTAAGTGTTTCTAGCTCCTGTCACTAGGATTTTGATAGTTTTTCGGTTTATTTTCAGGGCCCAAGAAAAAAAATACTTCTCGCATTGGAATCAAGAGGCTGACATCTGCAGTTTTAGCACGGTTTTTTGACACTTGAATCTTGGATATATTTGGTTTGGCATGCTCACAAAGTACAGGCATGTCGTTCGGTGGATATGAGCCTGCTTGTAATTTATTCTTCACCATTTGGCTTCATGTGCTAAGTTTGTTATTTATGTCGAACTGTTTACCTTTTGTGATTTGGATAGGAACTAGTTAATGAAGTTGCTGCTTTTTCTATTTTAGTTTCTATTTTTGGATTCTAGAAAGAGTTATGATTCATCTTTATAAAATGATTCATTATGGTTATTTATCACTATTCAAGTTGAAATTCAAACTAGTGTTTAATCTTATTCTTAAATCTCTAGGAGTCCTATAATCTTAGGTACGTTATGTTATAGAATGGCTTTAACGCCGTTGTCTAAACAGTTTGAGCTTTTTCTTAAAAATTTGAGACCTTCTTAGGTTAATGGAGGGAAGAGGGAGAAAAAATAAAATAGAAGGAAGTTGCTCCTCCTGTCTAATTTTTCTGGTAACTCTGTTTCCTGTGATCCAAACAGACTTTTAAAGAGTCTATTCTAATGTACCTCATTTCCTCTCTGACTTTAGTAAGGCCTAAATACTTTAATATTCTCTTATTAATTAGTAATTAAATAAGCATTCTTATTTAATATATTTTATCTTTATTTCAAAAGCATATTGAATAACATTTAAAAAAAATAAATAACTAAAGTTAAACGGTTTAAATTAAAGATAAAATCTATTAAAAGTTGAACAAAAAAGTTCAAAAATTGAAACTTCAACCTTGGCCTCGAGTTATCATTAGAATGAGAAATATTTACTATACGTAATTTGTTTCTTGGTGATAAAGTGGTCACTTAGGGTACTATATTTAAAAAATAAATAAATAAATAAACCATTTAACTCTTTCATATGTTTTATGTTTGTTTAACATTATAAATAACACCCAATTTGAAGTTGCTATATCAACAAAATTTTATAACTAGCCTGGAATTAAGTTTTCTTACAATCCATACCATAGTTGCTATGGTAAACCAACGCTACATGTCCAATTGGGGCTTTATGATTGGTTTGCTATGTGCCATATCACCAAGTTGTAGTTGATCTGGAACCTAATCTAGTGCAGTCCGTAACCCAGACCAGAGGTGGCATGGAGGTAGGGTCCCACGTGGTAAGATAAAATGCATATCTCTTTAATCAAATTTTATTTGAATTAGGTGACTAAGAGAGATTTTAGAAAGGGATCAAATTAATTAGAGTTAGTGAAAAAGTCAAATATAGGTAGTAGACTTTGAGTAAAAAAACGAAATTGTTGCTATAAAAACGTGGAAATAGCGAAACGCACGCAGAAAGTGGTGGGAAGTGGACTAAAAAACATGGAAAACACCTCCGGTAGCAAAGTAAAACCATCTCCTTCAACATAAATCAATTTTTTAGGTCTACCTCTCAGAAAATTGCCCAACGCGCATCAATTTCAATTCTAGATTTGTTTCAATTTCAAATCAGTTTAGCCAGCCTTCAGGATAATTCCAACTTACAATTCGAAAGCTTATGTTCATAACTTTAGTTTGAATCTTTTATTGGAAGTCTACCCAATGCAAGAAATTTTCAAAATAAAACAAAATCTACGACATGTTTTTCCGGATGAAAGTTTTGAAACCAGTTCTTATTTCGTCTTCTAGGTTTACTTTTGTTGTTTTATTATAGTTTACTTAGTGTAATTGCACCAAACCAGAAGTCATTTTTCAATGCGTGTCTTCACTCCGGATAAACTTACAAAATCCCGAGGTGGATCATCAAGGTAGATACTCAGATGTTTAAGTCAACAATAATTAGATCTAGCTTTAAAATAATGGAAAAAGAAGGTTTAAGTCGATTTCAATTACCTTTTTGAGGTGATCTTTGGGAATATTTATAGACTCTAATGAGGTATCCACGTAGCCTGCTTAATAAGATAATCGAAGTCTGATGTGTCCATTTAGGCGATCATCTCAGGGATAGAGAATCGGGTGCAAGCGCATCTATTGTAGCTGTCATGCTACTGCATGACTAAAAAGAATTGAGCTTCTAGGCTACTTTGGTCATTAATAAAATATGGCAGTATGTCTGAGGTTAAAAACTTCAGGCTTATCCTTACACTTAGTTTTTTAGGATTTGAGACCTAATCTCATGTTTTCATTGTAATCGTTGTATGTTCTTAACCTTTTTAAGCTCTTCTTGTGAATGCAATTTATGAATTTATCAATTTTAAATTTCAGATTTGTTATTATAGTTTATTAATTTTTTTTTTTTTTACTTTTTCTTCAAATTAAGGATTTAAAAACAATTTATGTATTTATTTATACTACTCTTAAAAAAAACTAAAAGATAAAGTAAGATTTTTGTAATAGAATAATTAATCAAAATAAATAAATAATGATAAGATTAAAGTAGGAAAAATTATTTCTCTATTCTAAAAAATAAAAAAACGATAATTAATTTAGGACAAGCTCAAAGTCAAATAACAATAAGTATTTTAGGACGAAGGGAGTACTATCTTATTTGCAAGTAAAATAATTTCATCTATAATATAGTTTTTCTTGTATGTCTGTAAATTTGTTTTTAGTCTAGATGTATAGTTTGTTAGTCTTCATAATTCTTCTTTAATGTGTAAATTTATTATCCCTTTAGTTGAGTTTGCATTCTAATTATGTTCCGCAGCACTTTTTAACTTTCATTTGTCATTTAGTTATGCCTTTAGTTTCATTTTAGTTGTCTGCATTTTAGTTGTGATTGTTTCTCTCACCAACAAACACACTTGATTAATATTTTAATATGAAAAGACTCCAATGACTTTCTAAAGTATTATTTTTAATCCATTTGTGTTAAGAAAGCCTTCTTGCCAATTGTCTTGTCTAGGGCGCATCTCTTGCCAATTGTCTAGTCTACGTGCCACTAAATTGGTGTTCTTCTGTTTATTCAACTTGTAAGTCAGCCATTAAATTGGTGTTCTTCTAGTTATTCAACTTGTAAGTCAACCACTTGAAAGAAGATCATTGAAAAAATCCTTTTCTTGCTTTTGTTATAAAGCAAGTGGCACACCTAGGCATATTTGCCATGTTGCAGTTAAAGGGAGGATTTTTTAGGAAACAATGTCACTTTTATTTTCGTTTATGGACTCATTGTTTGCATTGAGCAATGTGGATTAGCTTAGCATGCAGCCCCAACCCACCAAATCATCAATGTCGTTAAATAAAAAAGTAATGAAGCAGACATATCATTTCCAGCAAACCACAGAATTAAGTCTAAGAATGCCACCTCTAATATCTTTTAATCACTCACTTTACAAACAAATAATATTTCCTCCACGCTTTGGAATCAGGTTCCAGTCTCATTCATTTAGCTGGTAACCAGCGGCACTCAGCATAATCTCAAAATTTATTGCTTTCAAATCCCTTCAAATTCTGGCTCCTATCAATTGCCGGTAGATGTTAGTGTATAAGATGCAAAACAGGAGGTGACAGCTACTGATAGAAGCCTATATTCCAAGCAACTTGCCCTTGTGCTGCTAAATAGCCTGTTTCCACCAACATCTTTCTCTTCAACTGCTGAGACACCTTCTAAGGCCCATGATCTTGAAAAAAGGATCAAGCTACCTTAACTTTAGCCTTCCAAGCTAGGTACTTCGCCTTTTCTTGCCTGTATCTTTTCATTTCTCTTAGAGCTGCAAGCAGGACGTGCATTGAAACTGGAAGAAAGAATGGCTGTGCAAGAAGTAGAATTTGTCATGTTAGAAGACCCTTATGAACAATTATTTTCATAAACAATGTGTCCTAACTAGTAAATTAAACATAGGTATGGAGTATTATGTAATTCAAGAAAGACATTAAACAACAGTTCAAATTGGAGGAACAATAGTGCATGCTTGTAATGGCAATAAAGGGGGAGTGGGGTCCAATATAAAGCTCTCCCTCTGTGTGTGCAAAAAGTACAAATTCTCCAATATTTTAGTGTCAGGAGAGACAGGTTCTGTGTAACTAACCGAATAGACTGCAAAACAATGCTCAAATGAGTAATAGCTGACGGACATTATAGATGGGTGGTAAAAGGCATCCTCTGCCATAGATCTTGCTTGCCTCGATGAAGCTGAAAAACGGAATGTTAGTTAGATCTTCCTTGCTTATGAGAGACATAAGCAGCAAAAAGTAAATGACAGCCTACAAGTAAGAACTGAAGTAGAGAAACATACCAGCTGAAAGTTCATACGCACCAAAAGAGACATTATTTTGTGCCAACTTTGCTGCCTCAAGAGATAACTTTACCTAATCAAAGTCACCACCATAAAATCAATTACTGCCTGCTAGTTCCATAACCATATCCAATAATAGAAGCTTAGAAATGCATGCTATATCATCCCTGATTTCTGAAAGAGCAAGGCTAGCATGTTTTTTCTGGGAGAAATTCTAGAGTGCATTCATTTTTTGTAGTAGAATAACAATTCTTCCTTGTCCTTCTGGCTCACAGTGACTTTGTTGCAAAGGTATTCTCATTCTTAGGTCATTTTCTGAGAGCAACACAAACCAGTTTTATCTTCCTTTTCAACAACTAAATCAAATCCCATTTCCCATATCCAGAAACTGTTCAAATAATGTACCATTAAATCCTACCATCTAAATCCCACAAATATATCATAAAAACTCGTTGTTTTTGCTGCCAGAAAGGTCCAATAGAAAGATATTATCTCCAGATTCCCTACTCTTTTGCTCTCAATTCCCCATTAAACATATCTTAAATGATCTACCCTAATATCTGTCTGGCATTTTCACGAGACCTAAATCCTTACTTTTCCAAATCTTAATCCACCACAAAACCACTTAGGAAGACCTTTCAATCTGAAGTTTGTCAGAAGGGCACCATATCTGTAGAACAGTCACTGATATTAATACTCTATTGCTGCCATTTTGAACGTTTGGCTTTTTCCAACGTATAAAAAGAAAAAATGCATGATACCCTAAGCTCATGTACTAGAAAGTGCCATGTTCATGAAACGATAGAAAGAGATTTAATGAACAATGATAGCCCAACATCAAAAATCATTCATAAATCATAAGAACTGGGCACAGCTATGGCCAGTCAGAAAGCATTCATATGGACAACCAACCTGTTTTCCTATCTCATCCATAATAATCATCCTTGGCAGTGATTGAACCTGCATGAAATTTTTATCACGCCCAAAGGCAAAGAATCTATTAAATCAGAAAGTTAGTTTAACAAGCCAAAAAGTACCAATCTTGAAAGAGACCCAAGTGTGGTAGCACATGAATGAAGATTAAAACATGTGTGTTGCCGGGATAGGACATCCAACTCCCTGCACAACAATTACAAGAGAAATACTCTTAAGGGCCTCAACATGGCAGAATATACACTGAATTATTACAAAAAAAACATGATCTAGGATACCATTATTTTTCTTAGGAAATAAGTTAGATATCTTTAGGGCCACTAATCACTTTAAATGGGGTGCAAACCTACACATTTGATCTGGAAGCCACTTTTCCCTCCCTTGTTTTTTCTGAGAGGAACATCACTCTAGTCCTTTCAATTAATGCACCTCTCCCCTTCTCTTTTTGTGGTAGCATTTTTAGATAAAGGCTATTACTTGAATAAAGCATATGGCAAAGTCATTTAACTCCTACGTTTTTGATAATCTGAAAGAACCCATTATCTTACCATTCAGTAAAGCTGTTTTCACTCGGTAGAAGGTCCCACAGGCCTGATGCACCAAGGTAATGGTTGACAGACTTGAGACCAAATAGTTGCCGGAATTGTCCCATGAAAACTTCAAAAATATTCTCAAGATCCTATTTCAGAACGTGAATACATCAGTCTCCAGAAAATTAAATTAAAGCCATCTGTAACAAATACAGCATGTTCTCATCTCATGTTTAAAAATATTGAAGTGTAAGACATTTGATATTTGATTAAAGACAACTATAACTGTTTCGAATTTAAACGGTGAAAAGGTGAATTTCTTTCTACCATGCAATTTCAGTGGTAATTCATTAACAAACAAAATGGTTTGAAACTGAAACTTTTAAATTATAACAATAATGTCGAGTCCTTTAGGTTTGAAATGTCCTTGAGAGAGATGCCTAACAAAAAGTAAAGGAATAGGTGCACATGCTAGTAAATAATCCATTCAATTACTCAAATATTCTTTCAACCTGAGTTAAGAACAACTCAACAAGCCAGCCAGAGAGAGATTAGATGGCAACATTCATCAAATCCCTCGGTCGATTATACTAAAGGGCTTTGGTACCAGATCACCAGAATGAAAATGAAGGGTTTAAGATTCATCCAACAAACTCAAATCTGTTGAAAAATAAAATGCAGCTAGTGATGAACTAATCCGTATAAAATCACTGATCAAGTTTATTCCTAAATCTGTCTCTGGAGTGAAAAGTGAACACCAAAGGATAAACTTCTTCATTTCAGGCTTGGATTTGATTTTACAGGCTATACAAATACCATCAGCTAACACATAAGACTTTAACCTTGCCGCTCTCACAACAGGACCTTAATCCCACATATTAGAGTAGGAACTTTCAGTCTATCCTCATCAAGCCCAAGACAACCCATGAATACTATACTAAATTTCCACTTCAAACAAGAGGGTCACAGAGTACAAGTGGAGCATGACAAATGCAATAAAATGCTTCCATGTGTGAAATTAAAAGCCTCAAAGCCGTCCTTTAACTACAGAAAACTACTGTATGAACATCTGACCTGACTGGGAATTGTGTGCCTTGCAGCATGGTTGTTTTCTGAATCCTTTAAACAGCTTTGTGGGTTCCAAACAATAACACCTCCCCACATCTAAGGATGTCATAGAAAAACTTTAGCAAGGCAAACAGTATCAGGGGAATGTTAGACTATTTGAAAAAGATAAAATTAATTTAGGAATGATAACTAACAGGAGATATAAAGCTATTCGTCTTAGAAATCTCTCCATCTGGAAGTTGAAGAAGAAGAGGACATTCCTTTGCAGATGGCATATACCTGACAACATATAGAAATTTGAACCAATGAGCTTTAATTGCAATGAATTTCTTTTCTTTCCCTTATCAGAAGAAGAAACTTTAATGTTGATTGAAAAAAGTAAAAGTTAACAAATATAAAACATCACACTTTGTAAACATTAATATACACAACTTCGTCCCACAAAATTCTGAACCTGAAACTATAATTCTTTCCACCAATCACAATAAAATATGACAGAAAAAGAAACATCTGCACCAGGAAAAAAACATGCATGCAACAAATTCACGTGAGGAAATCAATTTGCAATGTCAATAACAGTCAAGGGCTTACTATATAAGTATTATCTTATCCTCTGTTTCAAAGTAAATGACTTCAATTAAAATTTATCTACACTGAGATGCGGATATGGTAAACAGATAACAAAAGGAGGATTGAGTAAAAGAACATACACCACAAATTGCAATATCTTTGACCGTCCACCTGCTGCAATTGAAGTATCCAAGTGCCATTCGTTAGAATTTACCTGTTAATTGTAGGTAACTTGCCAATGAAACATTTGAAATTATGCAGAGGCCATAATATAAATGAAAAATAGAACAGATATGAATATCCAACAAATTTCTAGGCCCAAAAAACAACAAATCCATGCACATACATCCAACAAGTAAAGAAGAAGAACATAGAAGAAGGCATGATAAAAATACAAAATGGAACAAATATCCAACAAATTTCTTGGCTAAAAAGAACAAAAAATCTATGCACATATCCAGCAAGTAAAGAAGAAATCTACAAAGAAAGGAAGATCTTTGGTACTAAAGACATGGCTCTTCAATTTCTGATCCCAGTGAGAGAAAGAGGCCTTTGGTGTATGGTATAAAACCTAGACATGAGAACAATGAAAAAATTCAGATGATAAAACAGCCAAGATGATATGAATGATATTAAAGGTAAGGAGATCCATTACCTGACTTTCCACACTTATGTTAGCTACAGGCCCAAATGCCTCAATCATAGGGGCCAACAAAGTCTCATCTATTATCTGAAAATCCCTGTAGCAGACCAGATACAAGGCAACGTGACATTAGAAGGGAAACAACATTACCAGGTAAAATTTTTAGCTTGCAATAAAGAAAGCAAGAGTCTCTACCAAATCCTTGCTTAATTTCAGAAGACATCTCTTTTACAGTTTCATATTCATCAACATGGTTATTCTGTTTTATCCATTATGCTGCACATTGATTTTGCCTTTTATCAAAGGCTTCTTCAACAGTGTGGTTAACCCATTAGCAAAGAGAACTTATATCAAGATTGGTAATTAGTATTGAATAAGAGCTATTAAACTCATGTTAACCAAGAGTTAACTCAAAAGATGAGAAAGCAACAAAGGCCCGTACCAATCATAGATCCAGTCACCGGGATCTGCATTGAGCAAATTGAAGGAAAGAACTATCCTCCCATCAGCTCCCACTGGCATAAACTCATTTCGAATGGAACCCTCCTCTTTCCCTCCATTCATAAACACCTTCACGAACACCTCAGCCACCCTCGCCGCCAAATCCTCCACCTCACTGCCATCAACGACCAACCAAGCATTCCTGTACTTTCCCACCACAGCCCTCGGATTCTCGCCATTCACCACCACCACCACCCTGTACTCCTTCATTTTCCCTCCAGAACCCGAACAACCTCCAAAAACAGACTGCAGCAACTCGTCAACCGCCTCATCATCGTTCCGATCAAAATCAACGCCAGTGATTGCTCCGCACTGGTACAAACACGGGGATGAAGGCCAAGCATTCGAGTTCCGCAGGCAAGCTGAGCTGGATTCGACTGTGACAGAGAGAGTATAGTTGTCAGTGATGCCGCATTTAGGGTTCGGCAGCGTCAGTTCGTTAATCTCGCCGCGGATTGATTGATGGAGGTGATCCGGATTGGAATCGAAACCGACAAAAACAGCCTGGAAGTTGAAAGGAAAAAGTATAGGATCGGACTGGAGCTGACAAGAGAGCAAATCGATGTCGCGAAACGGCAACGGAGACCGGTAGATTTCGACGGATTTCCATAAGAACGGGAAACCTGCAAAAAGCATCAAACATCAAATACTGGAGCTTCTGATCTCTACAAATATATGAGTGAGAATGTGTAGGCAGAAGACCTAGGAGGAAGGAGAAGAGGACGGAAAGGGTGAGGAAGAGGCGCTTCAGTCCAGGTTTTGTCCTGCGCATGGTTTTCAGGTCGAAGTCGGAATCCAGTTCATGTGGTTCGCTAGACGTTCCCGGCTTTCGGGTGATGTTTCCTTCTGGAGCCTCCGAAATTTCTGCCATATTCTGGAGACGCTGCGCTTCCTCAATTCACGACTCTTCAGTTTGAACTTTGAAGAAGCTGAAACTTAGATTTGTATTATTCAAATAGGTCCGAAGTACCCAAC
Organism: Rubroshorea leprosula; assembly: GCA_020521535.1. Taxonomy (NCBI): domain Eukaryota; kingdom Viridiplantae; phylum Streptophyta; class Magnoliopsida; order Malvales; family Dipterocarpaceae; genus Rubroshorea; species Rubroshorea leprosula. The sequence continues at coordinate 183,363 of BPVZ01000103.1, forward strand.
GGCGCATCTAGCTGTCTTAGCTCAGCCGGAAGAGCGTATGGCTTTTAACCATGTGATCGTGGGTTCGATTCCCCAAGACGGCGTATTTTTCCTAGTTATATTGTCTGGAGCCACCCTATCGAAATGTTTCTGGAGATAGTAACTTTTTTTTGTATTAACCTCTTTATACCCAATAATCAACATTAAATTCTGATTAATTTATAATCGAATTGTGTTGAATTTTATTAAAGAGAAAATTCTCTCAATATTTATTTTTTTATTTATAAAACTCGAATTCAAAACCTTAAAAAAAATCAAACTCATTCCATTCAGATCAATAAGTTGTTATTTCCCAGGTAGTAATAGATTATGTTGCAGTGCAATAAAAGAGAGAGGTACAATTATTCGCTCTGCCTCAGTTTCCTTGTTCGTGGAATCACAAACCAAGGACTAGAAAACCAAACAATGAATAACAAGTTTCACTGTCATTACTAGAATATGAAGACAATTCAACAAAACCCTTAATTACAAACTGTTGCTTGCTATCTCCCTGACTCGCACAGTTTGCAAGGGTTCATTTTTTGAAAAGAAATCTATGGACATACTTGATTTAACAAAAATGCTTATATTTACTGCACTTAATTTTGAGACAGACGAGCTACAAGAAGTTGAACTTCAGACTAGTCCTCAGGTTTTGGCTTTGTTCTAACAAAAAAGCTTCTAGCTTCATCATCTGTAACATCACTGCCCATAAAAAGATATACAGAATTAGATGGATTCCAAAAAGTAATAATAATAATAATAACAATAATAATCATAATAATAATAATAATAATAATAGCAACAAGATCAAGGATTTGTAGGAATGTATTGGTGTAAAACCTGTCTACAGCTTCTGACTTGGGTATCAAGGTGAGTTCTTTGGAAGCAAGAAATTGAAAGAAACTTTTGTTGCCTTTCTTGTTGCATAGGAGGCAAAGATGCCTCAAGAAATCATTGTACCCTTTGGGCTCCTGCACGGGAAAAGGTTTATAGAATCAACTAACTATATTCAGTTCAAGCAAAAGAGAGGTGCCAGCAATATATATCACAAGAATGCCTTTTGCCTAGGTAGTTATTACGCATCATTTCAAGTAAAACTTATCAATTTTTAAGTCTGAAACCCATGAGAGAGAGAAAAAGAAACCTGCTCAAGGATGCAACCCTTGCGAAGTGCAACTAAAAATTCCACTGCTTTAGGATAAAGTTCACTTTCAGAGGAGTATTCCACCAGGAGAGAGATCTTATCTTTCATTTCCTTTATCGCTTTACCAACCCATTTTGGGCTATCTCTTCGAGACATCATGGCTTCAAAATCTTGTATAGGGGTCAAGTCTCCAATTTTCTCCACTTTAACTGGAGGAGCTGTTTCAACAGAATTTACAGCTAGAGCATCAGATACATCTCCATTACAATCCTCACCGCTTGATGCAGATGGTTTATCTCGCAGAAAACGCCTGGTTTTTTTCTTCAGCTGAAAACGGTTAACACTTAATGTTGATGAATATAACCAGAACAAAATTATGAATGGGTATCTTCATTTGGAAGTGGTTTGGCAAAACTAACCTTTGGATTTTCCTTGACTTCAAAGCATCTACAAAATGCCTCAATTGCAGACTTCTTTTCAGTAACAAGCTGCAGGTCAAGTTCAGTAATCTTCCTTAGGGTTTCATCAAGTGGAGGTACAGCTGGATCTGGCTGCTTCGATTTCAACTCAAGGTGACGGAAAAACCTCTGGCAATATACAAAATCAACAATTATTTTCAATTGAAACCAACAATGCACATTGAGTGGGAAAAGTGCCATTCTCAATCATCATCTTAAGAGAATTCCAAACATATCCCTATAATTGATATCTGCCACCAAAAAGAAATGCAGGCAGTTTCTCAATGTCACAATAACTATAGAAAGTAGTTAACTAGCTGAGTAGGGGAACCCCAGAAGCAAACTGAGGACTCCCGACACCAAATAAATGCAGTAATTCCATTATCATTAATATGATAACTGTTTTCAGAAAACTTCTGCGGGTACTTATTGAACATCTAAGGTGTAAAAATGCAGTCATTTGCAACCACAACTCTATCATGAATAATATTGTAGTTTCCGCCTTGCAGTAAAATGCAGTACAATACTGCTCAAGAACCCCACAGGCATACAAGAGAATAACAGAAACCTAAACATTTAAGCATCATGTGAATTAAATTAAGCAAAAAAATAATCCCATCAACAGGCACCTCCAGAACAGGATTGGGTGTTAAGTCAGGCTGCAATTCTTCTTTGCCAGAGGGTGCAAGATCAAGCATTTGCACGAAGTAATCTGCCACCTCTTGCTGTTGTTCATTTGGTTGCCATGAAGAAGGAAAACTGCTAAAAGAAGAGAACTGAAATTCTCGAAGATCCTCAGCAAAAGGAAGTATGTTGAAGTAAAATGAATCAGGCTGCACAGAAAAATCAGCAAGCAGGAGAAATTTCACAAGGCAAGAAATGCAAAATGAAGTGGTGATTAAAAAGCAACTACTCCAAGAGAAGGATGAAAAAAAAAAAAGAAAAAAAGAAAAAAGAAAAAAGAAAACCTACAATTTTATCATTTTCTGAAACATTAGGTGTCAAGACCCCCACGACAACACTTTGCTGTCCCTGTCTCCAAACACAACGTAAAATTGCAACCTTATTCATTTCCTTCATTGCTCTTGCCATGGCAGAAACAGCAAGAATAGCCCTTGCATTAACAGGTTCAGCAATAAAAGAGCAGACATCTTTCATGTAATAGTGTCTGCAATAAACATGCATGGGAGGACAGGAGAAAGAATGAGACAATTCATTTTTTTTTATTCAGCCAGAAAAAAAATTTATTTCTCCAAACAAATTTAATCAGAATCCAAATATAAGTATCAAGATAAAGAGGCTACCGTGGTATGTTTGTGGCATCAGTAAATCCCAGTAACTTCACTCCTTTTTCCGGCTTAAACTTGACAGCATCCAATACATCAGGAGATATAGGTACCACTTGGGGTCCATAACGGTAGCCTTTGATCCTTTGCTCTGGGGGTACAACTCTACTTGATTCACTGACACTTTTATACTCATAATCAACCTTGACTTGATGCGTAGCAAACTTATCAGTACGAGGTGCTTTATCAGAATATTTCTTAAGAGTAGGAAACTTCTCCTCTTGTGTTTTTTTATAAACCCAAACCTACAAAAACATTTATATCAGACCAAAAAAAAAAATTAAAAAAAAAAAAAATCCAAAGTGAAAACAAATTCGAATGCCATGACATAATAGGCATAGGTACCTTTAAGCCATTGACTCTCATAGCAACAAAAAGTAATTCATGATTGCTAAGATGACCAACATCCATTCATAACAACCAACCATTCCTAGTGCATGTGTTAGACTTTTAATTTCGTGTAGGTTACACAGGGTCCATGATCTATAACTCAGTTAATATTCCATTTGTGTCCCATGATTAAAAGGTTAGTGGCAACTTCTAGTCAAGGTTTATTTAGATGTATTATTTCCTTGAAATCTAACATACAACCATAATCAGTATGTTATGTTGCAGGAACATCTTTGACCATTCCTCAGAAACACAGCAATAGTCTCACCTTAATCTTCATTTTTGGGCTGATTTCAAGGTCACCTCTAAAGATTGTTACTGGAGTTATCTTTCGAGTTTTAAGAGCTCCCAACAATGAAGTTGGACTGTCAACATAGACTGTCCTTGTTCGTGTTTTCTTCGGGAAGAGATTCAACAGACGATCATTCTCATCTATAATTGTCTTATCTGCATCCTGGCTTAACCTTCCCCTCACAATAATACTTTCCATTTTCATGCCTTGTGCAGTCATTTGTTCAGCAATTGTGCTGACTTGATCTTCTTTTGTTCCTTCAAAAGGATCTTTAATAGGACATAGTGCATTTGTAATAAGACATAGGCGTTTCTTTCCTTTGTATGTTTCTCTATATTTCTTGATCAGCATATCCATCCCAACAATAATTGCATCAAGAACTATCAACATTAAGGAAACAAAAGCAGCAAAGCAACTAACTAGTAGTCACAGATTCACGTAAGAAACAATTGGGATTTAAAATCATAATAAGAAAATGATTAGAGAAAAGTTTGCATATTTGCATGACCTTATCAATAATACAATACACTGATACAATTTTGAAATTATTTTCTCTTAAAAGATGACTAGAGTAACTATTTATATAAACACTAACGTATACATAAACAAAAAGAGATTGTGTTATTAGGTAAGCATCATGCTAAGCAACAAAAATACCAATTTCCATAGCAAATAATCTCTAAAATTTAGAGGATACAATCACCATTGACAGTCCCATGAGGGACGTGCCGTACAGCTTCAACCAGGTCTCCATCAACAACTTTGATATTTTGCAAGACCACAACATGATCATATCCACCCACTTCCTTTGTCAGCTCATTGTTAGTTTCTGAGGAATCCAATGTCAGAGTATGAATTAAAGCTTCCTTAATGAATTTTATATAAAAAAAGTTTCAAAAATAAAAAGAGTAAAATGCAGACTAACATTAAATGCTTAATCGTCACTTCAAGTAGGAACTTTATTTGCTAAATTATAGGAATCACATGAAAATTTGTATAAATAGAAACAATAAATAAAGCTATGATCCTTCTCTCGTAATTTCAAAAAGTTTTCACAACAATAATTAAGATAATGCAGCAAACTCATTGCTCTTCCTTTTAGCACATGTAACTTCAGATTTCCATAGGTAAAATAATAAGTTTCTCTTAATCAAGAGTAATAATCAATCAACATAGCAAATCCAGGTTCACCAGTTGTACCTTCAGTTCCAAATACAACAACTCCCACTTCATCATTCTTGCTGTAAATAAGCTGCATGTACAAATGACAATAAGAACGACCATTCTAAACTCAACATTTCAAAAATGATTTATACTCGGATTTCCCTTAGCCTAACAACAAAAACCTTGCCTTAAAATCTAAACACCCCACACCCCGCTCCCCACAGTAACAATAAAGTAGTAATTAAATAAATAATCCCGTATATGTACTACAAAAATGATTTCTTAAAAAATTTGACTAAAAAGCGGTACCTTCTTCTGGATTAGCATGGAGCAGAGCTTTTCAACCTCGGGAAGCATAGCGTGCATTAAAGGACCAACATCAAGCAGCAAAACCATCCCTTCCTGTTACCAAAAGCGACACACGGGCATAATAACTAATTGTGCAAGTATAAAAGAATCTAATTAACACCAAAACACGAAAACCTCCCAAATTCACAGAAACGGAAAAGAAAAACATTTTAACTCTTTCCTCCATGTTAATTTCCAGCTTCTCTTATCCACCCACTTAAATTAGATGAAGTGACCAAAAAGCAGTTTCTCCTTCTACTTCTACTATTATGGTTTACCCTTAAAAAATATGCCTATAATGCTAAATTAAGTATCTTAATTTGGGTAAAATAAAACCTAAACCTAAACACAGAAAATCAAAGAAGAAGCATACCATTGAAAATTTTGTCTAAGCAGTCATATAAACCCAAAACTACTAGCATTAAATAAACGCAAATGACATGAAACAAAAGCAATGGGGAATTGCAACCCAAAAGAGGAAAGGAAAACAAGAAATTAGAGAGAATGAGAAGAAGAAACGCTAAAGGGTCGACGTTTGGAAGGCGATATTTTTACCCTGTTTCGAGCCATTGAAGAGGAGAAAATTGAAGAGAGAATTAGAAGGGTATAAAGCTTGTAGAAGAAGCTGGACTGAGAAGTAGAGCCTCTGTACTTTTTTCAACCTTTCTTATTCCCGCGTGGGCTTGCCTGTTTGTCCAGCTCTAGCCTCTAGCCCACATTAAAAATGGAGAATGGTATTATTTCAGTCCGGATTTTTTTAATTAAAAAACTGTAATTTGAATTAAAAAAATATTTTTAACAAATTTTATTTAATAAAAGTATTTAAATAATTTTTGTATTTTAAATTAATATTTTAAGCTAAAAAACATTTTTTTAAATTAATACTAATTAATGATATCTTTATATTATAAATATATATAAAAACTTTAAAAATTGACATAAACTTTTATCATTGGTATTAAGTAGATGAATTTAATTAAATAATTAATAAATTAAAATTTATTTTTTTAATATAAATTTATAACAAAAATATATATTTATTACAATGTTAACCTTAACATAAATTAAAAAAATTTTAAAATATTTGTTAAAAACAATATTTTTTTATGAAAAAAGTTTGAGAATGTTGGGGTGTAATTGTACTTCATGCATACTATAAAAAAAAAAAAAAAAAAAAAGAGTAAATCCTTAATATCAAATGTCCAATTCTCTACCAATAGTTAAGTAAAGGGTTATTTCACCTTTTATATTAATTTTAACATTTTTATTAAAAAAATGTGGGTTATTTATTTTTAGAAAGTTGTTTTTCACTGCCGACCGGAAAAAATAGACTCCACGCTTGGGAACGGCCTTGCTCAGAGACCCGCTGCCTGGCGACTAGTGGTAAAAGCCAACATTTAACTCAACCCTTTACAAAATTAATAGATTTTAACTCATCATTTTATAATATGATAATTTTAATTTTTTATCTTACAAAATTAATAAGTTTTAACCCTCATCTTATAAAGTTGGTAGATTTTAATTTATTATTTTATATTATAATATTTTTAACCTCTCACTAATATGAATTAAAGAAAATAACCTCACATAATATTAGGTTATAATGTTTTGTTAATTCTGTTAATTAATTATTAACATCCGTTAGTATTTCATTATAAAAAAACATGAAATTTAAATTCAATTTTATTTGTTAGTTCCATTAATAGAATGCTAATGGATGCTAACAGTTAACTAATAGAACTGACAGTCAGCTAACAAAACTAATAAAATATCATAATCTGATGTTAAATAAGGATTATTTTCTTCAATTCATACAAATAAAGAGCTAAAAGCGTTATAATATAAGGTAAGGAGCTAAAACCTACTAACTTTGTAAAGTAAGAGATTAAAATATACTAACTTTATAAAATAAAGGGTTAAAAATACCATATTATAATGTTAAAGACTAAAACCTACCAATTTTATAAGGTGAAATTCTAAAGGTTAAGTTTAGCCGGCGACTAGCTGAGCTCATGCTTTCCAACAAGAGAGGAACTACTGCCATAAACCTTCTCCATTTAATTTATGATTCCTCCGAGACATACATATGCACCAAGATTAGATAGATGTGGTAAAAGCAAACCGGCCTGTTAATTTGACTTGTCAACTTGAATCTAACCTAATTCATATAAACGGATCAAGGATAATACTTTTGAATTTGTGGCCCATTAACAATTTATGAAATTGATTTAAATAGATCACAAATTAAAAATAGTTAATTTACTAGTTCATAAGTTGATTCATTTAATAAAAAATATAATTTAAATTTTAAATATTTGATTTTTGTTAATAATATTAATCCAGCATTTAATGATGACAAATGTTAAATTTAATACCAATTAAAAATTTAACTAAATTTAGTTAAAATAAATGGCATGCTAAAAATATATTTTATGAACTCCAGCAGAGCATCAAGAACGATGATATGTCTCCGAGCAAGAAACACAATAACATCCACTGTAGTGCAGACGGTGTTAACTTAAAAAAAAAAAAAAAGTTATTTTTATTTTTTAAGCCAAAAGTTTTTTTTCGTAATAATATATACTCAGTTTTTTTCCCCTTAAAGATATACACTCAAATTAAATGAATAAAAAGCTCTGTTAATAAAATAAATGATATCCTAAAACTCCATGTAAATAATGGTCTTGAAATAATTATATATCTTAAATTCTTTCAAGTAATTTTTTATTATTGACTCTTTTCACAATTTTTTACAAGCTTAGTTAAAATAAAAATATGACACTAATGCTTACTGTTATGAAAGTTTATTCTCTAGTTTTTTTAAAAAGTTATTTTAAAAAAATAATTCTCTCCTAAATATATCACTTATAAGTGAATTTTAGCAGTTTAAAGGTTATAAAATTTAATTTTAACAAAATAGAACAAAAAAATTCACATTGAGAAAAATAAAACAAAAAAAATCACATTGAGAAAAATAAGAAATAAAAAAGAGTACCTGTAGGCTGATTGTAACCTGCTATGGTATGATCAGGTTAAGGTTAGGAATCATTAATTCGTGACCCATTTATGAACTGACCCATGTAATTCATAACCCGAGTTGATTTAACTGAAATCCTATCTGTTTACACCCATTTTAAAAAAAAAAAAAAAAAAGTAAAATGGTGCTTCGTATCATCCATGTTGGCAATTGTTGGTGTAAATCTTTTCAAATAAGATTGAGTGGTTATTCCCACAATGGTAGTAAAATCGTTACCTTGTTGCGAGCTTTCAGGAGAATAATCTCGGCAACATCAACAAATCAATCAATTTGTTTCAGATATCACGCTGCCGTTGGTTATTCAAGATTGCTGCCACAGATTTCTAAGCATGTTGACAAGGGTGTTTCTGCTATAAATATGCGAAGAAGAAATGAAGTAAAGGGACCAGCCTCTCACACAATTAGCCCAGCGCTATCTACATTTTAGTTTTACAAGCAATATCTTAATTTAGATCCAGTCTTCTCAAATAGCTTTCCTAATTTAGTTTTTAACTCTATGTTGCCATTAGTTTTAACTTTGATTTTTTTTATTTTGTTATGAACATCTTCACTCAATATATTTAGTTTTCTGCAATTCAATTTATTACACTTTGTCCCAAATTCATCTTTCTAACTTCTTTTAAGTTTTGTTTTATACTTCCTATTTTATTTCATTCTTTACACTTTCATGCTTTCGTGACGGTATCACGTTTTTTCTCTGCAATTTAGTTTTCCTACCATGCACCCTCTTTCTTCTCCTTTCCATTATTTTTCTCTTTTATTTTGATCAGCAAACTAACATTTTGACCTTAATTGTGGGAAGTCCTGATTTTCTTTCAGGATAATTATTTATGGACCTTTATACAAGAATGCACCCACATTTCTGCGACAATTGTCTGATCAAAGCACATCTTATAATTTATTTAACCGGTACTCTTCCATCAACTCGTAGCTAAGTTACACGCTTGGAAGCAATGAGGATCACCGAGAATCCCTCTTTCTCACTTTAAGTAAAGTGAGTGGCACATCTTTGTAGTCTTATCTACTTTGCGTTTAGAAAGGGAGATTTTGGAGACAACACTATGTGATCCACCCGTTTGCCTCCCCTATGCCGAGATCATCCAAACACCAAAAGGGCTCAAAATTAGCAAAGCCCCCAGTAGAAGAACTTGACAATCCGGCTTGAGAAGGTAAGAAGATCGTTGATTTCTTCAAAGAGATTGAGGTAAAATGGAAATTCATTTGCTTGGAAGCAAAAAGCCTAACCCTAAAAAGTCAAGTTGTTTTTACCCGCAACGATTGTTTGAACTCAGTTTCCACAAGAAACACCAAAAAAGGAGACTTTTTTTGGATTCAAAGATAATTCAAGCCGAACAGATGATTCTGAAATGTTATCGCTGAAAAACTCGCTCATCTGTAGGGGAATCAAGAGGGAATCAACCCCCTTACCCAAAGAGCTTAAAGAGAAGAAGAAATTGGTGCTTTTTTATAAGTTGAAAATGATCCCATTCAAATGCCTCCGTACTAAAAAATAATAATAATAAAACAACTTTCTGATCATTTTCGTGAATTTTCAATTAAGTAGTTGCTAGCTTGAAAATATATTTAATGAAAAAATTAGTAAGTATTATATGAAAAATTAATAAATTTTTTAAGAACATTTTTTTATAATATTTTTAGTATGGTTAGCTTTTGTAGTGAAATTTTCTTTGATAAGAAAGTTTTTCCCCTTTTTTCCTTTGGTAAAAAGAGAATATATTATAGCTAGTTAAACCATTACAGAAGTTATGGGGAAGACATTCCCCGTACAATTAAAGTACAAAATATAACACAGCCAAGTTCAGTAGGACATTAATTTAGTACAACAAAACGATGAGCTCATTTAGTGGTCTTTATTTAGCTAAATAATCCGTTGCAGCACTGGCCTCCCTGAAAATGTGACTGAACTGCAAATAAAGTATTTGGCCGTACAACATCTTTGAATCGAAAATAAGAGGACCTAAGGAGTGGAACTCCAAGTCATTTTCGTCAATCAATATTTTGGCAATCTTTTAATTAGACTTTTAACGTAACTTGTAAGTTAAGCAAGATCAAACTACTTTCAAAATTCAACCACTTGATTTTTACTATCTTCAAAGTCTAGAAAATATCTTTGTTGTTAAGTATATAATAATATTATATTTATAATATTATGTAAAATTATAAATTTATAATTATAATATATTATTAAATAAGTAAATATATATAATATTATAAAATAATTAATAAATAAAAAAATAAATTATATAACGATATATCATGTTGTATATTAATAATATCATTATTTTTATTAAATATATGAATTTTTTTATAATTTAAATTGTATTAAATTATATAATTTAAATCATTAAATAAGAATTAACTATTTTGATATTGAGTGGTATCTCTCATTTAATAATTTCTCTATGGAATTTAATGAAGCTCTAATAACAAAATAAGGATCCTAAGTACATAGGCAAAAATAGTATATTTATTCATTTACTTTTAGTAATTATTGGGATGAACCCTTCTATTTTTAAAAAAATAAATTTCTACTTTTCATTTTAAATTAAATCAAATTAGCATTCTTTTGTTTTTTGTTAAAATAAATTAGTTAAAATTTATCAAATAACCCAATCCATACAAATTTGCCTTAGTTAACGGGTTTATAGAATTGCCCTCACGTGATACAAGCCATCTGTTTCTTTTGTGCTTGCGTGGCGTACTTTCTCTACATCATTGATGACGTGGCACTCTAAAGTTTAAGGATACGTTTAGAGTTTCTGTTACAGAATTTTTTTATTAGTGATATAATACTTTTAGGTGTATAACTATTTTTTTTTTAGTTATAAAAAGATAGGTTAAATCTCTATTGTGGTTTCTGAACTATTGTATGGACCCCTCATTTGGTCTCTAAACTAAAAAAATCTCTAATTTGGTCCTTGAACTATTGTATGAGTTGTTGGTCCCTAAACTATTGTATGGACCCCAAGTTAGTCACTAAACTATTATACAGATCCCCAATTTGGTCCCTACTGTTTACCAATTTAGCCTCAACTTGGTCTTCTGTTAAATAATAGCTCAGGGACTAAATTGGGGCAAAATTGTAAACAGTAGGGACCAAATTGGAGGTCTGTATAATAGTTTGAGGACCAATTTAGGCCAAATTATAAACAGTGAGGATCAAATTGGGGTCCGTACAATAGTTCAAGGACCAAATCATGGATTTCTTTAGTTCAAGGACCAAATCATGGATTTCTTTAGTTCAAGGACCAAATTGGGGGTCTGCACAATAGTTTAGGGATCAAAATGGAGATTTAACCAAAAAGATATAATAAATTTACAATAATTTTATATATCAAATTAAAAATTTTATTTTGAAACTCTATGACTATAGTTTTGATAGATAATATTTAACATTTAATATATTATAAAATAATTTATTAAAACCTAACCTTATTTAATTTAATTATATAATAATTTATAACATTTTATTTAAACTTAACTTCTCGTTTATTTAAAAATTTTATAAAAAATTAAAAATTCATTCCATCTTTTTAAGAGTTTTTCTCCTGTGAAACCCAAAAAAATGCTTATCATAAGAAATTTAAAAACCCTAAATTATTAAGAAGTAATAAAAATTATCTATTTTAATAATTATACATCATACAATATTTTTAAATTTTTAATTAATAATTAATAAAATTTATCATATCCCATTTATGATATTTTTAAGAAATAAATAATCAAATATCAAAATAATTTTTAATCACAATTATAACTACAACCATAGTTACAATACAATACAATTACAGCTACAACATCTCATAACAATCTCAAATGCACCTTAAATCATATGCATAATGATTCATAATTTTATAAAAATATTTTCTTTCTATTATTTTTAATAGATTTAATATAATTTTTAAAATTTTCAAACATAAATTTTATATATATTTAAAACAGTATATAAATGATAATTAAAATTTTTTTTATCTAATTAAAATACTCAATAAAAAATTTATATAAAAAATACTTTTTTAATTATTATTGGTATAAATTGTTAAATTTCTATCTAAAATTTATATTTAAAAAATTAAAAAATTAAATTAAATTCGTTAAAGATAAGCGAAAGGAGTATATAAAATAATCCATAAATGTCTTTTCTTTTCACAAATTTACATGATATTAAAATGACATATTTGATATTCTTCTTGGCTGAAATTAGATATAAAATTATATTTTTTTAGTAAATGTACACCCAATTCATAAATTTCTACACTTTTCTTATTTTTTCTTATTAATTTGTAATTAATTTTTTATTTAATAGAAATTTGCTAAGCTCTTATAATAAATAAATTAATAGTGAAATTTAAATTTTTTTCTTATATTTAAAATTTTAAAATTAATTTAAATATTAAGACTATTTATAAAATATTCAAATGTTTATTAACTTTCTTTATCTATTAATTCACTAAGAATATATTTGTTTTTTCATTATTAATTCCGACATTTTCTACAATTCCTCTAGTAGTTACATACTAAACCTTTAATGGCTATTCACATTAAAAAACACGTTTTTGTTTTTTTTTTTTAATGAAAAATACATGTTTTTGTTAATTTATTAAATTTATTTATTTTAATGAAAGTCTACTAAATTTATAAAATGTAAAAATACTAAAATTAGTAATAATATTAAAAATAATATTTTACATCTAATCTATACAATGTACAATATCTTGCCACTTGAATGAGTGAAATTTTGCGTTTATCCCATTCATCTTGGAGCCTCAAAAAAAGATAATAATAAGTCAATTTATTTCAATTTTTATACTAATATATCTTTTTGTTACATAATTTTATATTAGTATTAGTATAATAAAAAAATATTATATAATATATAAAATTACATAATATAAATCATTAAATAAATTAAGAGATCTAATATTGGAGATTGTTTCTCATATATTAGATTTGTTACAATATATTTGGGTTGAATGAAATGAAAGCAATGGAAAAAATTTATTTATATGATTATCAAAAAAAAAAAAAAATTGAAGGAAAAAGAAGAAAGTCTTTTATTTTAGTTTGGGTGGTAATATATGAATAATTTTTTTTTATCATCTTTTTATATAATTTTCATATGCCATTAATGAGTGGATACACTTAATTTTACGAGTTTAAAATGAATACAAAAATCAATTATTTAAATAACATGTAAGGTTGTATAAAATAATGTACAATAAGATTGTTCCAAATTTATTTTTCTTTTAATTTTTTTAATTTATTTATAGTATATTTAAATTGAGAGGATAGAGATGAAGAAAAGATGAAAAATTTTCCTTATTTTATATCATTAATTTATTTACTCAACTCTAAAATAATTGTCATTTTTTTATTTTAATTTATGTCAAATTAATTATTTTTTTATTTCTTAAAATAAAAAAATATTTTTATTTTAACATTATTATTATTTACTTTAATTAATTATTTAATTATAAAAAATATTTTCTTTTTATTTTTTATTTTTTGAAAATATTATAAATAAACGTAAATATTATTTTAAAATTTTTAATTTAAAAAAATTAAAAAATAATTATTATTATAAAATCAAGAGAGTCCTTATTCAAATAAAAAACAAAGAGAGAGAAAAAAAATATAACTTCTCTCTCTTTCCTTCCACAGTTATTTATTCATATAATGAGAGGAGAAAAAGGAAGGGGAGGAAAATGAAAGTACAAGGATCATTCCATTTTCATTTGCTTTCCCTTCCCTTACATCAGATTCTTTTGAGCCAGTTTATTGGATCAAATGGTAGGTGTATATAATATTTAAATATAATTAATTAAGATTTTTATTCTCATTAATTATTTAAAAATGATCTATTTTCTCAAATTCTCCGTGTTAAAAAATAAAAATAAAAAATCCCTTCCGTCAAACCAATCGTACTGTTTGTTAGTATGATAGAAGAAAGCAGCAAGCGCAGCTGCAGAGAAGAAATGTTGCACAGCTTTAACCGCGGAGAAGCCGACAAACACACACAGCTTTACAACATTCCAGCCGCCACTAACAGTAGTGACGGCGTTAGTTTTCCACTATTCTCATCACAATACCCACTTCTTCCACGCTCGTGTTTGCTTGTTTCAAGCTCTGGAAATAGGAAAAAAGACTCATCTGCGTACGAGACGACTTTTCTCGCTTGGAAAAAAGGATCTATGACGCGGAAATAATGGGGTGAGGGTGACCCGGTGAGTGGGACAATTGAAACAGAGGAGAAGCGTCAAGCGGTTGCTTTTCAAGAATGGTCATTCGTTACTGATGGCGCCGGTCAATGGTTGATAAAACTCTCTCTTTCTTCTTTTCTTCTCTTCAAAATTCGGTCTCTGGGTTCCCGTCAACGCATTTGGGTTTTTCAGGGGTTCTGAATTTACTTCTGGGTTTTCTCTGATCACGAAAGAATTTGGGTAAAGGGTTGTGCTTTTTGAATTCTGGGTCTTTGCTTTGCAAGTTCGCTGGAGAGATAAATGGCGGTAAGTGTTACTCTTCTATGTTGTTTTATTGTTTTGTTGTTGCTGGTGGTGGTGGTAGTCTGGTTTAGGTTATTTTCTGTTTGTTTGCTTAGAAAGCTTCACGAGATAGAAGGATAAATGAAAATTTTAGAATTTTATGGTTTTATTCACAAATAGGATGATTTTATTTGTTAACCCTCATTCTGATTTTTTTGTTAGATTGGTTATATTTTGATTGCCAATGCTGGTCTTTTATCATCTACTACACGATAAAGTTCTACATGGTGGTTGAATCTGGTGACCTGGCGCTTATTTCCTTGTGGGGTTGTGAATTTGTGATTTGAATTGTTTGGGAAGTATGGGTTAAAGTGCTTTTCAAATTGCATCTGCAATGCTTCACTTTACGTTTTAAACTTTATATATGATGATAATTAGAAAATAAATACTGAACATTCTGGTTCCATAAGGACTAGCAGGTGGAGCCGATTAGTATTTTGAATATCTGTGTTTTCCCCCTTTTTTTTATGGATTTTTGGAATATTGAGGGAACAATTAGAGATACTAGAATGAGGCTGAATTACAACCTCTGCAAGTATATGTTTAAAGAGAGGGTTGAGATTTGGGTAGAGAGCTCCTCCTATATCTGGAAAAAAAATGAGAAAGAAATTGACCTGAATCTAATGGAAAAAATAAGCATATTAGGATAAGAAGCAAGAAACTGAAAATTAACAGACTTGATGGTTGTCAAATATTGATCTTAAACAATTCTGTGTAGGAGAGTGATTCATACCATCTACATACAGCCGCTATAAGTTGATTCTATGTGTTCAATGTTGCACTAGTGTCATGCCTCCTATGACAACCAAAAGGGAGTGATACTGATATGTCTTGCATGATATCACAATTTTGCATTGAATAATTATATGATCAACAAGCTATGTTCGTCATTTTTGGTTATTGCGAATGGAAGCAATTAGTCAAAGCACCTTAGGGTTTTTTTTGGCCAGCAACCTCAGGGATATTGTTAAGATTCTTGATTGGAAGTGATTTTAATATGAAACAAAATGGTACATGAGTCTTAAATCAGTTTAATTTGTCAAATTTAACTTCCTGCTAAGTGCTAAATCACTCTCTTAAACCATTATATATTTATTTGTTTTGGAATATTGTATTGTCAAATGTCAATTAAAGACAGTGGTAGACAGATTGGTTAATACTTAATACCGTGGGTTATATTGATAAGGAAATATGTGTCAAGTTTTGGATTGTGTTTTACTGGATGATGATTGATATAAGCTGTTGTTTTGAAATGTTCTCATGGAACAGTTTTGTTGCATCTTTTATGGCGAAATTTTGTGATTATTTCTCTTTTTTCTGGAGTCCCTACAAAGCCTATATTTGAGTTAGTTCTGTAAGGTTGAGAATTAATTTTCTGCATTGGGAAATTGCATTCCTGTTTTAGATTGGAATGTATACAAATAAAATGTTTTGACCACTCCCTTTTTCTTTGAGTCAAAATTCAATGCATTGTGGTCAACTGCATTTAAGTACCTACTGCCTAGATGTGGAAAAACTAAAATGGTTATCATTGCTATATTTTATATCCTGTGCATTGAAGGCAATTCCTATTAATCTAAAAGAAACTATGCCCTATGAGGTTTTGGTTAAAACCAATGAGTTTTTGTTAGATATTATGCATCTGTCTGTGATGGTTGAACCCTACCATTAGCATGTGGTTCTTTTCACATAATTGATGCCATTATTCTTGCTTATTTTTCTGTTCCAATAGTTGGAATCTTAAGCCTTTGGTTATGTTCTCAATTAATGAGAATTATTTTTTCAAAATGCTAGAAAAAGGTTTCCTTCAAAAGGTTTCCTTTCAAAACCTCTTGTTCAATTTATTTGCTTCTCATACTGTTTCATCCTTGCTTAGGAAAAGGGTGTAATATATTTCCTAAGAAACTTTTAATATATGAAACTTTGCATGAGAATGTTTCATGCTTTAATATATGGAACTTCACTTGTCCTTTTTGAACTGATCTGCTTCTTTTTCATATCTCCCATAGCTTTTATGGATATAAATTTACTTACTACAGAAACTACAAAAAGTCAGAGTGTAGTATAATCATGACAGTAGGTACCCTGATAAACATGCTTCTTCCTACTTTTCTGCCAAGAGAATCATTTACCCTGATAAATTTACTCAGGCAGATCCAATCTGATTTGCAAAGCCTTCTGATTCCTTGTTTTAAAGAAATCACTACTACTGAACAACATGGTTCTTCGGATTTTGGTAAATGTTATTACATTTCTGTTTTGGTGGTTGTTTAATTGTTATGACTTCTTATATTGGCCAAACTTTCTTCAGTTCAAAAGCCAAACTAATGACCTTATTATTATTTTTTATTTAACTGTTTGATTTTGGTGTCAATCCCTTCTGATATTTATATTGACATGTTAAACCAAAGTTCTGTAAATGGAAAATTTTTAGGGGGTTGAGGATAAAATTTTAGGCTTTTGGCTTTATTTTTCTTATTGGAAAGTTTTATGTTTACTGAAATTTTCGTTTCATCTATTGGTCTTTCCAAATCAAAGTCATCATTCTAGTAAAGATCGTTGTTACTTTTGGTTGTGAAGTGTGAACTTTGCACAAGAAATGGTAATGCAGCTATAGCTTATTGACAAGTATGACATTGGTCATTGACTGGCACAAATTCATTATTCAGTCTTGACTTTTGGATGTAATATTGTATTATTTTCCTTGGTGAAACTTGTTCTTCCCCTAAAGTCTAAAGATCCTGTCTTTATAAGGAATCATCTTTAGGTATTAGGACTTTCTAATCAGTTTCACGTAGAATTCCATCAATTTTACTCTGGTCATAAGGTGGAACAAACTAAGTTGAATTTGTGTTGTATGTTCCAGCAAATTATAACAAATTCTTTGTGCCATGACAGGAACGTTCACATGTACCAGCATTTGGCAATTGGGAAAGTGAAGAAAATGTTCCTTACACAGCTTATTTTGATAATGCCAGGAAGGGCCGAAATGCTGGGAAGATAACAAATCCAAATGACCCTCAAGAGAATCCAAAATTTCTTTCTGATTCTGCAGTTAGAGGTTCTCCATCCAGAGCAAAAGCAGATCATGATGAACCAGTAGGACTGGCCCCTGTTGGAAGGGTACATGGTCGCCATAGAAGCAGGGAAGATAGCGAGCTAAAACAGTTTGCTGAATCTCCAGCACGTAATGATAATATGCACCGCAGAGCTTCTGGTGACTCCACTCCTTCACGTTATGGACGTGGAGTAAGTTCTGGTGAAACCCCGAAACGACCCACAAGACATAGTACTGGGTCTGAGTACAGCATGGAGCGTTCTCCACTCCATCCTCATGCAAGGGTTGCAGGGAGAGGCATTATGACGTCACCGGCACGGGAAGGAAAAGCTTCGCATGATAGTGGCCATGGTACTCTTGGAAGATCCAAAATGAGACCTCGAGGCAATGAAAGTGTAATAACTTCTTTCTTCTTGCCTAGTATTTTATTTCCTGCAATAA
The DNA here is from genome assembly GCA_020521535.1 of Rubroshorea leprosula. Classification (NCBI taxonomy): domain Eukaryota; kingdom Viridiplantae; phylum Streptophyta; class Magnoliopsida; order Malvales; family Dipterocarpaceae; genus Rubroshorea; species Rubroshorea leprosula. Next base: position 201,625 of record BPVZ01000103.1, read on the forward strand.
ATAGCATGTTCTTTACATTTTGGTTGTGAATCAGGATGGATGGAAGAAGCCTTTTCTTTTTCTTTCTGCTTCTCTGGGAAAATATTTTTTATTATGAAACTCATGCATGAACTTCACTTTGGCCAAAAAAAGAAAGTCTCACTTTCTTAACCACCTAAAGTTGTAACCATAATTGACAATTTCCTTGCCTCATAGAAAGGGTTCTCTTTTTTTGGTACATCTAATATCATGGGCTATACAACAAGAGATAGCCTTCCCCTTTCCCCTTACATGTCACAAGGTTCAAACTTAAGACCTCCAACATGAAGGCTCTAACTCTTAACCATTGGGACATCCCCTAGGGGACAAAGGGTTTGTCTTTTTTATATCTGATCTTGTTTTTGTCAACATAATGAAAATTTCTCCTTGGAAACTTGAAGTAGTTCTGAACACATTTTCTCGAGTCAATTAAAACCCTGCTACTTGCTTTTTGCCTTTTCCATTCTTGGATTAATTGGTGATTGGGTGAAATTTGCTTCTGCACATTTGTTCTGTAATGCCCTAGTTCCACTGGTGATGAATCTTTCTGAGAAAAACTAAGCCTAATGCAAAACTTGTTAGGAGTTTTTTGTGACTTTCTTTGTTCTGGTTTGGCAGCCTGATAAAGGTGCTGCTGTTCCTAAATTTGGTGACTGGAATGAGAATGACCCTGCATCAGCTGATGGTTATACTCACATTTTCAACAAAGTGAGAGAAGAGAGGAACAGCGGTGGAAGAGCAGGCACTGGATCTGAACAATCTTCATATCCGACCATTCGAAAACCCACCAATAACAGCTCTAAGGTATATCCTTTATGCCATTTCCTCATCAAGCGACTTGACTCCAATTCTTTTAGTCTAGATGAAACATCCATTCCTAATGTTGTATCTATCTTCGTTTATTCATTTCTCCAGGGTTGCTGCTTTCCATGGCTCTGCAAGTGAGGCCTATGAATATGTGAACGTATATTGTATTTTGTGGAGTGTGGAACTTTGTAAATGCATGAAGTTTCTCAAAACAGAGTAGCTTCTCGGAACTGCCTATTTGTGTGCCTTTTTCTTTTCCTTTTTTATGGGAAGACATGCATCCCATTTCTTTGGTCATCATTTTTGCACGTTTATTGTAACATGAAGACGAAGATTCATTCATTCTATTCCAACATATTTGGGTTTGGTTTGGAATTGTTTTTGCATTCTGTATAATTTATTTTCCTATTACCCAAAGGAGATTTTATAAAATGGTGAAGCTAGATGTAAAAAATTTTTCACAATACTTAGGCAGAAAAATCTGTTTTATTCTGTTCCAACATATTGGATGACGATGGACCATTGTTGATAGGTGTAGTTAATTCTATTTAATGGTTGGTATTTTACTGCAGGCTCGCCAAATTAGGACATTGGACTACTTTTAGGAAGAACTCGGTAGAAAAGGGACTGAAAGTTGGCAAAAAAGTAAAGGGACTGATATGTTACAAACGGAAAAGATTTTTAGGATCCTTTGATCCTTGCTCCACTCCTGCAAGTTTCTGAACGCTTGATTTGAAGCAAGATCACCAATCGGACGTACGCAGAGTGCTCTAAAGAACCATTCGGTTGTCTTCTCAGGAAACTTTTTTTTTTTTTTTGGTAACAACGAGAAATAACATTAAAAAAACATACAAGTTCAGGTTCTGGGGTAGCCAACCCCAATAGCATCGGCTACACAAAGCAGTTTAAAATCTGCAAGACAGTTATACAGGTAACAAAATTAAATGAAGACTGAGCATCCTTCTTGGCCATGGCATCAGCAACCATATTACTCTTTCTGAAAACATGCCTTAGACAAGCATGGGGAATCATATTCAAAAGGGCCCTGCGATCTATAATGAGAGTACTATGAGGTTGGTGAGGATTGGAGGTAGTAGAAATTAACTGGAAAGCAATCGTAACAATCAATTTCTACAATAATATAATCGAAGTGCAAATTGAGAGCCATCTTGAGTCCATTTCTAGTGGCCCATAATCTAGCAACTAACACAGTTGTGAATCCGATATTTCGAATATGTTCAAGAACCCGCTAGCCTTGCGAATCTAAAAACAAACCTCTACCACCCAACCTCAGATTCTCCATCACAAAGCCGTCTGCACTGAGTTTAATCCAATCTGGTGAGGGAGCGTCCCAAGCGATCAACAGGGCTTGTTTCTTTTTACAGCTAGTATGAGGAGGTGGGCCTATAACTCAGCCGCGTGCTCCACAATCAACTCAACAATAGCTTGAACATTCACCTAATTACCCCAGTAGAGAATACGATTTCTTTGATTCCAAATTGTCCATATAGCAAAACAAAAAATAATAACCCAAGGCATACAATGGATAGTACTAGGGGTCATGTTAGTAGCCTGGAGTTTAAGCCAATCTTTAAGACTAATCAAGACGTGATCCATGTCAAGAATTTCAGGGAGAAGCATATTGAGAACAACTACTGTTTTGAAACTTGATCTGGCTCGGTTAGTTCAACCAATTGAACTGGATTCGATTCTACATGGGTTAAATAATGGTATTTACCTGTTTAAAGTCAAACTCGATCCCCGTCCAAACCAAGTCAAACCTGGTTAGATACGATCAAATTTGCTCAAATCCTATCAATTCAATTGACCCGACTGATTTAACTTTTTCTCTTTTTACATTTTGACTGTCTTTTTTTTTTTTTTTTTAAATTTTTCATTAATTTTTATATTTCTATTTATTTAGTTAATAAATAATATTATAATTAAATTGTAAAATCTATTTAAACTTAAATCACAATTAATGAATGGAAAATTTTAAATTAATTTAAATGTAATTTGAAATTAAATTATTATTTCAAATTAGAGAGTGATTTTAACTTAAAATCAAATCAATTTAATTTTAAAAATAAAATAAATAACTACTTTAGAAAATGAAATTGATGATATCAATTTAAAATTAAAATCGATCTTAAGTTATATTAGAAATAAAATCAATTACTATTTTAGATAATAAAATGAATGAAGTCTTTTTAAAATTAAAATTAAATAAAATTAATTTAAAATTAAAATTAATCTTAAGCAATTTTAGAAAAAAAATCAATATAAGGAAAATATAATTTTATAATTAATATGATATCAATGTTTTAGAGGCCTATTAAAGAAAAATGTATTATGTATTTTAATAAATTTAATGAATGAAATTAGTTTTAAATCAATAAAATTTGAAAATAAGGTCTTAAAAATTAATAATTAGTTTGATCAATAAATATAAAAATGATTTCAATCAATTTAATAAAAATAATTAAAGTAAAAATAATTTATAATTGATAAAATGAATTAAATGGTATTTATTAGGTTGACTGTTGACTTGGCCAATTAAACCGGTTCAACCAGTAGAACCAAACTTGGTGACCAAAATGGGTCAATCATCGAGGCTAGACTTTAAAACATTAAGAACAGCTACTGAAGAAGAACAACTCTAGAATATGAGGTCTAAGGACTCAGCTTGACCATTGCAAATCCTATAAATAAGGTCCTACACAATACTAAGGGGGTGGATGAATTCTATAGATTTAATTCTGCCATGATAAAAAAACCAAATAAAGTTGTGAATTTTAGGCAATGTAGGGAATTTCTAGATCTACCCTAAGTCTTAAGATAATATAGTATGCCCAGGATTGAGAGTTTTGAGTGTTGAAGCAGAAAAAAAAACAATCCACTAAGCTCCCCTTTCTAAGAAAAGGTATAAGGAAGATGATAAGTAAGAAAGGGGAATGGTCCTGAGGGAGTTATTAGTATCCAAATCCAAGTGATAACCGATAACATTCATATCCACAACACCCTCATGAATAGCTTGGGCAAGAGAAGTAGAAATGGTGCTTGGAGAGAATGGACCATAGAAAATGAAGTTAAGAGGGGCATGGCCAATCTACTGCTCAAACTAGAAAGAAATAGATTGGCCATATGGGGGAGTCCATTGATAGCCTCCTTAAAAGAGGTTAACCCCTTTTCATAAGTTTTTAATCATTGGGGAACCAGTGGTAGGAAAAGGGGACTTAGGGCCAAAGATTTTGTATTTCTGCACAAAGACTTCTCAGGATACATTTTTTACATAACACTTTATAAGTGTTTGTTTATTACGATTAAATTAATTTTAATTAATATTTTATATAATTTTATATTCATATTAATATATAAAATAACTTATCAAATAATAATATAAAATTTGATAGTAAAACATTAAAAAAGAAATAGACACAATACTTTACAATTGCATTATAAAATTATATTATAATTTTTTAATGAAATTTTTTAACTTATGTCCTTTAACCACATATTAAACTTTATTAATTATAATTTTTATAATTAATTTAGAGTTTGTACTTAAAATCTGTGAAAAATTATGAATTTAAAATAAAAATTTATATAAAATTAATTAAAAATATCTTAATTAATGGGTTTTAACCAATTCTCTCAAAGTATAATGTAGATAAACCATTTTTTTTTTATAATAGAATACTTAACAAAATAATATATACTCTATCATACAAGTTTATTAAAATATTTTTAATAAAATAACATAAAAAATAATTTTATTAAAAGTATTTTAATAAATTTATAATGTAGAGTTTCTTTTTAGGGGTTAGTGCTTATCTACCTTATCTCCAAAAAATTAAGAGAAAAAAGAACAAGAATCATCTTCATGTATGCTTTAAAAATAGGGTAGTTTAGTTTTTTTTTAATAAAAATTTATTGAAATGACGTAGTTTTGAGATGATTTTCCTCCTAATTTTTAGGAGGTGATGCTGATAGGCACCATTTCCTTATTTTTAATATCTAAAGATATATTAAAGTAAAACCGAAAAAACCTTTTATGTTCACATTGTGTGTTCACACTTATTCACACTTATAAATTATATAACTTTTATCTTTTGAACCCTTGAACTGGATCAAAATTGGATTGGAACCAGTTTAAATACTTCTTTTCACACTATATCAAATTTTAAAATAGAGGTAAAATTATTGTTATACCCTTAATAATTAATGTCATATCTTTTTAATATAATAATACCTATATACCATTACATTATATTTTTCTTAAATTCAATCAATCAATTTAATTTAATTCAATTCAATTATATTACCCATTTTCCTAAATTTTTATTAAAAAAATTCATTAACTTATATTTATGTATCTGTGTAATTGAATTGAAAAAAAAATTGTGTGTTTTTCTTATTTATTTCCCTTTTTATTTTTATTAAATAAAAATAACTTGCACCATCAAAAAGTCTAAAGCTCATATTTTCCGCTTCTCCACCACAAACTGAAACCTTATCTTCCTCATTGTTGCTGAATCTCCTTCCTCACCAAAGCCATGGCCGTCGGGC
>BPVZ01000103.1:306676-324006 GCA_020521535.1 Rubroshorea leprosula
AAGCTATGAGCAAGTTTGGGTGTACATTAAATACCCAAGCAGAAGTTACACAGACAAGCAAAAAGCTATGAGCAAGTTTGGGTGTACATTAAATATCCAAGAAAAGTTACACAAACAAGCAAAAAGCTATGAGCAAGTTTGGGTGTACATAAAATACCCAAGCAGAAGTTACACAAACAAGCAAAAAGCTGCGAGCAAGTTTGGGTGTACATAAAATACCTAAGCAAAAGATACACAGGCAAACGAAAGCTATAAGTAAGTTTGGGTGTACATAAACACCCAAGCAAAAGGTGGCGAGCAAGCTTTGGGTGTACATAAATACCCTGACAAAAGCTATGCAAGATGCACAACAGAGGTTAATGCAAATTTCAAACCAAAACTCAAGTTAGAAACAGAGCTTTTTAAAGCAAAATCTTTGAAGCTAGCTCATTCAATTGTTGATAAGCAGAATTGGACGATTCAAGACAAAAGCAACAAAAGAGATAAGTTCTTTCTTCTTTTTTAATAAATCATAACATTCTTAAACTGACAACACAGGTTTATCATACCTTTTCTCTTCCCTCGTATCTAAATAAGATCAACCTTAGCATGCAAGCAGCGGGAATCCAAAGTACCAATGACTTGCGAAAAACAGATGGATAATGAGAACCAGCATCATAAACCTGAGCAAATTCAAAGAATGGAATTAAAACAATACAACCCAAATGTTTTTTCAAAAATAAATGTTCTTATATGCAGGTTCAACAAGAGGTCTGAAAAGTTGAGCATTTAGAGAGAAGGGGTACCTTGACAACCTCCGCATTCACAAAACTACTCCAACTATGAATAGCTATAACAGAATCCTCTGCATCCTCAAAAGCTGCCCAATCCTTACTCTACTTCAACCAGAGATCTGCCCAAAGGAACATGCGTTGAACCTTAATCATAAACTTTCTTCAACTTTGGATCAGCTTAAACCTACACAACAACATCCATGCTCTCAAACTTAGAGACGCGATCAAGCACAATCAACTTAGCAAGGGACTACATCTCTCTCACATTCTTGGCAGCAAGCTTTCTCTGCTCCCTTCGGTCAACTCTGGCTCGAAACCTTTGAGCTAGGCCTTGTGAGGATTTTGATCCAATATATTGTTCTTTAATCACCTTCAACTCCATCTCACGATCTCGATCCGCCAATTTCTCCAACCACGCACACTTACGCTCTTTGGCTTCCTCCTCATGTTGGCAATTGTAGCATTCCGAGCAGCGTTCCCTGTCTCACCTCCTTTCACAATCTTGGTAGTTGGAATTGGGGGAGGGTTTGGAGGAGCCGGAGATAGAAGGATTGAGGCGATGAAGGTGGTGTTGTTCTTAGATGCAGCGCTCCTGAAGGCGTTGGAGGACCAACTGCTCTCTCTTTAGTTAAGAAGACAGGCTTGGGAGAAAAAATCGTAAGAACCTCCATTGGAAAAGGAAGGGTCATGGGATTCCTCCCTACATGACATAAAGCATCCTTCACCACAAACCAGCTAGGAAAATGGAAAATGTCAAAACACTTAGATTCGGAAGAAGAAAGGCTCACTTTTGAACCAACAAAGGCAAGAACGGGAAAAACTAGCAACAACAGAAAAAGAAATTGTCATGGCCTCGATAGTAGTAGGAGAAATTTCTAAGATCACCTATGACAATGGGATCCACCCCCATCTCAACAATATCCCGAGCAATTGGAGCCATAATAGCGGATTTTGAAGGATTCCCCTCCGTCAAAACATAAAAATGGCAAAGAAGAAGAAAGAAAATGCAAGAACCAACGGAAGCAAGGATCGGAACAAAGCTGGAAGCAGAAGGATTAATGACCATCATAGACAACCGACATGATTGGGTCACAAGATCAAAGAAGTCTTTCTCAAAAGGAAGAAAATGAAAAAGCAAAAAGAAAGAAAAAAAGAAAGAAAACAAAAAGAAATCAAAAAGTAGTCAAACAAAAAAGAAAAAGAAGAATCGGGAAACCCAAGAAAGCTCCATTTGAAAGCCAAAAGGATAAATTGCATAAAATCCCAAGGAAATAGGGGTTTGACCTTGAAAGGACCTGTCGTACCAATAAACCATACAATGGGGGCCATGTGCATAAAAAGCTGCACAAGAAGCAGGAAATCCAGGAAATGCAACTATGGAGATATGAAAAAATCAAGAAAGGGCCTGAACAAATCAACACAAATCTACAGAACAATTAATTTCAACAAAAATATTTTTGAATGAGAAAACTATGCCAGGAATCATGAAGGAAAAACATGCGCTGCACTCTTTTTTCCTTAAGCTAGATTTTTTATCCCATAGGGTTTTTTCTAGTTAAGGTTTTTAATGACGTAGCCACGGTTGAAAAAGCTGGAACTTGCGCAGAATTCAAAACCAAGATCAGCAGAACAATAAGAAAGAGAGACCCGTTGAAGTTTTCGCTGCCCTCAAACTTCTTCGTGGGGGGGCAAATGTTATACCCTAAATCAAGTCACATGAGCATCAGGACACGTGGAGACATTCTAGAGATAGTCTTATCAAAGTTGGCTAGGATAAATCCCACTAGAATAAGAACACCCCAAACACCAATTAAATAAAATTGTATTCCTAAAATAACTGTATTTAAGCATTGTATAAATACCTCTGGGATCAACCTAAGGAGGTAGATTATTTTTCATCTCTATTCTCTCTTCATTGTAAACTCTCGCTAACAATAAAGATCTCGATTCCACACCATCTATTCTATTTTTTAGTGTTAACAACTATCAACACACATCCTCTAGGACCTATCTTTTTTCGGTGTTAACAAAGCATGCACAGCATAGGGGCTAAGACTATGCCTAACAAATCCTTTCGCAAGCAACTTCTTAACTTGCCTATTCAACTCTTCTTGTTCCTTAGGGTTCATCCTATAGTGTTGTAGGTTTGGCAACTGAGATCTTGGAACTAGATCAATGGTATGCTGGATGTCTCTCAAAGGTGGTAACTGGTTAAGAAGCTAATTTGGTACCACATTACTAAATTCATGCAAAAAGGGTTCAACCTTTATAGGTTAAGATGATTTAGGTTCAGTGGGTATATTAGAGCTATCTTTAATTACCAATGCAAACAACTACGAACTCTTCAAACTTTTCCTTTCAAAAGCTCTATGACTTGAAATGTGGATGGATTGCTTAGGTGGATCTTGTGATGAGGATTTAGATAATAGTTTAGTGACATGGTTGGATCCAGCATCCACAGAAGGTTTGGTAGGGGTAAGGACGATCTTTCTACCCTTATATAAGAACTCAAAGGTGCTAGCTCTACCATGATTAGTTACATCCAAGTCATACAACCAGGGATGTTCTAAAAGAATATGAGCGGCATCCATAGGTAACAAATCAAAATAAATGAAGTCTTTATAATCACATCTTTGTATAGGAACCAAACATCTCTCACTAACTGGTAAGGTGGTCTTATCAACCCATGCAATTTAAAAGCAGTAGGATATGGTTCAGGCTTAAGACTTAACCTACGTATAGCAGCTTTTGACACAACATTCATAGTATTACCTCCATCTATGACTAGTTAACAAGATCTCTCATTACACCTGATATAGATATGAAAGATACTAGTCCTCTTCCATTCCTCCCTAGGCTAGACAATAGACAAAACACACCTAACTACATTAACATGTGGGTTTTCTATAAACTCATCCTCATCTCTAGAATACTCAACTAGATCTACTATCTGGTCATCTAAAGAGGGCTCTCGCTCAACTAATGATGTGTCATGCCCTACATCTAAAGTCAAAGTACGATATGGACAATCAGAAGCAATGTGACCTCGACCCTTACAATGAAAGCATTGAATTGATGAAGTACTAGATCCACTAGACGCACTAGGAGCACTAGAATTACTTGGTTTTGATAAATTGTTATTGGTTCCAACCAAAGGAGTAGATTTCATCAAGGAGATAGACCTACTAATGACTGAAGACTGAAGTACTAGACGTCATGCTTGACCTACGTTGAGTGAATGTTCTAGGAGTTTTTTTAATAAGTAAAGCTTTTTGAAATGCCTCATCTACTGTTCTAGGTGAAGATAACTTTGCATCCCTTCTAATATACTCCCTAAGCCCATGGATGAATTTTTTAACAATATAAAGTGACTCCTCATTTGGATTCACTCGAACGAGAAGGTCAAATTATTTTGCATAATCCTGAATAGTAGAAGTTTGCATAAGCTTTAAGTACTAGTCATATAGGCGACTCTTATGAAAATGAGGAAGGTATTTCTTCTTAAGTTTAGTTTTCATCACCATCCATTGAATAATTAATGGCTCTCCTAAGGTTTCTAACTATTGACTAACTCCTTTCCAATGTCTCAGTGGCTCCCACTAATTTCAACCTAGCAAAACGTATCATTTCTACATCATTCATCCTACAAAAGGTACAATAACCCTCAAATTCTGCCAACCAATATAAAAAGTCATTCACATCTAGTTTACCCTCAAAACTCCTCATATCTACCTTAACCATCCTATGAATGTCATTACTGTACTCTTGCTAAGGTAGTCTCCTGCTCGTGTTTGGTGACCTATCAAAGGTGGACTCCTTTAGACTTGGTTGCTCTACCCCCTCCTCGTCATAAAAGTTCCTAGACTCATTTGAGAAAGTGGACTCATTAATGTAAATTCCTCTGAGAGCTGGCCTAAGTGGTTTGGACTAAGGGCCTTTGGGACAAGACAACAAGTGTTGGAATGAACTACTTATGTGTTGAAACCTTGGTTGTGGTTTGGTTTCCCCTTCCCCATTGAATTGTTGCTTACCAAGTTACTTTTCTAACTCACCCATGGTTATATGTATCCCACCCAAATTTTGTTCTAAATGGACAACTTTACTCTCTAGGTGAGTTACATACTCCTCAAGTTTAGTCACCTCACCCTTTAAAGAGTCCATTTCAATTTGTAGTTTTGGCCTTTGATTGTCTTTTGGGGAATGGGACATGATGGGCGATAAAGGAAATTGATATAAAATTTGAGAATATGAGCTTTTTTTTTTTTTTTTCAATGCAATAGGGATGCTGAGATTAACTAAAATGCCAAGAAATAATACCAATCTAAATTAACTGGATGAACACAATAAAACTAGTCAATCTAATGCTAGTAAAGTGCAAGGTCAAACTGTTTTTTTTTTTTTTTTCTTTAAGAGCAAATAAAGGAAAACTTGAAACAAGAAAATTTACTGACCACCAATCAAAACCAATTCAATCCTCTTGTCAACAAGAATATAAGTACCCCAATAAGGTAGAATTGACCCACAAACCTGTCCAAAAGAGACTTGTCTAGATGGGAGTTTGAACAGTAGATTGAATCTGGGCTATGCTAAGTTGAAAGCGAACATGACTTGCGAATTCTCAACTTAGGATAGAAGAACCCAGCACCTGATGTCTCTTCATTTTGAGGGATGGCTATGAAATCATTACAGCAATAGGGTTTTCTTTTCAAGGAATTTGAATTGTGGGATTTTTGGTGGCTTTGATACCAAATTGATGTAGAACTTGAGAGAAATAGAAGTAGAGAAATAGAGAATTAGGGCTGGGAAAATTATCTCAATTCATCAAAACCGATTATAATGTCGTAGCAAGAATATTTATAGGGGACAAACCCAAGGTCCAAATTAAATACGAAAATAATAGTAAAGTTTCTAAAATTATTAAAAGTACTAAATAAGTCCAACTACTAAACTAATTCTTAAACTTCCTATGAAAATAACATTGCGTAAAAGACTTGCACCCTTTAGGCTATGCCTCAAGGTGTCTTGGTTCATCATCACCCACTTGCTGAAATCATATGGTGTATATAATTATCTTCGGAATGAACTTAGATAATGAACAATAAAAGCAAACAATAGTTCAATATTAGCAAAGGTAATCTTCAATGTGTACTTTCAATGTCAATGTTGATCTTAATTTAGGATGCAAGTGCCATATTATGAACAGAAAAACCACAAAAATATGGAAGAAAGTGGGACAATTCATCCATTGAAATAATTTTTCACGAGGAAAATAATTGATACACCATTCAGTTTAATACATTTGTCAACATCTATTGATTTAAATATTAAAATATGTAATTGAAAGTTTTTTCATCTTAAGTTTAAATTTAAAAATAATAATTCCCTAATGACTATAGTGTAGAGTATATTAAACTAAAAAGTATACTATTCATTGTTCTTTTTCACAAATATCTAATTGATCCAATGTATACTTTTAATTTCAATTTCTCTAATTTTTCATCATGGACAGTTGTTTACCATAGTAACTATTGGCTCACTAGATTTCTGATCTTGCTATTCTTATAAAGTAATGATTGACATGAAAAACCTGAGCACAAAAATTTAAATCCACCAGGTGGCTCTTCTAATAACCTGGCCAGTTGCAAAGTCGTTTAGAATCCAGTCTCGTCTGGTTCCAATTTTCCCCTCACCTTGGAACCATATCTCTATTTCAATCACATCACTCCTACATCTCATAACCAAATTTTAATAGTTAGAGAAATCATTGCCTTCAAAACCAAAAGATGAAAGATTATTAAATTAATGTCCCATAAACATACCAAGCCGGGTATTTGTAGACTTCGATGTGCATGCATGCAGTTACCCAGATAAGATGCAATTTCCTCATGATTGAAGTCGTTGCAAACCCATCTCTAGAAAACCCTAGCTAGACATTGTGCTTGGTTGCATGCAACTTCCTGCAATGTAGAACCAACTTCTGAGATTGCTGTGAAGCTACGTACTAAAATTTTCATTAGTCACATTCATATCATTTAAAATATTATGATCTCAACTCATGCCATCATGGAAATGAACCAAAGTAAAGAAAACGTAACTCATGATTCTAAACAATTGTGATGCCTCAATCTCAATTTGGAAAAGAGAGATTATGAGTGATTTATAAGTATGAAAATTTACTACTACTAATAGTTCGAATTTGAATACCAATTACAAGTATGAAAATTAATAACTACTTACTAATAATTTGAATTTAGAGAAAAAAAAAAAAAAACAGCCTGACAACTCATTTGTAGAGAGACAATGATCTACACATATAATTAAAGATCCTAGAATTACACTGTCAAGCCCAAACTCGTAATACTTAGCAGCGACCTAGCTTACAAAACCCAAATCCCAACGCCAAAGAACATAAAATTCACGCAGACGCATAAGCATATCTTACAGTCAAATTCAAATCTAATTAATTCAACGAAAACTAGACTAAAATACCTGCAGGAGATTAGCAACGGTCTCTGATGCAGATAAAATGAAAGATAAGTGAAAAAAAAATAAGGAAAGCCGCAATTAGCTCTCGATAAATTCCTCTAGAAAAAATACAATGGAAATCTAGTAGAAATTGAAAGAAAGATTTCCGATATATTCCTCGATATATTACTCTGAAACCCAAGGATTACAGATAGTTTCTCAAATGGAAGATTATAGAGGATAAAGGATAGTAGATGATGAAGAATAACAAATTTCTGAACTACTCCAAAAATGAAACACAAAACTGCTAAATAACCTAACCCTATTCAAAATGACCTCAGACATAACATAAAACGACAACATATAATTAATCCCACTTGGCAGCCATATCATCATCTAGGTCCCACATGCCTTATTTATTTACCACATATCATTCCCTTTCGCTTCAGAACATCCTTGCCCTCAAGGATGAAATACTAGAAACTTCAGCAGTAGAGCATGTAGAATGCTCTCTAGTTGTACCCTTGGATTATGCACTGGATTATTGAATTAATCCCTTGCCTCTATCAACCATCTTTCTATGCAAAATGATTGTGAGCTCCAATAAACAAGTAAAAGCAAGCCCCATTGGTGCAACTAAATATAATGGAGCATGAAAACTTAACCTTATCTCCAGTTGGAAAGCCAACAACAACAAATAAAGAAGGACCAGCTTGTAGGCTTCCTTTGTAACTCTTCCAAAGTACAATCTCATTTGCAAAATCTTGGAGTTCCATGAGGCAATTCTGAGAGTTTCAACATCCAACATCAAGGAACCATTGTCCAAGAGTAATACTAGAATAACAGTGTAGAAAGGCCTGCCTTCAAGCCACCATAAAAACCCTTGACACATGTGGAAACAATTTAGAGTGCTTCCATGAACCACATCCGGTTTCAAAGATTCAACATAAGTCTCATTAGGAAATGTGGGAAATAGCTACCAAATCAAAAGAGACTACCCATGTTGCATTTCCATAATTAGATGAATCATTCCTCCAAGTATGGAATTTCATGTATTGAAGCAACAAAATGTGAAAGTCCTTCCAGGTGGAATTTGCCAATAGACGACTGGCCATTGGAACACTTTTTAATTTTGCTCTCCCACCTTTATCCACCATTTTTCTATGCAGAACAACTGTAGTCATTGGTGAAGAAATGGCAGAACGCTCAGTGAGTATAACAGTAGTCAGCTGAGTAAGGAAAGCCAGTGTCTTCCTGCCTGAGATTTGAGTTTGCCCAAAACTTTCAATGAATTTCTGTAGCAAGGCTATAATATTAAGATTGACAACTTCCTCTTCACCCTAACACATAACTCCCACAGATTTAATAGGCATAACCCAAGACAAATCTTTTACATGCCCATGCAATAACATATTAGAACTGTCCTCAAGTGAGAGCTGAATATCATTGTGGAAAAGCTTATATTCTAGCCACCATATAAATTCACACATAGAAGGACAATTGAAGAATCTGCCATTAGCTACATCATGTTCCAAAGAGCCAAAACCCCTTAAATTCTCACAAGGAAAGCTTTTAGAGAAATATTTCTGTCCATTTGCAAATTCCATTATCAATGTAATGAAGTCCTGCATAACATCATTCCCTAATGCCATGCCATAATTTCCACTTGGAAAAAATAAAAAATCTGTGTAAAGAGTGACAATATGCAAGTTCCAAATGCAGGTCATTATGAATGAGAAACTCAAACACATGCCATACATTTCCTCGCCGACATCCCAAAATGGAATGACAACATAGCAGCTTGATGGTACTTCTGACATTGTGTATGGCTTTATCAAAATTCTAGAATTAGGTCCTACATATACTAATAAAGATACAACCTGTTCCCTGTAGTCTTAGATCTAGATTCTACATTCCAAAAGCCAACATTCCTATTCTCATGTAGAACCCATGCCCACGCCACATGCTTAGAAATCAAACTCAAAGGATTCATTTCAAGAGAACTCCAAGACTCAAGATTCTGGTTGCCAGTAATTATGGAGTCCAATTTCAGAATTTGAATAATTACCTTCCAGTTCACACTGACAAGTACATCGTCCTGCACTAAATGGCCATGAACAGAACCTCCCTTAGATGACTTCTTGTCAGCATTCCAAGCCACCTCCATGCCGAGTAAATCAATCATTCCCTCAGGCCTAGTGAGTGAGCCTCCATCACAATTGACAAAAGCTTTTATACCAGTAAGTGATAGAGATATTGACAGGCCTGGCTTGGGAAATAACAGAGCTAATGGTTCTAGATATTCATCTGCCATTCCTTTTTGTCCCAACGTAACCAAAGTAGGATCAAAATCTTCATGAACTTTTTCCTTGCACCATGACTTCAATCTATCTGTATATTGTCTCCTAGAAATTGATGTTGTTTCAAGTCCAGATAACTCAAGCATTTCATCGAACAGCTTGTGGGTAGAAGAGTTCAGTTCCCCGAAAGTCTGTTCAATCTCCACGACCTGGTCTCCTTGAGACAACAATGTACTCTCTCCTTCCATTGCATGCGCGATTTCTAAGGCAGGCGGTTGATTTTGAACCATTCCAGCGGACTCGTTTGTGGGTTCATCTTTGGCAACCTCACAGGATATCGGGAAACCATCATCAGCAATAGGAGTCACCAGTGGCAGCTTCTGGTCAAGTTCCACAGCTGCCAATTTATCTCGCTCTCCGGCGGTGGTTTTCTCTTGCTCTGCTTCCGCCACTTGCGCAATTTCACCTACGGCTCGCGGGATTTCTTGTTGTTCAAGTATGGGTTTCGGGGTGTTAGCTATTCCTTGAACGTCTTCCAAGCAAGATTCTTGTAGGAAGGCCAAGCAATATGCATCATACAAGGATTGGGGTTTGAATAACCTCACAGTTGGCTGGATTTCTTCCTTTAATCCGTCAACAAAGAAACACACTGCTTGCTTTTCAGTGAGTGTCGTTTGGTGAAAGACAAGATCAAATTGCTCCGTAAATCCGCTCACTGTACCTGTTTGCTTTAATGCCGCCAGATCTCCCAAGGCCACTAAATGTGCCCAAGGATCTGCACTGTCCTGAATTTGAATCTCTGCCATGTCCGAGGAAGGATGTGCTCTGATACCCATTGATGCAGATAAAATGAAAGATAAGTGACAAAAAATAAGGAAAGCCCCAATTAGCTCTCGATAAATTCCTCTAGAAAAAATACAGGGGAAATCTAATAGAAATTGAAAGAAAGATTTCCGATATATTCCTCATATATTACTTTGAAACCCAAGGATTACAGATAGTTTCTCACATGGAAGATTACAGAGGATAAAGGATAGTAGATGATGAAGAACAAATTTGTGAACTACTTCAAAAATGAAACACAAAACTGCTAAATAACCTAACTCTATCCAAAACGACCTCAGACATAACATAAAACGACAACATATAATTAATCCCACTTGGCAGCCATATCATCATCTAGGTCCCACATGCCTTATTTATTTACCATATATCAGTCTGCATGGTGACAGTTTTGTTAATCCCAACCTCATAACTCCTCACAATACACTTCTCCTTATACGACAACCCATCTTCCGTTAGGCTACCCAACCGCAGCCTGTCCGCCAAACTCTCTGACCCAGAATCCCCCTGTGTCACCCCACGTAGTTCGTCGGACACAACCGCTTGAACCAGGGTCTTTCTCTCCATTCTGGCCGACGAAACCGAGACCATAGCGATCCCCTGGCAAAAGGAGATTGGTCCAGGTTACCGAGGAATTTTGCTCGTTAAATTGCCAAAAACCTTCAACATCTCTAAGCCCCACAACAACAAAATACCTTAGATTTGATTATTTTTATTTTTATTTTTATTTTCTGGTCATTGGCTTTAGGTTTTTGTGTGGTACCTCTGAAATTTTCTGTCACCCTGTGAGGTTTATTTACTTGATCATCGTTGACTTTATAACGGAAACGTTTTTGCAGTTTTGGGTAGGGCGCTATAACAAACGATATGATTTATGGTGTTTTTAATTTTTATATTATATATTTTAATTTTTTTATGAGGTACATATTTTATTTTTTTGAAAATTTAGTTTTAAATTATTAAAAAAAGAATTACACTTGAATTTCGCAAGCGATAATTATATGTCTGATTGTAAAGTATGTCTCATTGTAAAGTATGCCCAACCTTAAAGTTAAAGTTTTAATCCCCTTCTTTAAGTGGTAATACGTTCAAAAAAATTATTAAAAACGAAGTCACATTTTAATCTCAAATATTTCAAAAACATTACACGGTGGAAGGCCCCTAAACGTGGAATTAGTCTTCTATTCAATGCTTGGGCTATAAAACTGGAAATTCCTTATTTGTAAATTTAGTCTCAAATACTTTAACCCAATAAATTAGAAAGAGCTTCCTAAATACGAAGATAGTTCTTTGTCCAATACAATCTATATTGTACAATAGATAATTTATTTTTAAAAATATATTGTCAATAAATGTTTTACTTATAAGGTTATTTGTTAATATTTAAAAAGACTAGAGATCTATTTATATATAAATTTTACACATTATATTTATATAAAATTTTAATTAATTATTTTTTTACTATAATTAAGATTTATTTATTTTTTATTATATTTATTATTTTTCACTTAAAAAATCATAATAAATTTTAATTACTAAAAATAAAGAAATAAATCATTAAAATTTTATATAAATATAACATGTAAGTTAATCTTTATTCATCGAAAAAAAAAAAAAAAAACTAAACAGGTCTGGATTTTCCGGCGTCTAGCTATCTACTTTGCATCGTTGGCGCCGTAATCCTCCCATTTCATTTTTCATCTTATGCTAGTAAACCTCACATCACCACGCACGTCTATAAATAGTATTTGATTGGGTTTTTTCTCTTTTATGGAAATGATAAGAGTAATGTAAGAATTTGACTCTTGTTATTTACTAATTTAAAATTAAGAAATTTAATTTTTTATAATATTAAGAGATTAATTTTTAAGATGTAAAATAAAAAATAATAGTAAGTGTATATAATACAAATTCAACTACATAAGCACAATCCAGTTTTTAGCGCATATTAGTCAATTTTATAAAAGATCAGGTAAAAAAATAGTTTAAAATTATGTTATTTTGTTAAAATATCACAAAAAAATTAAAATAATTTTGTTTTTACTTTAAAAATTAAGATATTTTATTTTTTAAATTACACTTTATTAAAAAGATATAATTTTGAGATATTTTTTATTTAATTTTTATAATACATATTAATGCTTATCTTATATATATATTAGAATATTATTTTATAAGACAGATTGTATACAGTCAATCATTTAAAATTATTTAAATACTTTTAAAAAATAATATAAAACAGATTTTAATAGTATTTAAGTAATCTTACAAGACAGAGTCGTCTTGTAAAATAGTTTTCTATGTATATATATATTATATATATATATATATATATTGATACATCAAATAAGAAAAGCTAAAGCTTGAGGGTACTTCATAGTTACACGAAGAATGTAACTGTTTCTAATTCACCATTAATTCATGTCCAACTTTTGTGCTTCTCATTGGGAAAAGAAAGATGGTACGTTTTTGCTTGAATCATGAATTAAGCAAGTACTTCATATTAATTTGTTATTACAATAAAAAAGCGAATCAATTCTCATTTTAAAAAATAATTAGAGTTTTAATTTATATTTAAAAATTAAAATATTATTTTATTAAATATTAATATATAAATTTGAAAACCTATTATATATTTTAATATAATTAGTTTTTAAATTTAAATATTAATATTTAATAAAATAATTTTTTAATTTTTTAATTAAATTTTAATTAGATAAAACGATATAGTTTAATGTTGAAACTCAAATTATTTTTTAAAATCGAGACTGATATGCATTTTCTCCTTACAACAAACATTGAAAAAGTTGTCAACACTTAAACAATTCAATAGTAATTTAAAAAATCTTATATTCGAGTTGTAAATATATAGGCAAAGTAGGTGAAGGGAAGTAAGATGGTGCTGTGCAACCTAAAACTAAAAATAAATACAATAAATAAATAAAGAGATTATTATTTGTTAACTGAATTTGTAAAAAAATTAGGCAAAAAATTATTTAAAATTATGTCATTTTAATAAAATATAACAAAAAGAAGAGTAAAAGAGCCTTATTTTTTCTTTTAAAATTAGTATATTTTAGTTTTTCTCAATACATATTTATTAAAATAAGGTAGTTTTGAAATAATTTTTATCTAATTTTTGTAAATATGATTGATATACACTTTTCTCATTAATAAATAAACAAATATTTTGCAGGACATCTTCTTGGGGGATATCTCCAACAAACCTTATATTTTAATTACTATTTTTAAAATTAATTGATGATTTTAAATTTCTATTTATATAGATTATATATATCAAATTTTTAATTGATTTTGTAAGCATAATTAATTGATTGATTATTGTTGAGAGATGAATTTGCATGGTCGTGTAACTAATGATGTGCGGATCCACATCAGCAAAGGACCATAACACTTATCTTTCCACATCCAATGTGCGATTATAATTTTCTACTAATTGTTACTATGGAATCAACATCGCCAGAGGGGGCACTTATTCACTTCGCTAGAAATATCGCGGAATGTGATTCACTCCAACATCTATCTCCACACACATGGTTAGACATGGCTAAGTTTATTTTGGCAACATGGCTGGGCGCTTCTTGACGGCCATGTCTTCTACAGCGATGTTTTCTGCTGTATCTCGCGGCTCCCAACAATGGACAAAGAGCCTATTTTGCTATATGGCTCCCATCAAAAGACAATGGGCTGATCTATATAGCTCCTAACGATGGACAATGAGCCGGGCATCCACTCCTACATATCTTTATCACTAGTTCCCATCAATGGACAACAGGTTGATCATATTACATTGACATAGCTCCCAACGATGGACAAAGGACCAGATCTGCTACATATCTATCTCATTGGCTCCCGAAAACAAAAAAAGAGTCAACGCAACTCGGTACGATTAGCATGAGGCCGGTAACAGTTGCAGCCCTGTAATTGGACAGGATGGCTACCCTCCAGCGATGAAAATCCATCAAGTAGTGGCCGGTGGTCCCTTGGTGGTTGCTCGTGTATGGTGATGTGGTGCTCGATAGGCAACAACAACCAAGACCACCCTCGACGGTGCGAGTATGGCAAGAAGGGCTAGCATTTGTTAGTGGTATCACACCTTGTCATATCGGAGGCCATGGATGTGGCTGGCGTCCCCCTTCCATGGAGATAGCTCCACCTCTCTCTATCACATCTTCATCACTGTGGCGAAGTCTGGTTTAATGAGATTTACCCTTTCGTGACTTGGCGGATTAGTGGGAGTGTTTTTTCGATTCCACATAGTTCGCACTCCAACCATGGACGAAGCTAGCTACTGTTGTCCCTCTGGCTATGGGAAAGCTATCCATGGCTGACCCCCTAATACTTATGCAACATGGCTGGCGGTCATGTATATCATCATCTTTCTATACAAAGGGACAAAGCTACCAGTCGACGGTAATCCCAATCTATAACATATCTCTTTTATATTCTAAGAGTTAGCAGGTATCGCCAGCCAGCGAAGTTTGGTCCGGGATAATGATATCGCAGCGCACACCCATGTCATCCACTTTCTATTCTGGCACAATGCCAACCATGCATAGCAACAATATAGTAGCACCTGCCACGGCTAGCGAATAAATGGGAGCAGCGACCATTTGCCCACATGGTCTTCCTCAATATATAAGGGAGTTCCTTTCTTTATTGCGTATATTCAAATATTGCTTATATCTAAAATACTCAAATATATGCTTATATGTACTTTGTTATTATCGCAGATAAGCGCAAGCCCGTGAATCCAAGCTCATGGGAATTACTTGGGATAAACTATAGTGGTAGTGGCTTGACAAGCATGGATGGGTGAATGTTGCTTGTCTAGTGAAGCAAGGCATTCACGCTAGCAAAGCTTGGCGTTGGCGATTTTGTTCGATTTCGCCAGAAAAGGCTGGGTGGCGAAGGTGTGGAAACAAACTTAACTCCTAGAACAGTACCCTTTGATGCTGTCTAGAGGCTAGAAATCCCGTTGAAAACTGATTGAAGATGTCGCTTGAGTCACCATCAGCAACTTGCAGCCATATTTAATGCAAGGGTGGTTACACAAGTTTCATGACCTTGGAAACTGCTATGAAAGATCACTATTTGCTTGCAAAATCTCCCAAAATCCCGTATAGAGCTTGGGGAACTTACCAAATCAGTATGCAGGTGGTGTTTTTGTCAATTGCACTCAAGCATCCCCCAAAGAGAGAGTTTCGTATGGCTGGGAGAATTTCCAATAATGGCCAGTTTCCAGTCCATCGTTGGAACCAATGGACAACTCATGATGCTAATGTCAGAGCAGCTGTCAATAGTGCTTGGAATCACTTTAAGCTTGACAACTCATCTGAACCCATCTGTACATTTCTGTCCTATTAAGTAGAATTACAGAACTACCCCTAACTACATATATCATCCCTCCCTTGCCATTCAAAAAGGGACACACAGAATAACCTAGATTTTCTTCTCACGCACCAGATCCCCTTTCTTCCTCCCTCATAAAAATTACTCCACCTATAATCCATCATCCCGCATGTTAAAAACTACCCAGAAACCATCGTTTCTCTGTATCTCTAATATTGCAGAATGACCTCTAGCCTCGCATGATAATCTCCAATATCGCAGAGTATTCCCAGATTTGCAGGATATTATGGTTGGGAAACAACAGCTTACAATTCCATCTCCCATGTAATTCTTCACAAGCATCAGACGATCAAGCTGCATGGTTAGCATCAAAGAACGAGATTGAGAGTTCCACCCATAAGCATCCCCAAGCAGACACCTTTCCTTCTCCCATCACTATTTTTGAGTTTATCCTTTTTGTTTTCTTTGTTCCTGAAGAAATTTCGTAAGGAGGGTTGTTACGCCCTTCGTGTTCAACATAAGAATTGTGCGTTATAGGGTGAAAATGTTCACTAAAGATGATAAAGGTTTTATTTGGTGTCATTACTACTATGTCATGGTGTCCTACGTGTAAAGGCAACTTCAAAATTTTGAGTAATCATTTCAAGTCTACAAGAAGTCTGCTATCGCTGTTCGGCTCCAGTAGCTTGGCCAGGGGATTTATGTTCTGCAACTTCACTGGGAGCCTGTTATGTCATATCATCACTGGACAGAACGAGATGGCCCGTAGCATGTAGTCATGTGCATGCGAGACGGGTGCCATCGAAAGAACCCCTCCTCATTTCCGTGGGTGTCTTCCTAATCAGTCTCCACATCATCACTATTGCTGACTCATCAACCTACATCACCAGCATACCCCAACAATTATGATAGGTTAGAAATTAATTGATATTAATGTGAAATTTTTACGTTAATATTATTTATATTTGGATGAGTTTCTTGAGATTTTATTTACTTTTACCAAATTTTTATTTTTTATGCAAAAAAAAAGACTTAATTAAAAGAAATCAGAACTTTTAGGACCAAACTGAATTGATGAATCAAAAATATGGGGATTAAATTTCAAATCTATGAAAGATAAGGGACCAGAACCATTTTACCAAAAAGGAACCAAAATTGTATTTTGGCCAAAGAAGTCAATCCCGTACCGTATCGGTTTTGACATTTGACCGAAACGGTATAACGTTAAATTTTGTTTCAATCAAAATCCGGTCGTTTTGGTCAAAATCCAGTGTACCGGCTGAAATTTTGTGTACCGACCGGTATACAAAATTCCGGCCGGTACACTTCATGCCCCAAAAAAATAAAAAAAAAAAGATTTCCTATCCAAAACGACGTCGTTTTGGCCAACACTGCAATTTTGATTGCGCAAATCCCCCTCTGTTCTCGCGTCAACTGTCTTATCTTCCATTTTTTCAATTGCCCGCTCCAATTCAAATCAATTCAAATTTCAAAAAGGGCAAATTTCATTTTTAGTCCTTAATTTTGATATTTTATATAATTTTCATCCTTAAGTTTTTTTATATACTTTTTTAAT
>BPVZ01000103.1:333498-350544 GCA_020521535.1 Rubroshorea leprosula
TTTCTGTCGATTATGTACACATTTTCGACAGCAATGTGGCTGTCGAATATAGTATTGTCGCTTATGCCGCGTTTTCCAGTAGTGTTCAACACCCGGGTGTGCACACCTCCCATAAAAAAAAAAAAAAAGGATCCAGGTGCATACCATTTTTTTGTTCTTATGTGGGGGGTGCACCAATCATGATCCTTTTTTTGAATTCTCTTAATATTCTTTTTTTTAATGTGATTATATATAATTTTTTTAAAATATACTCTTACTAATTACTGAACACAATTTTCAACTCAACTTTAATTACTTAATTAGAATTTTTTTAATTAAAAATCATTATAAAACTCAAGAGTTAATAAAAATAATAAAAAAATCTAAACTCTAATATAAAAAATTAAAAAAAACCCATGCAACACACTGGCACAAAAAATAGTCTTTGACGATCATTTCTCTTAATTTTCCTCCTTCAATTATGTCCTCAATAACTGCATAGTATTGTAGGAAAAATCACTCTCTAAGCTCCACTCTTAATGAGAGTCACTGTTGTCGACTTTTTGATGGGGTTCCTCCCTTTTTTCTTTAACTATTAATTATGTCCCTAGTTTGCTGGGTTTTTTTTTTTTTCCTTTTCTTTTCTGTTATTTTCTTTCATTCTATGCTATTTGGGTGACTTCACGAACTCGTACTATAGAGATCACAAACTACCCCAATACTTGAAATACTCGAGGATGTTTCTTCGAGGCAAACATTTCGATGCTCACACTTTGATGCTCAAGTTAACAATTCTTTATAATTTAGAGAGAAAAGCTCTAAGGAAGAGTTATTGTAAAGAAAGAAGTATAATCGAGCTACTACCTTGCATGAAGGTAGATGGGGGTATTTATAGCCTTCATTAATGACATCTATCCCACGTAATACTCACTTATCAGTTCATTTGTCTAAAGCCACGTGGGTATATTGTGATTGCTCTTTTTATACCTTTGGGCTTTGTGAGTTCTTGGGCCTAAAGCCAATGTTGGGCCTATTCCCCAATATTTCTTTCCCCTTAGTATTCGTTTATTGAAGTATCATAATTAAAATCATGGCCCAATATTGGCTTTAACAAGCTACATCTAATGATCTTAAGATAGGAAGCTTTGGGTTGAATCAAGGTTAATGAGCTTGTTCAGAATCTTCAAGACCTCAGATAAGGTGAACGCTCTCTAAACTTCGATTTGAAAATTACATCTTCTAAAATCTCAAGAAATAACAAGTTCATGTTTGAGGCTAGTTAGCGAGCTCATTCAAAATGACAAGCTCGTTTAAAGCTTAGCGACCTCATCCAATGGCTAAGTTTGAAAATCTAAGAATCATATCTGGACTTGGTGATGAGCACGTTTTGGATTTCTAGACGAAATTGAGTGAGCTCATCTAAAGGAAATTTTAAAATTCAAAAACCGTAACTCATGAAATCTAATCAATCATTAGGCCTCTTACCCCCCTCAATAAATGCTAGCTCAGCTTTTAAAGGACATGACAGCTAAGGCCATTTCATGTTCCATGCAAATTATGAACGGTTGACGTGTGGCGCTATTATTGATTTATATGGGGGCATGGGTACAACACTCAAGGTACACGTAATCTGGTGAGGAAAAGCAGAATGAGAAGGATTGTACTTGGCAACTCAACCATTTCCTTTTGCGTTCTTCTCCTTCATTCTTGTTTTTTTCGCTATTTTTGCTTTTTTTTCTTGTCCTTTTACTTACTTTGCCATTTTGGCAAAGGTTACAGGTCTTTTAGCAGGGAAACCATTTCAGTTATGATCATATAGGTAATCATGGATCTTTTTAGAGAATTATGGGAACTCCAAGGTAACTACGGTGAAGAAGAAGAGGGGGGTAATGTTCGTCATGCCTGTTACGATGGTTGTGCCGCCGACGATACAAGATAGGCTTGAGTTGAATGCGCCTCTCACACCAGAGAGTAGCACAAGCTTTTTGAGTGATGCTTACTCTTCCAGTTCTAACTCCTTTAGTTCTTCCACAGATAGGACTGAGCCTATCTAAGAAGATGTGGAAGGGGGTTAGGATGGGCAGGTTGCCATTCATGCGGAAAGGGAAGAGGAGAGGATGCCTACCCTAGAGGGATGGGAATTAGTGCCCGCCTACCCTAATTTGGTCATGAATGTTCGAGAAGCATTAACAAATTTGGCGATGGGGTTCAAATTTAAAGTTATGCTTCACTATGAAGTGGCAAATGAAATAGCCACCATCAAAAGTTTGAAAAAATTAGATGAAGTGGTGAAGTAGTATCAGATTACTAGCATTGTATTACTACGAGCCGCATCTGCAAAGGAGCGAGCATGTTCGGTAACTTCTAATGGGTGGATCCCAATATATATAGATGATTTTGAGGTCGGCTTATGATTTCCACTGCTAGGGATGATTTTTTACGTGTTGGCAGATTATGGGTTGGCACCAAAGTTGTCAATATCGTACCGGCATGTGTACCGTGTTGTTATTGGAATGGTACGTACCAGATACTGGAATTCTTCACGTACCGTTTGGATTTATTGCTATAAATATATATTTTTATAAATTAAATATCAAATTTTAAAATAAAATAAAAGATACTAATGTTTAAAACCATTGTATTCCTATAAATTGAAAACAAGTTTAAAACGATCATTTTTAGTCCCTCAACTTCTAATATATGCATATTTTTTGTCCATCCACTTTATATTAAGGGATTAAAAATGTGTGTATTTAGACAAACTTAATGGAGTAATTGATATAAGAACTAAACAAAATATGAAGAATGGACTAAAAATGTACATAAAAAAGTTAAAGTATAAAAATTATGTAAAACATTAAAGTTTAGGACCAAAAATGGAATTTACCCTTTTTAAATTTGAATTGAATTGTGCCGGGCAATTTTTGTGTACTGGTCGATATGCCGAAATACCGGTCAGTACACCGAAACTTGACCGAAACAGGCGAAATTTGACCAAAACGAAATTGGACCATGTACTGTTTCAGTTTAATGTAAAAACCAATACATACCAGCTGTATCGGCTAGTACGGTACGATATCAATAACCTTGGTTGGCACTAACATAGCTTACACCCAACTTAGTGAACTTTATAATAGGATTTATGCTGTTGTGTGTAAGGTTGCAATTGCCTACTAGGTTAGCAGTTTTTTGATCCTTGCTTTAATGCAAACAAGTAAAGAAAATTATGATGTGATATTACATCTCAAGGCGCACCAAAATGATCATATTCCACAATGTTAAGAATAAAGTGGCAAGTTAGACAAGGAGATTTATTTTTGTGTCAGAGAGAGTGAATAATGAGCTAGCTGCTTGCATATGTGAATGGCATTCTTCCAACTTGTATATGAATTATCCAATAGTTAAGTCCATGGACATGGAGATTAAGAAGAGAATTTTGTGGTTTGTTAATGAGGAAGAAACAGTAGATCTAGAAACCTTGTTTACCTCATTTAAAGTAGAGGCTTTTAGGTTTGTGGATGTGGCAAATGTCCATGTCCTAAGTACGCATTCATTTTTTAGAGATGACCAACCATGTTGATATGAGTCTTATTGTTTTCGTTCGTGTAGGAAATGATAAGTGAGTTGGAACAATAACATGAACGAGCACAATACACCCAAGCTTAATGAGGGGGTTTTAACACACACAGGCAGTTTAGGTTTGATGAGCCACATGCCGACTAGTCTTCACGTAGCTCGTCTCAGCACGAAAGGAATAACAATGTTGTTGCTAAAGAAACAGTAGAGTGGCAAGTTGAAAGACAACCTAGTGAATCCCATGGGTAGGTCCGAGAAAAGGGAGAGATCGTTGACGAGCCAAGTCAACTCTACAGTGAGTAGAGATAATAGCCACACCAACTGATTTAGTTGTTCTAGTTACTACTCTTGCAAGCAATAGTCAAGTTGGCTCATCTCAAGTGCAATGGGTTGCTTCCACAACTACATACCAAAAAGGATTTAGTTACACTAGGAAAGAGTGTCATGCGACAATGGTGTAGGGGATGCACAATCTTGTCCCTCTAGTAGACCATGGAAAGGCAAGGGAGTTTATTCATCAGTCTAGTGACAATGCTATAATGATAAAGTTGATGGATGTGAATGAATGCTCATGGTAATTTTATTTGCTTGTGTTATTTTATAACTAAAACTAATATTATAGGTTCTATGACAAGCATTAAACAAGTGGGACTTTGTTCGAGCTAGAGCAAACGATTCAAGTCTACACACGGACGGTAGCAAACAAGGCGAAAGAGGTTGTCCTCAAGAAGTAAAGGTTACAACAAGAGCTAAGCCGTTTACAAAGCTTAGCGATGGCAAATTGAGCCTCAGTTGTAGAAAGTAAAGTGGATGAGCTCATCACTCAAGTAGCCAAGCTTAAAGAGGAGGTGAAAAGAGTTGTGGCCAAGGCCGTTAAAAATGAAGTTGAGCTCCAAATTAATGTTGCTGTGGAAGAGGCTGCCAAGGTGAAGGAGGAAAGGGATTAGGTCCGCTAAGAGCTAGACAACTTGCGAGTAAAAGTGATTGAAGTTGATCACGCGGTGGTGCACATCTAGGGTTTGCTTGACAATATAACCAAGTTGTTTTGCAAAACCACCAACATTGCTTGAGCTTAAAGGGTTGAATGGTTCCTGAGATTGGATGCCTTTTGTGACACTGCTGTTGTTAGCACCATGAACACCATCATTGAGATTTATGATGATGTGAGTGGTAAGCTGCTACAGCTTCATTCGAACCTCCTAATTAACAAGCTCGCCTTCATGGATGGAGAGGAGATCAACGAGCAAGGAAAGAGCTTGCCCTTGCCATTTGAGACTGTTGTCAACGTACGATGGACTTTGGAGATGAGGAGGCCCTTTTATTCCCTTCCACTATGTTGGAAGAAGGTGATGAGCATGACCCTTCCTAGAGTTTTGCTGATTGGGTTGCTGGAATGCCCAACATTGAAGGTAGGATCTCCTTTTCTCCTCAACTAGCTTCTCCATCAGCTCAGTTTGTTAGTCCAGTGTCTGCTTTACCAATAGTCACCACTACACTTGTGCCCCCCAGTAGATTTAATCGACAAACAAGATTAGGGCATGTCGTGTTTTAGCTTTGATTTGTTGATTTTTGTATTATATTGTTTTGATTTCATTTCTGCTCGTCTTGATTATTGTATATTTGCAAATTATTAGCTTGAAATGAAAATGAAATAGCTTTTTACTCATTTATTTTGTTTGTTGCAACAATGAATTAAGATTACAGTAAATGTTGACAAGAAAAATGATGAAAGCTAACTGTAGTATTTCCTTAAATTGTTTACATTCCACGTGAATGGTAATTGATGACCTTGTGAGTCTTCTAGGCGATATGTTCCAGGTCGCTTAATAGCTACAACTTTGTAAGGGCTTTTCCAATTAGGAACGAGCTTGCCCAAGCGTGAATAAGCTTTAGCAAGCCTTGCTTTCCATAGGACTAGGTCACCTACTTGAAATTGACAACTTCAAACTTGTTTATTGTAAAAATTGGCCACATGACCTTGATAAGATACAAACTTTAAACAAGTAGATTCCCTTATTTCTTCA
Organism: Rubroshorea leprosula; assembly: GCA_020521535.1. Lineage (NCBI taxonomy): Eukaryota > Viridiplantae > Streptophyta > Magnoliopsida > Malvales > Dipterocarpaceae > Rubroshorea > Rubroshorea leprosula. The sequence continues at coordinate 339,078 of BPVZ01000103.1, forward strand.
ACGAGATTTAAATTTTTGTGAAGTTCTTGCTTGTTAGTATCCTCATTGAAATGAGTAGCTCTCCAACTTGGCAAGCTTATCTCTATAGGAATGAACACTTTAGTTCTATAAGCTAACAAGAAGGGGCTTTCCTCAATAGCCGAGCTAGGCGTAGTTCTACACGACCATGAGACTTTGTCTAACTTGTCAACCCAATTTGTGTTAGCAGCAAAGACACACATTTTAAGGCTGCACAAGACAATCTTATTGGTTGACTTTACTTAGTTGTTTGTCTATAGAGTATAAATTGAGGTAAGGATAGTGTTTTGTCCCAAAATTAATACCCTTTGGCTAACTAGTTATTGTAATGTAGGTTTAGGTGTCGAATCCACAAGAAAGCTATATTAAACTAACAAAAAGAGTTGTCACAATGAGAAATTAAATTAAAAGATGATTTTTAAAATTAAGAATAAAAACATTTAAATAAAAGATGATAATTATAGAGGATTGAAAACAATATTATGATGAACAAGACTTCAAGGTTTCACTTAATTGATTTGTTCAATTGTTATAAATTTTGATTCCTATTTATGACTCAATTGTATGTTTCACATCCCAAACAAACAATTGGAAGATTTAACTTTGAAGATATTGATAATAACTAATGTCTATATTTTGCGAGAAATTAATTTCAATGAAAAACAAACTGATTTATCTTATGGGTTATTTGAGAGTGACATTATATCTAATCCACAATACTACAGTAAAGGATCAACTCATAAAACAAATTTATCAATCAATTATATTCTAACAAATTACACATAAAAAGAGTATGACTAGTCTTATATGAAATTTGATAAATATAATTTTTAGGGTTTTCAAATTTGAAAATAATTAATAATCTCTCAAAAATAAAATTAAACAATAAAATTTATGAAGGAATCAAAATAAAATAGCAAGTCAAACTTCCTTCGAGGATCCAAACACTCTCACAAGGCACACAATAAGAATAAGACCAATAGAGACTTTATAAGGGACAACTGGTCATCAAAGAAAGAATTGAAGCTACTTTAGTTCACGATGGCTTGGCTTAAGATCCTCCTAGCCTTGTTGAAAGTTTAGTTGCATAATTTTCTAGAACTAGAAAAGAAGAAAATATGTGCCTAGGAATGACTTCTCTGGATGCTAACCCTAGTTTTAAGCGCTTTTATTTATATTGGAAATAAAATAGTAGTGTTTGGTAACTAGAATAGCAACATGAGGAATTAATTTTACTTTTTTCTTTCTTCTTGCACAATCTTGTTGGACAGGAGTTAGAACTTGGTCACAAGGTGTGGAACCCCTCTTACTACTGTCCATCCTTTTGCACTAGTTAGGGGTTGGAACATGAAAACAGGTTCCAACACCTTGTTATCAGTCACGTTTATGAACTTTGCTTTGTTTATTAAAAGTGGAGAAAACCCCTCTTTAGCCTTCAAATTTCCAGTTTTGATCCTTGGACCCTCATCCTCTTGGCTTTTTGCATTCAACTCTTTTTCTTCTAATCTCTCCATTTAATTATCAAACCTTTAATCATAAAAAATTTGCACAACATGAATAAAATGAACACTTATGAAATTAATTGTAGAAAAATACAACTCTTACCCCATAATTCCATAAATGTCAATGGTTAAGCACACTTTAAATATACATTTTCATGCTTTCATCAAAGGACGAGCTGGAATCTATAGGTCTCATAGAAGCTTCTTAGTGCTACAGCCCGAAATTAAGGGCCATTGTCAGCAATGAGGCAACGAGGAATGCCATACTTGCACATGAATAAGTGAGCTAAATGTTTTGCAAGTATGTGTGGTACAGATGATTAAATGGTGTCATTGTACCTGTATAATACCAAGTTAAATAAGAATTGTTCCATTTTTTTCTTGATCATTGTGGACAATTGCTTAGTCCCTATCCACTTAGTGAAGTAATCATTAGCAACAATAAGATGTGTATAGCCTCTCTTGCTTTTGACAAAAGGGCCTAGTAGATCTACTCCCCACTGGGTGAACAGCCAAGCAGAGGTGAAGGAAGACAGCATTTCTCCTATAATCAAGGAGAGAAATCTTCACTTGATGTAGGGATATAATTATCTTTATGAGTTTCAACTAGAACGAGTTGGGTTACCTAGCATGTGGATGTCATAGGCATTAAATTGGTAGGTCGAGCATTTTTTGACATAGTACCAGGCATCCTCAACCATTTAGGGCTAGTAATATCCATGCCTCGAGTTTCTAGGTTAATGTTTTTCTATTGACAGGGTGCTACAAAGTCTTTTATGAATTTCTCTGATTGTGTATTTAGTTTCATAAGGAATGAGGCATCACAATAAGGGCATTGATGTTGCTTGTTTATATAATTGTCCATCAACAAGGGTAAAACGAGTAGCTCTATGCTTGACTAGTCGAGCTTCAAATTCACCATAAAGTAATGTGCTAGATTCTAAATATTCAACCAACGGTGTGGTTCAACTCATCGCTAATGGGTCCATGCTTAATATTGCACAATCAGTGAGGGGGAGCATATAACTTAGCATTTTGAAACTTCAACATAAGCTATTCACAAAGGTGATATTTCTGGTGAGGAAGCAAGTTTGGTGCTCGTGGGATCTTGTTAATTTGAAAGGAAGCAAATTTTGTTTTCAAGTGAGGGACAACAAAGCAATATTGGGCTAACTAGGAGTACCTAATGTCGCAATTGGTGTTAACTTGATTTACAACGAGTTGAGAATCATTAAAGACTTGTATGGCTTGTACCTTGAGCTCAGTTGCTAGCTTCAAATCGAAGATAAGGGCTTCATACTCTATAGCATTGTTTGTTGCTTGGATTTTGAACCTCAATGCATGCTCACTTTTGAAGCCATTTGGGCTAATTAACACTGCCCCAGCTCCGGAACCCTCAACATGCCCTATCTACATATAATGCTCATAATGGATGAGGAGAATTAGCTTCTTCTATAATGGCGGGTGCACATTCCACAATTAAATTTGCCAAAGCCCGGCCTTTGATAGTTGTATAAGACTCAAACTTTATGTCATACTTACTAAGTTCCATGGCCCAACCAATTAGGTGACCAAAGAGCTTGGGCTTTTGTAATATTTTCCTCATATGGTAGATCTAAAAAACCAACAACCTGATGAGACCGAAAGCATGCCATTAGCTTTCCAGCAACACAAACGAAGGCAAAAACAACCTTTTTAGTGACAAGATATCTTCTTTCACCACCTTGTAGCATTTTGCTCATGTAATAGATGGGCTTTTTGTTGACCATCTTGCTTTCCCAACAATACAAAGCTTACAGCATCAGTTGTAACCCTTAAGTACATAAACAGTTTCTCTACTTCAATCGGCTTAGAAAGTAGAGAAGGTGAAGCGAAATAGTGCTTCAGCTTGTCAAAGGCTTACTGACACTCCTTCGTCCATTGAAAATCTTTGGAATTTCTCAAAATTTTGAAGAATGGAAGGCATTTTTCTGTCAACTCGACAATGAATCTGCAAAGAGTTGCCAAGCAACTCATTAAGCGCTGCACATCTTTTACTGTTTTTGGTGACTACATTTGTTCAATAGCCTGAACTTTATTTGGGTTCATCTCAATTCCTTTTTTAGAGACCACATAACCCAGAAATTTGCCTGATTCTACACCAAAGGTGCATTTCAAAGGATTTAATTTCATCTGTGCTTGGCAAAGATTTTGAAAAGTCTCGTCTAGGTTGGCTAAGTGGTCCTTGGCTCAAAGACTAGTGACAATCATATCATTGACATACACCTTTATATTCCTGCTAATTTGGAGTTTGATGAACTGAACAAACTTTTAATATGTCACCCCTACATTCTTCAATCTAAATGGCATCATTACATAACAATAAATTACGTCTTAGTGTAAAATGCTATTTTTTCTTAGTCATCTAGCCACAATTGAACCTGATGATATCTTGAATTTGCATCCAAGAAGCTCATCTGCTCATGTCCAGTTGCTCGTTTTACTAATTTTTCCACATTTGGAAGTGGATGGGAGTCTTTAGAACATGCATCATTCAAGTTTGTGAAATCTATATACATCCTCCACTTTCCGTTGGGCTTCTTGATGAGCATAGGATTAGATACCGAATCAAAATGTTCACCTTCTTGATGAAGTCTGCTTGCAGTAGCTTCTATATCTCCTCGTTTATTGTTGCTTGCTTTTTAAGGCCAAAAAGGCAATGCTTTTGCACTACTAGCTTTCTAGTGAATCTATATTGAGTTTGTAAACTGAAAATTCAGGTGGGATGCTTGGCATTTCATTTGTTGTCCAAGCAAAGACATCCTTATTAGCTCTTAAGAAGTCAAGAAGTTCTGTTCTCTCTTTGGCTGCAATACGTCCAAATTGCCATATACCTACACTCTTTTTTTACTTACACTCATAATTTTGTAGGTATAGCTATCTATACCTACGATTAACTTAGTTGTATGTATATGATTTAAATATATCTATGTATTTTAAAGAATTGTAGGAATAATATGACTTTACCTATGAAACTAACTTAATTTAGGTATAGAAAGAAAACTTATACCTACAATCAAGATCAATTATAAGTATAGAAGCCACCTATAGCTATAAATTTTCAAAAACCATAACTATAGTACATTACCATTTGTTAACCCTTTGGGAAAAAAAAAATTAGAATCTTACGTTGGCCTCAAAAAAACCAACTACAAATTCATGAGAGAAGCAAAATTGGAAAAAAAAAAAAAAAAAACTACTATAGTTGAAAGCATACTTAAAATTATGAACAAAACCAATGATTAAAAAAAAAAATTACCAACAACTATTTGAAAACAAAAAGGGAACCAACCTGTTCAAATCCCCATAAGAATTGAAGCAATAGCAAGCAAGAACACCAACAATTGGATTGAAAGGGAAAATTGAAGTTTAATCACTACCCCATCCTATCTCCTTACCTTATTGATTTCTCTGGCTCCAATTGCTTCACCATAGCAACAATTTGTGAATTCCAAACTCATAGAGTAGTTTAAGGTACGCTCTAAATCAATAGCTAACCTCTCAGCTTTGGTTCTTGCGGATTATTGTAATTTTTACATTACTGGATTTCGAGAGGGTTTTTCATGGTTGTTCCAACTTGAGGACACCAAAAAGCAAGTTGAAACCCACTTGCATATGGCAATTTGAGAATTTGAATCTCCCTATAAAATTCTGGGTAAATCTAAGAGTTTTGGATAGTTTAAATAAAATGGTGAGACAAGATAAATAAGAGGGTGAGAGAAGGGTGGGAACTAGGAACTAGAATGATTTGCTTATGTATGATCATTGTCTTTAATTAGGACTAATCATGGGTATACATATGTATTTGGAAGTGATATGATCGTTAGAGTTTTAGAATATGTTTTGTACTCTAAATATTAATAAAAATAAACTTTTATTGTTTAAAATAAATTAATAACCATAATTTCGATACAACTATATAGTATATTATTTTTTATGTTTACTTGAATGAGTTCTTTTTTGTTTTTATTTGATAGATATTTTATTCTTCTATTGGTATATGAGTAAAATTGTAGAATAAAAAAATCCCATATCAACTAAAAATAAAAAATAAAGCTTATTAATGCTCTATATAAGAAAATGTGTAGATCCCATATTGGTCAAAAACAAAAAGTATAACCTACAAATACCTTATATAAGGAAAGATTTTAAAATATATTAGTCAAAATTTTAAAGTCTCGCAATGTTTGACTTGGGCTAAATAATTTTATTATTGGCCTTTAAACATTTTATTATGATAATAATAATTATTATTTAAAATTATTTGAATTAAATATATATTTTAAAATAATAATTAATTTTATATTAAAAATTGTATTGAGAATTTTTTAAATTTCATTTTCATTTTTGTTACAACTTATGATGTTATATCATATATTTGACAACGATAAATACCATTTTAATTTATTAGCTTTAAGCACAAATAACGTTGTTACAATAGCACTTTTTTTACATCAACTTATGTGGTTTTTTAATGATATATTTAGTAACAATTAATATTGCTGTGAAATATTCATTTTACATACAATAAGGTTGTTATGATATAAATTTTTTTATTATAACTTATAATATTGTTAGATAATATATTTAGTAATAACAAATATTGATGCTAAATGATGATATTGAAACCATTATTTTGTTGTTGTCATTGGTTTTTACCAATAATTAATAAGTGTAGGTATTTTTATTTACCTACGATTTTGTAAATGTAAGTATAACTTCTCTGAGGCTTTTACCTACAAATTTAAAAACTGTAACAATATTATTGTAAACTTAACTGGTTAGCTTTAGCTGCATAATACACTAACTACATCATCTAATGTGTCACTATAGTATTTAGGAGGGTTATAGCTACGTTTTTGTGGAGATTTAGTTACAATTTTTATGTGTAAGTAAATGGCAATTATGGTGTTGTATTGTAAGCTTAGTCCTAATTCTTATTATCCTTTCTGGTTCAGTTGGATCTAAAGGAACTGTTTCAACTGGTTCTACTAGCCCAGCCTTTTATTCAACACCTTCTAGCCTATGATCTATGTTAGAAATGCTCATAGTTTGAAAACTAGGCCGACTAGGCAGAGACAATCGAGACGTAGACACTTGTGGAGTTGCAGCGAGCTTGACCTTCTTGAAGGTGTCCTGATAGTAAGGTTTAGCCATTTTATGATTCCCTCTTAACACTCCCACATGGTTGGGAGTTGGAAATTTCAAAAATAAATGCAATTGCAAAACAATTGCTTTCAGCTCGCATAATATGTCTCTCTTGATGATGACATTGAAGGTTGATTCCATTTTCACCGCTAAAAAATTGACCAATGCCATACGATATCTTGGCTCACTACCCACATAGATTAGTAGAGTAATCACTCTTTCTATTGGAACAGGCTACTTATCAAACCCATATATAGGGCCTTCATATTTCTTCAAGGAAGTTAGGTTTAATTGCATTTTTTGGAAACACTCCTAATATAAAATATTTGGAGAGCTGCTTGTGTCAATAAGAACCTTGTTCACATTATGGTTGCCAACATGCACAATAGCTACAAATGGGTCAGCATGAGGTACGATAACGTCTAGCTCCTCGTTAGGTCATTTATAATTGGACCAACTAAATGTAACGAGTGCATTCTCCCATGTAGCTTCTTCAAAAGGACACTTTAAAGGCTTGTTCTTGTTCAATTGCATTACTTAGCGAGCATAGGCCTCGCAACCATAAGCACTCTGGCCACCTTTATACATTCCTCCAGATATCATATTGATTGTGCCCATGGGTGGGGGAATCCCAATGTACCCCACTTCTTTGTTAAATTTTTTATTTTGGGTAACGATTCTTTGTCCTTGCCTTTTCTTACTGTCCTAACAACTTCTAAAATTTTTACTGACCTCAGAAGAAAATGAATTTCCCTTATATGCATCTTGGCTATTGTTGGCTTGATATCCTTATGCTTAGGGTTGAGTATAATCTTGCACACAGTGCGTTTGATTAGGTTGCTAAGGAAAGGCTTTTTGTATGGCTTTTTGTGTGTAATCTTTTAGCTTCCCACTTCAAGCTAAGAACTTCAGCTCATCCTTTAAACTTTGGCAATCTTTTGTATGGTGGTCAGAGTTACGGTGATATTCATAATATTTGCTCTTGTCTATTCTTGTTGGATCAAAATGGATGAGGGATGGCCTCTTTACTTACTATTGATTTAAGCTAGAATTTGTGAACTTGACGAGCTTAGTGGGGTGTAATTTACATACCGAGGAGTGGGCTGAAAGATGCCTAGCCTTTCTCTCTGGTCGGTAACTTTTTGCTTCTTCTTCTCTTTCTTCCTTTCTTGCCACTTTAAGTCTTTTCTTGGCTTATCATCTGCTCCTAGTTTGGACGTTTGAAAATCATCTAACAAGATAAACTTGACCTGTCATTGACTTCATTCCATGTTTTTGGGGGATTTTCTAGTAGGTTGTTTAGAAAACGACCAAGTTTTAGGCCATGCAAAAGGGTAGACAAACATATGGTGTCTAGAACATTGTCAATGTCTAGAGTAGCTTTGTTAAAGCGTTGCTTGCAGTCTTTCAAAGACTCCTCCTTTTCCTGATGAACCTACATCAACTTTGTGGTTGTGCATTTTATCTCTTGTTGGCTCTCAAATTTATTAGAGAATAAGGTGATGAGTTGGGAGTAAGAGCTAATTGAATGTCTTGGTAGCTTATGGTACCATCTACGAGTTGTCGACTTTAAAGTGGTTGGGAACACTTTACACATCATCACATTGGATGCATTTTATATCTTCATAATTGCCTGATAGGTATGTAAATGTTCATTCGAGTCACTTGACCCATCATATGCCTCAAGGTGAGGGATTTTAGACCCTTCCTGGTAAGGTTCTAATGTAATTGATGAGTTGAGTGAAACATTATCTGGGTCCGGGGCTTGTTGCCACGACCTCAGGTTTTTTAGCTTGTTTATGGATTTCTGAATTTCCTTGAGTTGTTTTTCTAGCTCGACATTCTTTTTCATCAACTCCTCATTGGACATCGATGAGCCGAGTTCCATATTAGGTCATTCGCTTCCCCTAGGTCTCGTGGGTATGACAATGTTGCTTAAAACTAAGGAACGACGGGGTGGAGTTCTTGGCAGTGGTTCACCTTGGTTTAATAGAGGGATCATTAGGTCACTGAGAATAAGATGTGACAAGATCTTCCCATGGCAATTTCCAAAATCCTTGTTTGTTCTTTTAGTTTAGAGGTTTATGTAGCATGTACAAGGGATTCTATGTGAGTGGGGTGCCTAGCTAATTAAACCCTAGTTGGGGGTTGACACCATTACTCCTCAAGCTGTGTTGCATAACCAATTAAAAGTTTTCTCATCATCAAACTATTATCATGTACTTTTTTTGCCCTTCCTACAAATAAGTTATCAAGCAAATGTCTGAATCTATCTAGTTCAATTCTTGGGGAATAGGGTTGGTCATCCTTTTGATTTACTTGGGGTGGCTGAAAGCCTATGAAAGTTTGCACCATTTTTGCTCAACCGGTGAAAGAACACAACTATTTTGCTCTTGTTGCCATAGACGATGCCAATTGTTTGGGCGACTTCACAAACTCCTACTGTAGAGATCACAAACCGCGCCAATACTTGAAAAACTTGAAGATGTTTCCTTGAGATAGACACTTTGACGCTCAATTCAACAGTATTCTATAATTTAAAAAGAGAAGCTCTAAGGAAGAGTTATTGTAGAAAGAGAAGCGTAATCGAGTTATTACCTTGCGTAGAGGTAGATAGGGCTATTTATAGCCTTTATTAATGGCATCCATCCCACGTGGTACTCCCTTATCGGTCCATCTGTCTAAAGCCACGTGGGTATATTGTGATTGCTCTTGTTATACCTTTAGGCTTTGCGAGAGGTTTTAGGCCTAAAGCTAATGTTGGGCCTATCCCCCAACATGTGCTTTTGTTAGTTTGTGTCAACTTTTGTAAGACTTTTGTGTAATATTAATAGTATGATATGTTTTCACCAAAAAAAAAAAATTCACGTTCTTAATAGCTAAAAGAAGCATATCCTGGTTAGCATACGACAATAAAAAGAAGAAACCAATCTACACCCACCCAAAAAATTTTGAAAGAAAACATGAATCTAAGACCCATGAATTATGTATGCTGAGTAGCTTGATACCTCTTCCATTATTGCTGCCCATAGCTCTTCCATTACTAAACTATTATCTTTTCAGTTGTTGTCCTAATCCTTATCGTCCCTCTTAACTGCCAATGATACCAACGCTACTATATTACATCCAATCTGCCATATACCTACACTATTTTTTTACCTACATTCTGTAAGTATAGGTGTTTACACCTACAATTTATTAATTTGTATGTATGTAGTCTAAATATACCTACATATTTTATAAAATTGTAAGAAGAAGATGACATTACCTATGAAAATGACTTAGTGTAGGTATAAAAGTAGAATTTTTACCTACGGTCAAGATCAATTATAGGTATGGTAGTCCGCTATACCAATAAATTTTCAAAAACCATAGTTATAGTTCATTTAACTTCATAAACTACTAATCACATTGCAAGATTATATTTTCGACTAATACTTTTATGGTTATAAACATTCATTTTAATAACCACTAAAATAATTCTATACCTTTTTAGCAATGACCATTATTGTTGTAAAATATTAGTTTTAGAAACGATTTAAGGTTTTTATAAAGTGTAAATTTTTACAACAATTTATAATATTGTTATATAATATATTTAAGAACAACAAATAGTGGTGATAAAAGATGATATTGTAACTACTCCACTAAAGTTATTTTATATCACTTTTAACAATAGTAGCAATGACTAATCATTACTAAAAGTAATATTAGTTTTGCAAATGTTTGGAGGTTGTTACAAGATATATAGTTTTCATTAACTTATGGGGTTGTTAAATAATATATTTAGTGATAACAAATATTAGCACCATAAGGTGCATGATACCATACCATATTATGAAATAAAACTTAATAATGAATTTTCATAAATGTCAACAATAGGCCTTAACTGAGCACAGATTTTAATGGCCCCATGCCTTCAATAATAAACTAAAAAAATTAAGTTTTACCATGCAATCATAAATTATTATCATACTTAGGCATTGGGTACTAAATTTCAAAGTCTATATGCATTTGAACCATGTCTTTGTTGAGGGAAAAAAAAAAAAGAAAAAAAAGAGAGAGTTGTTCATAATTTTTAAAAAAAAAAAAAAAAAAAAAGCAAAGGAAAAGAACAAAAGGTAATGACCTTTGCTAGACTGGATCACTATATATATAAATACATATATTGGCCGAGAAACCGAGCACTAAAAATGTGTAGGAAAATTATTTGTTATCTAATAATAATATTATTTCTATTGGTAAAAAAAAAAAAAAAAATCCTTTGAGAGAGATCGGGAAGTAATCTTCAAATTAAAGTTTGTAACACCAATTTTCTTCTATCTTATCTTTTAATTTATTTTAAAGTCTTTATAAAATCCCAAACTTTCTTGAGGCTTCTTTTCTCCCAATGAATTCAAGCACGACAACCATCTTAGCAAAGTTTTAAAAATTGGATCGAATCGGTGTAAACCGTTCAACCAGTTTAAATTTAAAATTCTTGAAAAATTTCCTTTCGCTTTGTATCCTCCAAGGCTTGAACACCAGACTTCAAAGAGACTTTGAGTTACTTCCGCCAGTAGACCATGACCTGTTAGTTCGAAAAGGGCCTAAACTTTTATTTATTTTACGTTTAGGAAGAATAGAATTACTTTCCAGCACCTTCCAACTTTGAAAATAAATATAATATTTATTTAATTGATATTTTAAATATATAAATTAAAAATATAATAAATATAATTTTTTATAATTAATTTATATAATTATAATGAATTTATATA
>BPVZ01000103.1:367822-395335 GCA_020521535.1 Rubroshorea leprosula
TTAAAACTATTTTATAAACTTATATTTTCAAATATTATAATTAATTATTTATAAAAAAAAAAAATTAACTTGTGTGAGTATGTTAATATAATACGTGATAATAACTACTCTCAAACATTTGACTTAGCCTAAAAAGGACGAAATGAGGATTTGGATTTAACTGCTGATAAATTCAGCTTTTCATTCCCGAAAGAGCAGCCTTCTTAGGTCATGAACAATAACATTTATTTTACTATATAGATTAAATAAAATACTATAAAGTAATACAAAATAAAATAACGCACTTGGCCCTTTAGGCCCAGTGGCATCGGGCCACGTATAAATGCATTCCCCCATCCCCAAGGCAACGGTACAAATCTGGCCCCATGCGAATTTGTTCAAAAAAAAAAAAAAAAAAACATAGGCCATCTCCAATAACATTTATTTCACTATTGAATAAAATAATATAAAATAAAATTGCATTTGTTGAGACTCTTAGCTAATGCTCCTGTTATGAGATTAAAGATAAGCATATAGAATTTTGGGATACCAAAATTCTAAACAAGACTTTAATTACATACTTGATGAAGCACTTGATGAAGCCATGATAGTAGACATAGGACGACCCTTGAAGGATTTGCTTGGTCTTCCTCTTTTGGCACCACACGTATGATGGCTCTCAATGGGTAGAAACCGAATAAATTGGTGTGAAGAGGGGGACCTAGCCTTCAATTTATATTGAAACCCTAATAGTAATCCCTTCAATCAAGGGCTTATTGGGTTTGGGCCTACACTAATTGTCTCCACGTTATCTCAATGAGATGTTCTAAGTTGACACAAAATGATCACAATATTTGGGCTTCTCACATATTTCTAAATATTTTTGGACTAGTACAAGTCAACTTGTTTTATTAAATCAAAATCACCAATTAATGGAAGCCCACACATATAATATTTTCTAACATTCTCCCACTTAGGCAACATTAATTGGGTTTTAATTTTATTTTGAAATTAAGTTTAATGAAATGACTCTCAAGTTGACAAGCAAAGTTTGTAAGTGTGGCTGCAATTTGAAAACAACTAGTCTAAAAACACAGCATCTCAATATAATCCAATCAAATAGAGCTATCTATACCAGATCATGGCAGAAAACATATCTTTTATCGATATACAACCTTCCATGGTCACAGGCACCAAAAGCCCATTCACATGGATTTTTATGTGGTAGTGTAGCAAGAAAAATAGCACCCCGACAATGTGATCATAATACATGTGCTATTTGCATTATTAGTCCTTTCATACACATAATATGTAAAATTCCATCAAAGACACCAATGTGTCACTATCTTTCACCCTTTTAAATCTCAGGGGCCACAATGAGGTATCATAGCTTGCATCATAACACAACGTGTTGCTTAAAATATTCATCCCACATCAGTCAATATAATATTCATATTCGACATGTCACTTCAAATGTTCATTTTTCACAGCAAATAAAATGATGAGCATCACATAATGAATAATAAAAATATATAGTTGTCTCATGTATAAACCCCCGACTTCAAGATTGTCAACCTTTCTATAAATCAACATGTAATCCGTGGTCTTTTGTAAATATCTCATAACCTTCTTTGTAGCCACCCAACGATCTAAGCCTAGATTAGAAATATATCTTCTAGGAACATTAACTGCAAAAGGTATATCTAGCCTTGTGCAAACTTGTACATAGATCAAACTACCAACTGCACTTGCATATGGCACATTCTTCATGGATTCTTTTTCAAGTTCAATCTTAGGACTTTGACTCAAATTCAGTCTATCCCCTTTACTCATAGGTGCATCCCTACACTTACAATTTTGCATATTGAATCCTTTAAGAACACGTCTTATGTATGCTTTCTGTGATAGACCCAACTAGTTACGTGCTCTATCTCAACATATTTCAATACCCAACACAAAAGATCCTCCCCAACATCTTTCATATCAAAGCTTCTAGATAATAATTGCTTGGTTTGATGTAACCCTGAATCATTACTAGCTAATAAGATGTCATCTACATATAAGACAAGAATGATAAATTTACTCGCACTAATCTTGAGGTATATGGATTGATCAATTATATTTTCTTTAAAGCATAGTGAAGAAATCACCTCATCAAATTTCAAATACCACTATCTTGAGGCTTGCTTCAAACCGTAGATGGACCTTTTAAGTCTACACACCATATATTCTTTCCTAGCTTCTTTAAAACCTTCAAGCCTATACCATATAAACTTCTTCTACAAGATCCCCATTTAGAAAAGTGTCTTCACATCCAATTGGTGCAACTCCAAATCAAAGTGAGCAACCAAAGCCATAATAATTCTAAAAGAGTCCTTTGTAGAAACAAGTGAAAAAGTCTCATTGAAGTCTATACCCTCATTCTATGTGAATCCTTTGGCAACCAATCTAGCTTTATATATTTCAATTTGACCCTTGGAGTCCTTTTTGGTTTTATAAATCCATTTACATCCGATTGGCTTGCATCCATTTGGTAATTCAACCAACTCCCATACTTTATTTTGTCCCATGGATCTCACTTCGTCTTGCATGGCTTCCATCCATAAGTGAGACTGTGAACAATTCATGGCATCATTAAAGGTTACAAGATCCACATTCTGACTAATATCATAATCATTTCACCTAGATTCACGAGATAGTCATTCAAGATAGCAGTTTCCTTTGTCCTTATATCATCATCTTCAACTATGTCGATTGGCATAGAATTTTGAACTTGTGGCACACTGTTGATTAACATGAAATCTTGAACTTGCTATTTTAATTCTTGTAATTCAGGTTCAATTACTTCATTTGTCATAGGATATATAATAGTAGTAGAAGGTGCTAGTAATGGGACAAATAAATATTGGCTTGGTTGATTCTCGTCAATTGAATTTAATGACCCAAGGTTAGCCACTTTTAATTCTAAAAATGTTACCACTTGAGACTTCACAATTTTGGTGCCATGTGAAGGACAATAGAACCTATATCCTTTAGAATGATCTAGCTATCCTATGAAGAAATGAGTTGTTCTGGGTTCAATCTTCCTTTCATTGGGGTTATAAATATTAACCTTAGCAGGACATCCCCATACACAAAAGTGTCTAAGGTTAGGCTTTCTACTAGTCCAAAACTCAAAAGATGTTTTAGGAATAGACTTACTTGGTCCTCTATTTAGAATGTAAAAGGCAGTTTTGATGGCCTCTCTCTAAAGATTTTCAGGAAGATTAGATCTACTCATCATGCTCCTCATCATATCCTTAAGGGTACAATTGCACCTTTCGGCCACACCATTTTATTCAGGGTTACCAGGCACGATATATTGGGCAACAATTGCACACTCTTGTAGATATTTGGCAAACAGTCCCATTTGTTGCCCAATATTATCATGTTGCCATAACATTCACTGCCTCGGTCAGACCTAACAATTTTAATGACTTTTCCTAATTGTTTTTCTACCTTAGTTTTGAACACTTTAAATTTTTCTAAAGCATCAAATTTTTCTTTAATTAAGTAAAGGTAACCATAATGAGAAAAGTCATCAATAAAAATAATAAAGTACTTTTTCCCAAATAAGGTTGGTGTAAGGGGTCTAGAAATATTAGTGTGAATTATTTCTAAGAGTTCAGTATTGCGAGTTGCACTTTTTTTCTTAAACTTGATTAATTTACCCCTAATATAATCCACATAGGTCCTTAAGTCATTAAAATCAAACAAGGGTAAAACATTTTTTTTTAAGCCTATGAATTCTTTCATTTGAAATGTGACCCAATCGCTTATGCCATAGCAAAGTAGATGATTCCTTAATCAAAGGTCTTTTAGAATCCAAAGTTTCACTGTTAAGACATGTATAAACATTATCGGAAGCTAAACTCAATTTATATAGATTATCACACAAGACAAAGTTGCCAACAATCTTTGACTCAAAGAACATGTCATTTTGTTTATTATGAATGGAAAAATAGTAACCTAGTTTATCTAAAAAAGACACTAAGATTAAATTTCATCTAAAAGACGGTACATATAAGGTATTTTCTAAGACAAGTTTGTAACCTAAATCTAAATTTAAACAAATTGTTCCTATAAATGAGACTTCTATTGCAACATTATTCCCAACTCTAATTTTGGCTTCCTTCTAGCTTGGTTTTCGTTTGTTTATGAACCCCTACAAAGAAATAGCAACATGAACGGTTGCTCCACTATCAAGCCACCATGAATTTAATGGGGCATCTACTAAATTGGATTTAAAACAAACAAAAGCAAGCCACATACCTTCTTGTTTTCTTGATTTTCCTAGCTAGGATGTTTATTTTATGCACTCAGATCTTTTATGACCCATTTTCTTACACCAAAAACATTCTAAATTTTTCTTCAAAACTCCTTTTGGATCCCTTACACCATGAGTCTAACCATACTCATGCCTTTTGGTACCTTTACTAAATTTAGGAGCACTAGATCTAAAATTCCCAAGTCTATGATCCCTTTTGCCAAATTTGGATTTATGACTAGAAACAAACATGACAACCTCACCTTTTTCTCTCTTGAGTTTCACTGTTAAGACATGTTTATTTTGCAGGTAGGGTGTTAAGGACAAAATGGACAAGGAACTGGTTGTTTTGGTTGATATCATGGGTTTTTAGTTTGGATTGGATATGAACCATCTTAACAATATATTCTTTAATCCCTCCAGAATTGTCATATCTCATACTGGTTAATTCCCCCATAAGATTTCCAGCCTTAGTTTTATTGGACACATGGTATCTTTGCCCTACTATAGTGAAAAGTTGCTTGGCATTCTTGGTGTCGAGTAACTTGCTAAATAAATCCTCAGGAATGGATCTTTTAATGACATGAAGAGCTAATTTATTAGCTCGTTTCCACTTGCCATCTACCTCCTTTTGTTCTGTTGGACTTTCAGCAGTTGGTTTGGTAGGGCTTGATCTATGTCTCCCATAACCAAGCTAAATTCCAAATCATCTTTCCAACACTTATAGTACAAAAATTTTCAAAAGGAACAATGAATGATCTACTTTGGTAGCCAAGCACTCAAGGTAACTAATGAAATTTCCAAACCAAAATCAATCTAATTGCCCATCACTGCATCCCTCACATAATTGTATGCAACCTCATCACACGAGGTATTCAATCATAATATACCTCCAAAATATGTGTTGCATGTTTCTCCAGGTCTTGAACCAACAACAACAATTAATTTTATTGTTTCATAGAGAATATCATGGTATTTTAGAATTGTATAGATCTACCCATCGTTAACCCAACTCGAAAACCCCGATTGAAGATCAAATTTTAAAAACATAGTAAATTATTGACAAGCAATCCTCAATTGATTATGCCTATTGAATAATAAACAATTGTATCAATCAAAGCATCTACTCATATTAAAACAAAATTTGATCATGATAAAAATATTGGATCCCAAACCCGCATATGGAGCTCTAATACCACATGTTATGAGATTAAAAATAAGCATATGTAGAATTTTGAGATACCGAAATCTAAACAAGACTTTAATTGCGTACCTGATGAAGCATTGGATGAAGCCATGATAGTAGACATAGGATGACCCTTGAAGGATTTGCTAGATCTTCCTCTTCTAGCACCACATGTATGACAGCTCTCAATGGGTTGAAACCAAATAAATTGGTGTGAAGAGGGGACCTAGCCTTTAATTTATATTGAAGCCCTAATAGTAATCCCTCCCATCAAGGGTGTATTGGGTTTGGGCCTACACTAGCCTTCTCCACATATCTCAATGAGATGTTCTAAGCCCACACAAATTGATCACAATATTTAGGCTTCTCACATATTTCTAAATATTTTCGGACTAGTACAAGCCAACTTGTTTTATTAAATCAAAATCACCAATTAATGGAAGCCCGCACATATAATATTGTCTAATAGCTCCCACCACAAATTAAGCCTTATCCCTGCCTAAGGTTATCCTAGGTTTTTTTTTTTTTAATCAAAATTAAATATTGTGACTAGGTGGTAATCTCTTTTTTAATAAAAAAGGTTTTAAATTAAAGTTATGTGATATATAGATAAATCAATTAAGAAATAAAAGAATGTTGATTATATTGTGCAACTCAAAATCAAATAATAAAAAGAATAATTCAAATAAAATTCAAAACACTAAATTACGAGTGGAAAGCATATCAAATTAAAGCCAAACCCCCAAATCTACTCTTAAATAGAGGATATAAACAAATTTACCCCTTCAAATTGCCTCTCCAAATTTTTGTTCAAAATAAATGACCCATTCCAATTGACATCATCATACATCTTAAATCCATTTACTACTTAAGTGTGTCTTTAACTAAAAATTAATATGTGATAATGTCAAATGTTAAATAATAAATTATTCAACTCAATCAATAATTTAAAAGGACAATTTGTCCTAAACCATATAATTTGAGAGTTCAGCCTCAAATTAACCAAAAAAGTGTTCCTAAAGGCACTTGGCCTATTTGCCTAACGAATTGCACTTTTCCACTAGCCTTGTGCAGGGTTCGAGTTTCCCCACTCCAATAGTTGTAACTTGTAATTGTCCATAAAAATAAAAAAATAAAAAATGTTCTTGAAGTCTTGATGAGACTAGTGGACAATGAAACTTCGATTTTTCAACATGTAAATCTTAAAGTTATTTCCTCGTATATAGCATACCAAAGCTATTTCATGATAATATCTTTTTGTCTCAAAAACAATTGTTGATTATACAACTTGAAGCATTATCCACGGACTTGAGCCTCTTGATTGATTATAGTTAGAGAATCCAGTGAGATAAATTGCAATCCAATCATTAGTTAGAACCAACATCAACTCCTTTTTGCTTCAAGAAGTCCTTGGCCTCGACAGGGTCCTGTAAAACAAATATAGATTAGGAACCTAAACCTGTAAAACAGTAAAGGACGATGGAAAATTCAATCCATGAGAAAAAGAAAATAAAGGCAAAGGAACAGATGATGATAGCATTGGCCAAGAATGTAAGACTTAACAGAATGATCTAATGATAATCCAACAAAATTTTTAAGCAATTCGTGAAGGGTTGGGATTGATTAAGTTAACAACCACACCCAATTTCCTAAACAAATACCACAAAGTAGTAACTCACTATGAAAATCTAAAAAGCAAGATTAACATAGAACCAGGGAGGAAAATAGTTGCTGTAGCAGCAATGCTTCTTGAGGACAAGTTGGAAATCGCATCAAGCCAACTCCAACCATTAATAAACCATAGCAACCAAGTGACACAATAAAATAGATAGGTAGTTGGCGAGAGAGAGAGAGAGAGAGAGAGAGAGAGAGAGAGAGAGAGATTGAACAAATAAAATGTTAGCTTGTTTATCCTATACACAAATGAAAACTAAGTCAAGTGAAGAAAAGTTGAAAGGAGGAAGGGGGAGAGGGAACTTACCAAAAAAGTCTAGCTTTGTGGAATTATAAATGCTTGCAAGAGGCCAATCCAAAATGCAAAAATGGCCACTGGTGTTGTCAAAATCTTTAGAATATGCTTCATTGAATTTCTAGAGAGAACTAGCTCAGTAAATCCTGATGTTATCCCAAACAACTTTAAAG
Organism: Rubroshorea leprosula; assembly: GCA_020521535.1. NCBI lineage: Eukaryota > Viridiplantae > Streptophyta > Magnoliopsida > Malvales > Dipterocarpaceae > Rubroshorea > Rubroshorea leprosula. The sequence goes on from BPVZ01000103.1 coordinate 375,436, forward strand.
CTTTAAAAATGAATAGAAACTTTTAAATTTGAATTCTTCATGCATAAAAAGCTTAAGGATAAAACACTATGGATCAAAAGATTAGCACAAAAAACTATCTTAATAACAAAGACAATGTCTTTGCTTGTTTATCTATCTCATAAATAACAAATCTAAATTGAAACATTGCTAAACACATTTACAAGTGAAATTAGAAATAACAACATCAAGATTATCCCTTGGTGCAAAACAAATGTTTGGAATTGGAAAATGATTTTCAACTGCTAAATGTCCATTTTTTATGCAAAACACATTATTCATAGCATTGTTGCAAAAAGATTGTTTAGGAGTAAAAAGAATAAGAAGCATCAGAGAACTGTTGTCTGTTCAGTTACACATTTCTTCAATTTGGTCCATGGCTTGAAGGATGACAAAGTCATATTAAAAAAAAAAGTGTTAGAATATGCTTTCCCATGGATTGAAAAAACAAATGATAAAACAAATTTAGAGGCATACAGGAAGATAAATTTTGTGTGCCATCAGATGGGATAAGGTCTTTTGATATTTCATTTTTTTTGTTAAAGTGGAATTCAAAGCCCTTGCACAATATCTCAATCATCAATTGGTAATTCAGTTAAAACCACTTAATCATTCCAATCAAGTGATTCCCTAGTATGCAAGAAAATAAAGTTAAAAGAATAGAAGAAACAGAACACAGCCATAAAGCCCTACGGATGATAAATTTTACACACATAAAAATGGCAAATATCTTATTCTACGCAAATGCTTGTTTTGATAGATTCTACCAAAAGTTGAGATATGGAAATCAAAAATAAGTCTCTCTTTCATAGGTGCACAAGGACCATGCAGAAACTACAATCAGATGTGATATCCAAACAGAGTTTCATTATCATCATGGTTCCATTGCCTGTTATCAATGTAGGAACTCAAAGCCTTTTCACAACATCCCAAAATATCGCTTAGTAGTTTCCATCAACAGACTTTGCATAAAGAACACAGGACGCTGCATGAAAGGTCTACTAATGATAAAATATGCACACATGAAATGGCAACCATATCATACACAGTAATAGGTTTTAGTGACAAATTCTACAAAGTTGATTCATGGAAATCAAAGACTAGCCTCTTTCTCACAGAAAGGACCAAAGGGGTCATACAAAAGCTACCATCAGAGATGGGCATCCAAACTAAAATCTATTCTCACAGTTCCATTGCCTATTATGAGCACAAGAACTCAAAGCCCTTACACAATGTCCCAAAACATCATCTAGCAGTGAATTAATAGGACATGTCATGAGATCTTAATGGAAAGACCAAGTTAGGGCCAAAATGATAAATAGTAGGGACCAAATCAGGGATTTTTTGAGTTAAGAGACTCAATCAAGGGTTCATACAATAGTTGAGGGGCCAAAATGAGGGTTTAATCAAATATAAAAAATGCAATCAAAGAACCAAGAATGTAAAATGCAAGCAATATAAAAAGTGTAGTAAAAGAACCTAGAAGGTAAAATGCAAATTGCTTGCGTAAACACCAATACCATAGATCAATGCAGAAATGCAATTGGCCAAAAAAATAAAATCAGAGACAAATTGCTTCTATCTGCACATAACGTTCACTATGGCATTCTTAATACAAAAATTTTGACATGATTCCAACTTCATTGTATTTATGTTCATTTTAAACTAGAAAAATCTGAGCACACTACACAAAATGGCTTAAACCCACCTAGGAAGTAGGAATGAATGGAACTAACAAAAGCTTTCAATAAACATGAGGAAACCAAAGACTTCTTTCTTTTGGATGGTCCAACAAGCAACAAGTTCAACTAAAAATAACACATCATGGACAACATGCATTTAGGATGGTTTTGATTTTATTGAATCAATTTTATGATTATGATTTAACTTAACTAAAATGATTATACATAAACTCTGAGTTTGACAACTTAGCTATCCATAAAGCGGTGGTAATAAAGTAAGTAACCTCAAAATAAAGTTTTAAATTTGAATGTTGTTAATTTGTCTATCTCGTAATTAAGTTTGGTTTAATAAAAGAAAATTTTAAATGACATGAAGCATTTTGTCTCTTAATTTTTTTAAGATACAATGGATAAACATTTTTCTCTAAAGTTAAATCAAGTGCCAACCCTTGTTTTATAACTATGTTGTTATTGCCCATTTTTGGTTTTTATTATCAAAATTTAAAGAACACTAAATCAAAATTAAAAATTAACTAACTATTGTTTAGTTCTTTTTATTAGTTTTATAATTTCATACTTAACAAGTTGTCAATTTGAGTTTTCAATTTTATCTTTTAATTGCCAATTTCAACCGTTTAAATTTTGACAAGGAAAACATAAAACAAAAAGTAGGCAATGATATTAAATGAACCTGTAGTTGCAACAAACCACTGAGTTTTCTTCAGGCCAGATCTTTTCTGCAAATAAACCTCCAAAGCCTCGAGGTGGGACTTCGAGGTAAACACTGCGATGCTTAAGTCAACAATAATCGGGTCTACCTTAAGAAAAGACTACCAAAAAAGCTTTAGGTTAGTTTCAATTACCTTTTGGAGGTGACCCATGGGGGTATTTATAGGCCTTAATGAGGTGTCCACGTGGCTTGCTTCACAAGATAATCGGGGTCTAGCATGTCCGATTAGGTGATGATCTTGGGAATGAGGGATTGGGTGCAGGCATGCATATTGTAGTTACCATGCAACTGTGTGATCGGGAAGAGCTGAACTTACACCATATCTCGTTCATTAAGAAATCACCCTATAGTACATCCGAGATCGTTGATCTCAAACCTCTCCTTACATTATTCCTCTCCCCCCCCCCCCAAAGTCATTCACTTGTGAATAATGTATCTGAAGGTGGTAAGGATTGTGTATAATTGTTTGAAAATACATGATGAAATATCATATAATGAAGATCAAAGATCCAACTACTGGAAAAAAATGCATGGTATGAAGTCACACCATTATTGTGATAACCGAAGTAAAAATTCGTGACACGTAGTCACGTTATCATGGCCGTAGCTGAAGTGAAGATGCATGATTCGTAGACATGTTTTTATGGTCGCCAAAGTGAAAATACATGACACGTAGTCATGTCATTATGGTCGTAGCCGAAGTGAAAATGCATGACACGTAGTCCTGTCATTATAGCCATAGCTGATGTAAAAATGCATGACACATGGTCATGTCGTTATGGTTGTAGCCAAAGTGAAAATGCATGACATGTAGTCATGTTGTTATGACCATAGCCTAAGTGAAAATGCGTGACACGTAGTTAGAGATAAAATACTGGTGGTGATAGGAGACATTTGCATAAGTGGCAATATTTGGGTTGGGTTTAGTTGGGCCATATTCAAAGTAGGAAAAGGGAGTCAGTACATGAGACGACTATTGTCCTTAAAGGACGTGGGTAATAAATACGATTGCAAAAGGAACCGTCACGTCTTTACCAAAACGAACCTTCAAATTCGAAAAGGTTCCCTTAGGAATTAACTGTCGTTGAGACCAATACATGTATTAGTATATATAGCCAAACTTGTGTAAATTTTTATTATTTTGTTGTGTTTACTACCGAAGTGCAGCCAAAAGTTCAACAAGGCTAATTCGACATCCAAACTTCTGTGCGTGGCATTTTTGGATTCAACGCCAAGTTCTACATTACCCAGATTAGGTAACTTATGAGTTTTGTTGATTCCAACTCTAGTGAAGATTTTGATTCTCCTCTCACCATTTCTGATTTAGACTTAAGTCCTCTTAAAGAGGTTAGATTTAGAAGTGAGAGTGACATTGAACGTGAGTTAGAATTTATTAAAAATCTTGACTACATCCCTCCTCTTACTCTGTGCAGCAAGAGTTATGAAACTGAAGATATGTTATCAGTGGAAACATTAAGTGTTGGAGGAAGTGAGGAAGTGAGGAAGTGAGGGTGCTCGAAGATATTGGTATAGAGACTGAATCGTCTAGGTCAGAGAGGACAAAGGAGTATATGGGTGGGGAAGAGGTGGGTGAAGGAGAGGGGGAGGGGATCCTTTCGAATATTTTAAGAGTTGGGGATGAGGGGGATATGTGTTATGATATGGAGGCAGACATTATGTCTAAAGTAATGGGGTATGAGACTGAGTAAGGAGAGCATGATCCACATAGTTGAAACGTATGACTTGCCTTCTCAAGTGCTGATTAGGTTGACTAGAGTGGAGGAGAGGGCATGCTCAGCACCCCAGGATCATTGGATGCTCATTTATGCCCATTATTTATCAATAGGGCTAAGGTTTCCTATCCCTAAACTCTTGGTTGGCTTGTTGTTGGATTATAGTATAGATTTAACACAACTAGCCCCAAATGTCATGAGGGTAGTGATAAGTTTTTTAGTTTATTGTTGAGCTCGGGGTGTTATAGTGCCTATTATAAATATATTTAAACATTTCTTTGTCATAAACGGTGGGAGTAAGAAGAAGAAAGGGTGGTACTATTTTACCCCCTGAGCGTCCAATAAGGAAAAGAGAAATTTATTTAGTTCAGGGCCATCATCTATTAAAGGATGGAAGGAAAAATTATTTTTTGTTGATGACACTGAGTGGGGGAGAAAGGATGCAGAAGTGGAATTTTTGTTCGCTTGGAAGGCAAAGAAAGCAAATCAAAATAAGTATAGTCTGAATAGGGATGAGGAGGAAGAGACAGAGAAGTTGGTGAGAGAGGGAAATGATGTTATAAACATCATGTATCTCACCAGCTCAGATGTTGTGGAGGCGATTGAGCTCTATGGAGCAAGCTCTTTGAGTGAAGGTGTGTTTTATTTTATATTATATATTTTGAAGTGAGGACTTGATGGTTGCTTTAACATTTTACAATTTTGCAGTTAAGATAGACAAATTCCTTTCCACAGCTGAGGGGTGGCTATCCCTAAGAAGTTGTAAAAGAAATCAAAGACTTTTGCAACTACTGCCAATCAAGGGGGAGCTAGAGGCAAAGAAAAGGAGTAGGCTTCTAAAACCTTAATCTGAGCTTTGGATGCTGAGGGGTTGAGGGCGGAGCTCAAGCGGAAGAAAAGTGAAGAAGTTGGGCTTGCTCAGAAGAGGATGAGGGTGGAGGAACAAGAGGGTAGGGGGGACGAGATAATGGAGTTCGTACTCGTCCTCCCTTAGTTAAGCTCAATCCAAAGCTTAGGGAGGTTAGAGTTATAACCCAAGGAAAAGGGAAAACCCTTATTCTTGCTTCTTCGTAGCAAGCTAGTTTGTTTGACACAAAGAGCTTAACAGTTGCGAAGAGGTTTATAAACTCAATGTTCCCTGAGGTGGATCGTTGCCGAGCAAGGGAAGAAGTGCTAAGTCATGGTGGGGTTGGGATTGTTCAGCACGTCCTTGAGGTATGGCTAGGTTTTATAACCAACGTTTCTTCTTCTATTTATTTATTTATTTATTTAGTTTCTGATTGTTGTGGATATTGCAGGCTGCAAACTTAGTGAATGCGTTATCACAAGAATTTTTTGAAACCCTCAAGGAACGTAACACCTTGGCGAAGGAAAATGAGGATTTAAGGACGATGAAGGAGGAGGTAGAGAAGGATTTGGCAAAGGCTATGCCAGAGCTCATGCACCTTCAAGAGGAAAATGATTTATTGAAGATGAAGCTCATGTTTGAGGAAAGGAAAAGAAAAATGTGTGAGGAGAAGATAGAAACTCAAGAGAAATAGATTAAGAAAATGAAGGAGGCAGGTGCCGACCTGAAGAAAAATTTGGATCTGTTGGTGTATATTTTGATGGAGGATCACATTGTTGAGTTTCTAAAGTCCAACACATTTGATAACATTGTGAACCTTTACCAACTTCCTACAATGATTTTGGCCTTCACAGACTGTAGGAAGAAGGTGAAAGCTCAATATACTTAGAAGTGGATGTGACTAGTATCACCTTTGGAGAGTAAGAAGGGGGAGTGGAGGAGAACGAGAAGAGCTAGACGGCTTACTTCCATCCCAAGGTCAAGCTGAAATAGGATCACAACAATGAAGGTCGTACCATTTTTCCTCTGAACTTTGACTTCAAGTTCATTGTTGTTGAGGAAGAGGCAGAGGTTGGAGAGATTGTGCCGGAGGAAAAGGGGAACCAGAAAGAAGCGAACCAGCCAACTCCACTAGCAGAGTAGTTATCCTTTGTTTTATTAATCTCTTTCTTTAGCTTTGATCTTTGAACAATGTATTTGTTTTGTTTTGTTTTAACTATTCTTGTAATTTTTACACACTAATTCATTGATACATTTGTGCATTTGATTTATGTGAAAGAAGGGCTAAAGTGAAGAAATGAAATCACCTCAAATATGAAGTGAAATTCCCATTAATGAAATATAACTTCAAAAGCTTATTTGAACAACAAATTCATCTCAGACAAAAGAATTAAAAAATGTGAAGTAGAATTAGACAAAATTCATCTTGGATAGAAGGGATTAAATTAAGGGTAACATTTCTTAAGATTGTTGACATTTCAAACTCTTAAGAACTTTTTTTCCTTTGGCGTCTTAGAGGATATAAACACTTGGGTATGGTACTTCAATCATTATGTAAGGACCTTCCTACTTTGGGGCTAATTTTCCAAATCGGGTTTCAAATCCTGTGAGACTAGCTTTTCTAAGAACAAGCTCGCCAACTTGGAATGTTCGAGGGCGAACTCATTTGTTGTTGAAGTTAGCTGACTTCTGCTTGTATGACAAAGTTTGAAGTCGAGCTTCCTCTCTAACTTCAACAAGCAAATCAAGGTTTCCCTGAAGCAGTTGTCCATTTCATCCCTCATTGAAATGGGTGACCTTGAAGCTTGGGACTCTATCTCAATAGGAATGACTGTTTCAATACTGAAGGCTAGGTGACATGGTGTTGCACCTATTTCATGGAGTTATCATTTTAGTATATGCTTTATGTGTTTTATATATTTTTTAACTAAAATTGAAGCAACAGGAAATATAATAAAGGAACATAGAAGTAGATGAGGTCAAGGAATGGTATTTGTGGCAGTTTAGCTTCTAGTTTTGTATGCCCATAGCACATTATGAAGGTCGTCTACTGACCTAGCTTGATGCTGCTCCAATCTCGATTTTATTTCTTCTAGGATAACTTTGTTAACTGATTCCACCATTTCGTTAGACTCTGAGTGGTATACAAAGGTAAATTGTAGTTTAATTCTGTAACTAAAGCAAAAGTCTCTAAATGAGGTGCAGTTAAACTGAATTCCATAATCAACGACAATTTGATTCGGGATCCCGTATCTATAGATAATTGAACTGAAAAAGAAGTCTTCAACCTTTTTGGAGGTCATACTAGATAGTGATTGAAGTTCAACCTATTTTGTGAAGTAACCAACACCAACTATCAAGTGTGTTACTCTTCCAACTCCTTTCACAAATGGGCTTAAGAGATCTCCCCACTGCGCAAATGGCCATGGTGCCACTAGATTTGTCAGCTCTTCTACTGGTTGATGAGTCAAATGCATAAAGAATTGGCACTTTGGGCACTTCTACATAAAATTAGTGGCATCCTTCTACAAATTAGGCCAATAGTATCCTTGCTTGAGAACTTTATGAGCCAGGATTCAGGCACTAACATGACTCCCACAAACACCTTCATGCTCTTCCCGAAGTGCATATTCTGCTTCGTAAGAGCTTAAGTAATAGAGTAAAGGGAGTGAGAAAAACCTCTTATACAAGACTCCATTAATTAAGGAATATTGAGATGCCTTCTTTCTCAACCTCATTTCTTCTTGCTTATCTTTAGGGATAGAACCGTCTTGTAAGAAAGACTTAATTGGGTCTATCTAGCTCGGTATGTTCAGATCTATACTAATCTCCATCATCTTTAGCTTTTGGAAGCTGGGCTCATTGAGAACTTCAACAAAAACTGATATCGTACTTCTGGAACTGTCGGAGGCAAATTTAGAGAGTGAATCTGCCTGTTCATTTTCAACCTTAGGTATATTGCTTAAATAGAATTTCTCAAATTTGCATTTGAGTTGAGCTGCCAGGGTTACATACTTCATCAAAATGGGATTGACTACCTCGCAGACTAAGTTGACTTGACTAAACACGAGTTGTGAGTCACTGTAAATTTGTCTCACTTTGACTTTCAACTCTCATGCTAGCTAGAGCCCCAGGTAGCAAAGCTTTGTATTCAGCCATGTTATTAGTTGCATCAAAATTAAATTTCAAAGTGTGCTCACTTTGATAGCCATCTAGTCCCACCAAAACTACTCTAGCTCCTGATCCTTTATTGTTTGAGGCCCCATCAACATATAGAATCCACATATCTGGCTTGGGATCCAAGCTTGACTGACCAGAGGTGCACTCAGCAACAAAGTCTGCCAATGCTTGAGCTCGAATTGCTGACCTTTTCTAGAATGTTATCTCAAATTCCCCTAAGTCAATTGCCCATTTGATTAACCTACTTGAGCACTTTAGCTTCTGTAAGATTTTCTGTAAGGACAACAACTGGGTGTGACTGAAAATATGGCCTTAATTTTCTAACTAAAGTAACAACTGCTAACGTTGCTTTCTCAACAATAGAATATCTTTGCTCTACCCATGTAACACTCTCCTTGTATAATAGATTGGCTTTTGCTACTTTCCCTTTTCCCTCACTAACATAGAACTGACTGTTTCATCTGAGATTTTGAGGTACAAGTAAAGGATCTTCCCATCAACAGTTTTCATCAATAATGAAGGTGAGCTAAGATAGGACTTAAGCTCGTCGACTAGAACTTGGCATTCTGGGATCCATTTGAACTTTTTCTGTTTGCCAAATTCATCTTTTTGAATTACCGATCTCATGATCTTGACGAATGGGAGGCACTTGTCAGTTGACTTGGAAATGAATCTATAAAGGGCTGCCACTCTCCCAGTCAACCTTTGCACATCTTTAACTGACTTTGGAGGTCCCATCAATTCTATTGCTTTGATCTTCTCCGAGTTGACCTCGATCCCCTTTCTAGAAACCATGAAACCTAGGAATTTTCCAGACTCCACCCCAAAGATGCACTTTGCTGGATTTAACCTCATCTTATTTTTCCTCAAATTGATGAAAGTTTCATCCAGGTCAACTAAATGGTCTTTAGCTTTCAAGTTCTTCACCATGATGTCATCAACATGAACTTCCAAATTCCAACCAAGTTAAGCTCGGAACACAATGGTTACCATCTTCTGGTAAGTGGCACCTACATTCTTTAAGCCAAATGGCATCATGACATAACAATAAATTTTATCACCTGATTAAAATGAGGTCTTCTCTTCATCTTCAAGAGCCATCAGGACTTGGTGGTATCTAGAATATGCATCTAACAAACTCAGTGCCCGTTTGGTGTGGCTGAAGCTTTTAATAGAAGTTCTATTGGAAAGAAACTGTTGTAAAAGTGTTGTTTTTGTAAATAGAAAGAAAAATAAGGATAAAATAGGAATAATGTGTTAATTTCATTAAAACCCAAATGAGAAACTTTTGTAGAAGCACAAATTCGATGCTTTTGAGATTTGCAAGGAAATGGACAAAATACTAACTTGTGAGAAGTTGTACAAATTATAGTGTTTGGTGTAGTTGGAGCTTTTGGAGTCCAAAAAGACTTCCTACCAGCTATACCAAACAGAACCTCAATCTCTCATTTCCAGAAGCTGCCTCAACTAGTTTGTCAATGTTTGGCATTGGGTAGCAACCTTTGGGACAAGCCTGATTGAGGTTAGTGTAGTTAATTCACATTCTCTACTTTCCATTAGCTTTCTTAACCAACACTGGGTTGGCAACCCATTCACAATAGTCAACTCTTCTAATAAAGCCTACTTGTAAGAGCTTTTCTACCTCTTCCTTAATTACCTTAAGTCTCTCCCTCCCGAAGAGACGTCGTTTCTGTGCAACGAGCTTTTTCAAGGGATTTGTGCTAAGTTTGTGCATAGATACAGAGGTTAGGATTCCTGGCATGTTTGTAGAGGTCCAAGCAAAAACATATTTGTTAACTCAGAGGAAAGCTATCAATTCTGCTCTTTCTTCTGGGTTCAGACGGATCCCAATCTGGGTTTTCCTGCTCGAATCTCTATCATCAATCTGTACTTCTTCAAAGCCTTCAACCAAAGCAGCTCAAGTTTCATTTCCGGTCGATTGTCAAGTATCTTTACTCCCATAACCTGTTGTTTTGTAGAAACTTCTTGAGGAACAGTCTCTGAAATCTGATTTTTCTCCTTCTAGGGGCACAAACAATTGAGGTAATATAACAATGCCTAGCTACCTCCTGGTTACCTCTCAATGTTGCTATTCCCATGGGTGTGGGGAACTTCATACACAAATGTGATTGAAAAACTATGGCTCAAATTTCTATCAGTGTGAGTTGATAAATTACAACATTAAAAGAAGATGCCATTTTAACAACCAAGAACCAAATTGAGGGGGTGACATAATTTCAGCCACGCCCAAATGCCACATTAAGAGTAAGAACCCTTTCAATTGGAACTGGTTAGTTGTTGAAACTATAGATAAGGCCATCATACGTACCTCTACAATAGAGTCGAATCAAGGCCCAAACTCTCAAAACAATGATAGTACATAATGTTTGGTGCACTACCCGTATTAATGAGAACACATTGTACCTCACGGTTATTGATCATAACAGAAGTGACCAACAGATCATTGTTGGGTGTTACAACACCCTCCAGATTAGTAGATGTGAATGTGATGGGTTGATTCTTCCACTTAACTTCATCAAACTTTCTCTTTTGAGCTAGATTTTAGTGTTTCACCTCTCTAACCTATAGCTTTTGTTGCTTGGAGCTCAAGCCTCCTACTTCCAGTCCACCCGTAATCATGTGAATAACTCTAGCTAGGGGGGAAGGGGTGGAGGTGCTTGCTAATATCCCACTTCGTCTCTGTTTCTTGTATTATGAGCCCCCTGTGGCTATAATCCTTGTTCTCTTACAAACTTGGGCTGATTTGTCCTCTGAATGTATTCATTCAACAGCCCCCTCTGAGCCAAACCTTTCAGTTCGGATTTAAGATTATTACATTCCTCTGTTGTATGACCATGATCTTGATGGAAATCGCAAGATTTGGTGTGATCTTATGTGGTAGTAGAACTTCTCATTGGTGTTGGTCACTTCAAGTCCATCTTATTCTTGATCTGCATGAATATCTGTGACCTTGGCAGATTAAAAGGGGTCCATGTAGTTGGTGTCTTTCCTGGGGTTTGTTAAGGAGCTACCGAATCTGGTTTTCCAAATCTCGGTGTAAAGGTCGACATTGGACCTCGATTTTGAACTGTCTTCACCCGTTTCCTGCTCTGTCCCTCTTCTCTCCAAGCCGAGTTTTGATTCTTAATAAGTGCTGGCTTTTATGACAGGGCATATTCTTCAACTATTATGAACTTCCGAGATCTATCATTAACTTCATCAAAGGTGGCAGAGGGATGTTTAATCAAACTATCTTTGAATCTTTCATGGTTAAAACCTTGAATTATAGCTGCTATTCCAACAGCTTGATCAAAGGAACTAATCTCCAAAACTACATCATTGAATCTGTTCATGTAATTTTTCAAAGATTCCTCATCCCTTTAGAGGACCCCCATGAGCTTAGGTGTAGTACTCTTAATCAATCTTCTACTAGAAAATTTCGTGACAAAGGCAAAGGCCATCTCTGTATAAGAACTAATGGATCTCGAAGGCAAGCTATAGTATTGAGTTCAAGCATTACCTTGGAGAGTGGAGGGAAATATTTTGCACATCAAAGCATCTAAAGCATTCTGAGCTTGCATGCAAGAATAGAAAGCATGTAGATGATCATCTAGGTCCTTGGTTTCATCATATGTTTCAAACTAAGGCATCTTGAAACCAACAAAATAGGGTTTCAAAAGTTATGTTGGTGTTCAACGGATGTGGCATGGAGTTAGCATTGTTCTGTGGGGGTGGAGCACCTTGCTATTTGGCTACCATCCTTTCTAAACTATCCAATCGTCAAGTAACATCATTTGGCAGAGGTTGTTGAGGTGGGACCCCATGAGACTGGCCCTGTGACTCACTAAGGGCTGAAGCAAGTGGATGATTATTAGAGTGATCATGAGGTGGTTGTTATGGTTGAGTTGGGGGTTGTGGGGCTGGATTCAATAAGTTAATTAGGGGATCCCTAGGGTTATTTCGAGCTAAGAGCTAAGCCAAGACCAATTGGAAAACACTGAATTGTTGTTGCATTGCTATAAGCTGAGCTGCCACTGGATCACTTTGGTTGGGGATGGGAGTGGAATTAGGAGGCTGACTCTCATCACCCCCCTCATGCTATTCCATAGGAACGAGTAGGTTTGAAGTGGGTATTGGGAAGTTATTGGTGTTATGTACTTGCCCTCAGCCTAGAGGCTGGGCCTGACTTCTAGTTCGAACTGAGTGGGTATTAACCATGGTAAAAAGGTAACGACAAAGCTTTCAATTCAATTTTCCACAAACGGCGCCAAATGTAGTTGCAACAAACCACTGAGTTTTCTTCAGTCCAGATCTTCTCTTCAAATAAACTTGCAAAGCCTTGAGGTGATCCTTGAGGCAGACACTCTGATACTTAAGTTAACAATAATCTGATCTACCTTAAGAGATGACTGTAAAAAAAAAATTTTAGGTTAGTTTCAATTACCTTTTGGATGTGATCCATGAGAGTATTTATAGGGCTTAATGAGGTGTCAATGCGGCTTACTTAACGAGATAATCGGAGTTTGACGTATCCGATCAAGTGATGATCTCAAGAATGTGGGATTTGGTGCGAGCATGCATATCGTAGTTATCATGCACCTGTGTGACCGAAAAAAAGCTAAACTTACGTCTTATCTCATTCATTAAGAAATCGCTTTGTAGCACGTCCAAGATCATTGATCTCGAACCTATCCTTACAGGACCCTTAATTTTTTTTTATGATACTTCATTAAAACCACATTTAAAAATTTTTTTTTTCATTGCCTAATTTTTGTAGATCAAACACTAATGGTTTGTTTTGGTTGAGTAAAATGAAAAGGAGAGGAGAAGGAAAAAAATTTTTATCAATTAGATTGTAATATTTAAAAACATTATAATTTAATTAATTAAAAAACCCTTTCTTTTTCTCTCCTCTATTCTTTAACCCAAACATATTATAACAGCATGTGTGAAAGGGTTTGAAGACAAATTTATGGTTTTCTTTCCTTTCTGACCAAGTTTCCATGTTTTTCGAACAAAATAAGCACTACATGTATTTTACCTAACAACATAGTTGGCTGGTGCAGATGATGCATCTAACACTTGCTGGATTATTGTGTTATGAATTAATGTCGCTATTTGCTCACCGAACAATAATGAAATCTATCATTACCTACCCTAATAGGAGGGGCCTTCATACACCCAAAAATGGAGGCTGATCACCTAAGGCTACTAGACAATTATCCACGCAAATTAGGCTGAGGAGTCAGGCCCTGTCTCTTCCAATGCCAAGAAGTTCTTGACTTGTTGCTTTCTGTCCCAATTGATGTAGTCTATGGTGGATTCAGACTGCTTCCCTATCCTTTTCTTGTTCTCTGAAATTATCGTTATAGAGGCAACTCATTGAACACTTAGAGGAATAAAGACTCTGATAATTAAGGATAAAATAAGCAAAGGATTTACTTTTACTATTGATTGCACGACGAGTAAATGCCAGGAATTCCTCCCACTTGAGTCCCCTTAGTTCTTGCTTCTCCTCCTCTGGGAGCTCAAAGTTAGGCTCCCTTCCACACATGAAGGCAGCTCTGCAGATTCAAAGTTATCAATGGCTATCAAACATGCCTCAATATGTTCTCCAAGAAGCTAACTTTAACAATTTTTTTAACAAATAAAAGACATCTTGACAATGACCTTGTAAGTTTGAGAAAGCCCCAAGATGAGAATAGAAGTGCATATGAAACATTAGCCTTTACTTTTTGTATGCAGAGGCCAAAATTGCACATGAATTCTAAATTTTCCCATACAATTAGGATGTTGCAGATCTAAATAGAAAATAAATGTATATCATCCTGTCTGCTTACGCAATATGCATATGACATTCTTTCATTTCAAGGTCAATCCACATACAGTTTGTTACCCATGGTTGGCAAAACTCTGCATAAGCAAATCACTGACTTCTAGCGTGAATAAGATCTACTACATTTCCATTACTCTACTGTCTGTTATTATCATGCATAACCTACTTCAGAATTTGTATCTTTGATTCTAGACTTAATGCTAACTAGTTCAATTAAATATTTTAGGGTGACATAATCAACATTATCATGATGCTAAGTTCAAGTGTAAAAGAACACTTAATGCAACCATTGCCCTTACACACTTCGTTTTCAAGAATAATAGAACACCACCAAAAAAAAGAAAGGAATATTAAAAGAGTAACATATTTGATCATTCAAGTTAATTCATTCATCACCAAGCATGAAAGAACCAACGACTGAACTACATACCTCTCTACACCAACATTATACGCAAGATAATTCCATCATCATTTTCAATAGAAGCACCAAAAAAGATGAAGAACAACTCTGATGGAAAGATCTGCTCTTTTTTGGCTGCTTAGATCCTCCAACTGTATGTTAGGTTTTGTTCTAATGAAGCTAAGATAAAGCTTATATTTTGCCATATTGAAAAATTAGCTAATCCTACTGCTTCATGCTATTGAATCATTACTAAAAATTCAAATAGTGATTGAAGTTTCAATGGACATTATAATAGGGATCATAATTCAATAACCTGGTAATAAAGAAGAGGTGATGTAGTGGAAGTGATTCCATAGTAGCAACAGCCACAAGCACAGTAAAAAACAAAGCATTACCTGTCATACAAGTGCGCAGCTTCTTCTGGTGAACCAACAGTCCCTAAGTGAATCTGTTTCTTGTCCACTTTTATTGCTGCCTGCCACTTCATATTTTTGAAGTATACACCTCTCAGCAGACATGTTTCTTGGTTGTGAACATGCTTTCTCCTATGTTGCTTTCTCCGTTTGATTGGTTGCTCTGCAAAATTAAAATCATGCAACAGCATCACTGAAAAAGAAAACCTGAAGAAAATGCCCACAGTATAAGATCAACAGGCTAATAATGTGTTATCTACAAGCATTATAGCATGAACTTGGTTATAAGAAATATTATTTTCTTTTCTCCCCTTTTTTTTTATGGTAATAACAAAACAGGCAAAATGTCCTCAAGCTGGTTCATTTACTTGTGACGGACATTCCATGTCTCCCAAGTAGCCACCAACAACAGCCCAAACACATGGTATAAGTCCAAAAGTCTCATGTTACAAGGTCATGATGCAAAAGATAGATAGGCTTCCTATGTTTCATCTCTAACATTAGCAGACTGAATATCCATCTTGCATAGAGCTATATCAATTCTCAATAAAACAATTTCTCAGTATCACATTCAAAATAATCATTCTCCAAACAATTGAGGAACTAGTTATTTTTTCTTCTCTGGCATTAAAACAAAGCCTACCATGCTCAACTCAATGAGTTAGAAAAAAAAAAAAAAAAAAAAGAGTAGAAAGTGGCAAAAGCAACAAGCAAGAGATTAGTTTAACAAATCTATTACATTAAACTTTTAAGTGCTAAGAGATCTTGTTTCTTTATGTCATTATCTCATTGCCTATCAATATCAACTAATCTGGTTGCTGCTGTTGTTTTTTCTATTCTATGCATTATAAAGTAATGACTATAAAGGCAAAGAAGATTGAATAAAATAAAAAGGATCTTTTAGAGCAATTAGTGAATAATTCTGTGGCTGCTTGATCATAACTACATATGAAACAATTTTTGAAAAAAACAAACCTGTGGATGGTTGATTATGCTGCGCATGGGACGAGCCAGAACCAGAAATATATGACCCAGGTCCTACTTTCACAATGCTTTTCTGAGAAACAACAGCAATTATATAGTGGTAAGCCTAAGTATTTAATAAAGAAGAATATGTCGAGCAGCAGAAACAACTCACCACCCTCTTATCACCCTCTTATCATGTCACTGAATTATTTAGAACTATTAAATTTCTTTACATAGTTGTTCCTGCGGGGACATTCTAGGCATTAAGAACTTAAGGCCCCATGTTAGAGGTCTCAAGTTTGAATCCTAAGATGGGAAGAAGTGGTTTGGGAAGAGAAGGCTATCCTTCGTTGTATAGCCCATCATCTGATGTCCACAAAAAGGAAAGGTTTTTAAATAGTAATTAAGAATTTAAGTTAAGATAATATGCCTGTTAGAGCCCATTAAATGAACCACAGGGTAGCAGGAAAGGTAAAAAAATATGATAAGAAATTCCAAATTCCTGAGGTCAGTTTCCCCAAATAATGAAACAGCATAGGAATGCTGATATTTTATTGCATGTCAAAGCACTGACTAAGAAGCACAGTTGGCCTGCAAGTTTAGCCTGGAGCTAATTTTGATCCTTTTGTGGTTGACCATTGATTTGTTTGATAACTATTATTCTAGCAAGGTAAAACCATGTAATTTCAAACAAAAAACTCCGTAAAAATAGGTTCCCCGGCATACAATCAGCCGAACAAGCATCATTTTTTCCAGGACCCACCTATCCTGAATTCTCTTCCCTTACCAAAATTGAGAGAAGAAATCCAGTCATCCCTACAATGAGATAGATGCAAATATAGAATAGATATCATTATTACCACTTATATATCTTCAAATGAGGATATAATTCATTATAGTCCTTTTTATCATTCAGCCTAATTAGATGAGCGTTTTTTAGCATGTATCTTCAAACAAGACATTTAAATCTTGGACACCCCATCCCTCAACTTGACTTTACTCATCATGCTATGAAATAATTGGATGCTAATGAAAATGTCAAAGATCCTAACACATGCATACAAATTAATCATCCTTAACATAAGCCCCCCTATCCTCACTAACTCTTTGCCAACTGTTAAATTTGTAGAAAATGGTACAAGAATTAGAAAACCTTGACTCTCACATCAATTTGAATTATCAATCAGTTCAAGTAAATCTTCAGAGAAAACACTCCATCTGATTCATGTGATCAAATAAGCATAAACAAAGAATAAATTCTTACTCTCCAAAATAGGTTAGGACTATCTGATGGCATGGGATGCACACTGACAGGTCTTGCATTTTGGCTTGAATATCTAAGAGAACTTCCATTGTCAAATAATCTTGGAAGTGGAACCAGAAAAGAATTCTTCCCTACACAAGGGCATCAAATTTGGTGAATAATATTTGCTCAAGTGTAATGTAGAACCCATTAAGTTGGATACTATCTTTTAAATGGTCATATCTCAGACATCATGCTAAACACTGTTAGAAAATATAACTCATTTAACAGAAACAAATAATCTTGTGATGTGATAAACGTTTCATCTAAGATTTACCAGAGCAGAGTCCCAAGAGCCTACGCCTCCGTAAGCTCACCATTTTGAGAGCAGTGCACAATGGTTCAGTTTATCGTCCCAGACATTTATCACTGCACTCCTAAAATCACCAAAGTAAGGTCAGTTGTGAGAGGAGTACACAATTTGAACAAAACATTTAAAATTATGCAGGAATAGTACATTGTAAAAATTAAGAAAAACATAATGCTGATAGATTTACTGAATAGCATATATCAACAATTAAACAGGATGCTGTATCATGCCAACATGCAAAAAAGGAAAAAAATGAAAATTTCAACAAAGACAAATCAGGATCTTAGGGCTAAGCATAAGGAAACATCCCAGAATTATAACACTAGAGGCACAATTTTCAGTCAATACAAGTATATGCCTTAAAAGAACCCATTTTAGTATGCAATTAGATGTACCCAAGAAATTCATACAATCAAAATTAGGGAAACAAAATTGCTTAGCAAAACCAAAAATGCTAATTAAGGTTCTTTGATCAATGAGAACTACAGAACGACTAATCATCATTGTTAGCTCAAATTCAATCCTGTCTCCATCATCATGCTCAGTTGATTTCAAAAATTAGATAGACAAGTTATATAGTGTACCATAACACACAATTATTGGCTTTGACCAACCCCAGGCCCCAAGTTAATCGGCCGAGCACCAGAAAATCCCAACATAGAAGCACATTAATGAAACTTAGAAGAAATCTCCCAAGGAGATAAAACCCATATATAGAAAAGATTCTATTAGCAGTTTAAGCATACCAACAAAAGCCACAACAAAATTTATACTTGTACTACATAAGCCATCCACAGAAAGGCACAGACCTATGCAAATTACAAGAAATGTTTCCAGCGGCAGTCACCCTTTGGGCGAAATGGCTGTTAACATTGGCCTGAAATAATTTCAAGGAGAAAAAGCTAAATTGATCAATAATAATTTGCATAAAGTAAACCTAACACGGCCATTGTATCAAACTGACAGAGTCGGCCAAGGACTTTTAGCAGAAAAGAAATCCCAAAGTCTCTCCGTGGAAAATAAGTCAACACCCCCACCAACCTAACACCTTTCATGGAGGCAGAACCAGCGGTCAAAACCCAAAAGCCAAAACACACACACCATTTAAAGCCAAAACACAGAAATCAAGAGAAAACATACAAAGCAAATATGAGAAAACAACAGTCCACAGCTTTCAGCTTTTCAGACACAACAGAGTGTAACCCCTACAAGTGCTTTCACACCCCTCAGAGCATTATGCCCACGAGTCAATGACCAAGAACAGGGCACAAAAACCCAGGAAAAAAAACCCAGTAACAAGAAGATTAAAAAGTCATCGTTTTTATGATAGTTAGATACCTGAAAGAGATAAAAGTGGTGGTTGACTGGTTCGGAGAGGGTAGAAACCGTGGAGGTAAAATCTGAAAAAGGGTTTGAGATCTTAAGAAGGGGAAGGTGGTGAATGTGAAGAGAAAGGGTGCGGTTTATGTGAGTTTGAAGTTGGTGTGGTGTTGCGGTGGCTCATGCATCTACCACCACCTTTTTGTTTCTATTTATGTTTGGGTGCGGCCAATTTTTATGAGGGGAGGTGGAGCTGCTGTTGAAAACCCATGTTTAGAAAGAAAAATAAACTAGTAAAGGCGAAGTATTGGAAGAGAGATGGGAAGGTTGAATAATAATGTGAAAATAGAAAGCATGATTCCTCTATTACCCTTTTCAACTTCCTTTATTTATACATCACAAATTTAGGAGGAAAGATTTTCTCATTCGGTATTGGGGATGAAAATATAAAATTAATAACTTAACATAAATTATTTTATTAAATAATTTAATATATATAATATTATAAATTTTAATAATATAAAAATAATTAAATACTTAATAAAATATAAAATTTATTTTTTAATATTTTAAATTAAGATTACTCGTATTATATTTTTAATTTTAGATTTTAATTCCTTAAAATTCATCATTTTTATCATTTTTCTTATGATTTCCTTCTCTCCACTTTGTTTCCATCAAATTATACACATTTCTAAATTTAATCATATTACAAAGAAAGGATGACAACGGTCCTGCGGGATCAAAGAGAGTCCCCCCATCCCGTTCCTATCCCTCTAGGAAATAAGCCTCCAACGGGAATCCCTATGGCCGCCAAACTTTTAATAAAAATAATGAGACTTTTTTCTCCAGACTTAATTGAGAAATAGCTAGGAGATATAGAGTTTGTATAGTGTGATTGGAATTTTTAATAAATTTTTTGTTTGGAAGAATTTATCACAAAAGTATTATTTTTGAGAAGTTAAAAATATTTAATAAAATTTTTTATGAAAATACTTATAAAGTGAAAAAGTTATTTGATAAAATTTATCATAAAAGTATTATTTTTGAGAAGTTAAAAATATTTAATAAAATTTTTTATGAAAATACTTATAAAGTGAAAAAGTTATTTGATAAAATTTATTATAAAACATTTTTTAATTTAATGTAATATTAAAAT
>BPVZ01000103.1:397123-430319 GCA_020521535.1 Rubroshorea leprosula
AGAGGAGATGAGTGATGAGGACGATCGGCTGGACGCTGAGTTGTGTTGCCGCCGACGGAGGTGGCTGAGATCTGGAGCTCGTCGATGGTTCCTTCTTTTTCTCACTCCTTTCTTCTGTTCTGGGTTTTACAATTTGCAGAGAGTTTTCTTTATTTCTCCATGACTAGATGAGGCTGTGACTGCTGGTGAGATCTTGACGGAAGTGGAGCAGGGAGATCAGGCCACTCTGTCGGAGGTGATGAGGTGGTGACTGTTGTGGTGAGATGCCGATGAACTCACGGGAAATGGAGCAGGGATGAGGCAGAGGGATGGCCCGGCGGGTGGGACGGGTTGGGAGTTTGGAGCGGGTCTGGCGAGTCTGGCGGGCTAACGCGGGCCAACTTGCAAAACGGGCCAATGCATGAAACCGGCCCGTTTTTAAGCCCGGGTCCGGTTCAACCGACCGGGCCGGGCCGGGTTTTAAAACAATGCCTGATTCCTCATGATAAGCTGCATAGCAGTTATCATGGACATCCTTGCATCTAAATATCTCTCAATTTCTCGGTCCCGAAATAACCGTCTGGAGAGACACGTCAGACTTTGAATATCTTGCTTGGCATGCCACGTGGGTTCCTCATTGAAGCCTATAAATACCCCCAAGGGCCACGTCAAAAAGGTAATTGAAACCAACCCTAAACTCCTTTTATCTCCACTCTAAGGTAGCCCCGATTATTGCTGACTTAAACATCGGAGTGTCTACCCCGAGTTCAACCTCGAGGCTTTGCAAGTCAATCCAGAGTGCAGACGCGGACTGAAGGAGGACTTCTGGTTTGGTGCAATTACATTTGGCGCCATCTGTGGGAATCTGAATTAAAAGTTCCCTTGTTGCTCTCATCATGGTTAATACTCGATCAGTCCGAGCTGGAAACTCATCTCAACCTCTTGGACGAGGTCAGGTCCCCAGCAACCTTCCACCTCACCTCCCACCTCCAATCCCAAATATATTCCCTCTTGTTGATCATGCAGAAGGAGGAGATGAAAATCAACCACACAATTCAGCCCATAACTCAACTTCCTCCGCCAACCAGGACGTAGTTGCAGCTCAACTTGCTGCCATACAACAACAGTTTGGTGTCTTTCAGCTGGTATTGGCTCAGCTTTTAGCTCGAAATAACCCCGGTGACCTCCTCATCAATTTACTCAACCCTGCTCCACAACCCCCAACTCTACAGCAAAATCTTCAACCAGTTCAGCATGCTCCTGCTCTTAGTGAATCTCAAGGCCAATCTCACATAGCACCAGCTCAGCAACCCCTTCCTGATGATGTCACCCGACGTCTGGACAACTTAGAAAAACTGGTAGCCGAACAGCAAGGTGCCCCACCTCCACATCATGCTACTAACTCCATACCCCACCCTATCCTGTTGGCTTCAAAATACCTCAACTTAAGACTTATGATGGGACGAAGGATCCTGATGATCACCTATATGCTTTCTACTCTTGCATGCAAGCTCAGAACGCCTCTAACGCATTGATGTGCAAAATCTTTCCCTCAACTCTTCGAGGTAATGCTCGAACCTAGTATTACAGTCTATCTTCGAGGTCCATCAGCTCTTATACAGAAATGACATCTGCTTTTGCCACAAAGTTTTCCAATAAAAGGTTAATCAAGAAAACTACCTCTGAGTTTATGCGAGTTAAACAGAGGGACGGAGAATCTCTGAAGAATTATATGAGCAAGTTCAATGATACAATACTAGAGGTTAGCTATTTTGACCAAGGTCATAGATTTTCATGCAAATTAAGAACAAGATGGACTTAAGGCGTCCAGGTCCAATGAGAACTGCTGTTGCTAGTCGAGATCATACTAGATATTGTGATTTTCATCAAGATCACGGTCATACAACAGAGCAATGCAACAGTCTGATGTCCGAGCTGGAAAGTCTAGCTTAGAAAGGAATGTTAAATGAGTACATCCAGAGAGCTGAACAGCCAAGGTTTGTCAGAGAACAGGGCCCACAGCCTCAAGGTATCTGTAATCCACCAAACAGACAAGGAGTGGGACATCAACAAGCCCCACCTTCACTTCCACCACCAGCCAAAATTATACACATGATTACAGGAGGATTGGAAGCAGGAGGGATGAGCTCTAAACAAAGGAAGTTATATGTCAAAGAGGTCAAGCACCAGAACCGAGCTCAGAAAAGGAAAATTGATGATGCTGACTGGAAAGATCAACCAATCACTTTTACACTTGTTGATTTTGAAGGGGTGGTAACACCTCACAACGACCCTTTGGTCATCTCTGTAATGATCAACAATTGTCAGTTCCAGTGTGTACTTGTTGACACTGGCAGTG
Source organism: Rubroshorea leprosula (assembly GCA_020521535.1). NCBI lineage: Eukaryota > Viridiplantae > Streptophyta > Magnoliopsida > Malvales > Dipterocarpaceae > Rubroshorea > Rubroshorea leprosula. The sequence continues at coordinate 399,462 of BPVZ01000103.1, forward strand.
CACCTGATATCATGTACTACCACTATTTTGAGAGCCTAGGGCTCGACCCAACTCTGCTACAACGATATGATGGTCCCATATATGGCTTCAACAACCAACCAGTTCCAGTTGAAGGAATCCTAACTAGGAATGTTGCGTTTGGAAGTGGCCGAACCTATGTGACTCCTTCAGTTCGGTTTATGGTGGTCAAGATGCCTTCTTCTTTCAATGTTGTCATTGGCCGACCCACATTAACAGAGATCCGAGCTGTGGTCTCTCAATCTCATCTCTGCATGAAATTTCCAACCCCCATGGGAATTGCAACACTGAGAGGTAACCAAGAAGTGGCTAGACACTGCTATCTCACTTCGGTTACCAGACCACAAAAAAACAAAGATCAACCAGCAGAGAACCCTCCACCAGAAATCCATGACAATTGACAAGTGATGGCGGTCGAAATTCTTGATAACCGACCTGAAGATGAAACTCAAGCTGCTCCGGGTGAAGATGTTGAAGAGGTACAGATTGATGAAAAAACCCCGAACAGGAAGACACAGATAGGAACTCGGTTGAAGCCTAAGGAGAGAGCAGAGTTGATAGCCTTTCTCCGAGCTAACAAAGATGTTTTCACATGGACCTCAGCAGACATGCCGGGAATTCCCACTTGGGTATCTCAACACAAACTCAGCACTAATCCACTCAAGAAACCAGTGACCCAGAAGCGACGCCTCTTTGGGGGGGGGGGAGAGGTTAAAGGTCATCAAAGAAGAAGTTGAAAAACTCTTACAAGCTGGCTTTGTCAGACGGGTCGATTATTGTGAATGGGTTGCCAATCCTGTGTTAGTGAAAAAAGCAAATGGCAAATGGCAAATGGCAAATGGCGGATGTGCATCGATTACACTAACCTCAACCAGGCATGTTCAAAAGACTGTTACCCAATGCCAAACATTGATAAGCTAGTTGAGGCAGCTTCTGGAAATGAGAGATTAAGTCTCTTGGATGCATACTCTTGCTATCACTAAGTCCCGATGGCTCCTGAGGACGAAAAGAAAACCTCGTTCTGTGTCGGAGATGAAATCTATTGCTACGTGATGATGCCCTTCGGCTTAAAGAATGCAGGCGCCACTTACCAAAAGATGGTTACCATCATATTCCGAGCTCAAATAGGCCGGAATCTGGAAGTTTATGTTGATGATATTGTGGTGAAAAGTTTGAAAGCTGAAGATCATTTAACTGACCTCGAGGAGACATTCAACAATCTCAGAAAGAACAGAATGAGGTTGAATCCAGCAAAATGCATCTTTGGTGTGGAGTCTGGAAAATTTCTAGGCTTCATGGTATCCAGAAGGGGAATTGAGGTTAACCCTGAGAAGATCAAAGCAGTAGCCGAAATGGAACCACCGAAGTCAGTAAAAGATGTGTAGAGGTTGACAGGGAGAGTGGCAGCTCTTCATAGATTCATCTTGAAATCAGCAAATAAATGCCTTTCGTTTTTCAAGATCATGAGATTGGTAGCCGAGAAGGATGAATCTGGCAAACAGAAGAAATTCAAATGGAATTCAAAATGCGAAGTTGCATTTGACAAGCTGAAATCTTATCTTAGCTTACCCCCTTTGCTGACAAAGGCTGATGATGGAGAAATCCTTTACTTGTACCTCAGCATATCAGATGAAGCTATTAGTTCTGTGCTAGTAAGAGAGGAGGGGAAGCAACAAAAGCTAGTTTATTACACCAGCAGTGTGTTACATGGAGCTAAAATCAGATATTCCATTGTTGAGAAAGTAGCTTTAGTAGTTGTCACCTCGGCCAGGAAACTGAGACAATATTTCCAATCACACCCAATCATAGTCCTCACAGACCAACCCCTCAGACAAATTTTACAGAAGCCAAACTGCTTAGGAAGATTGATCAAATGGGCAGTTGAACTGGGAGAATTTGAGATAACATTCCAATAGAGGTCAACAATCCGAACTCAGGCTCTTACAGATTTCATAATAGAATGCACCTCGACTCACTCTGGTTCCCAGTCCGAGCTAGACAGCTGGATTTTGTATGTTGATGGAGCATCAAGTAACAAAGGTTCTGGCGCTGGTGCAATCCTACTTGGCCCAAATGGGTACCGAAGTGAACATGCTCTGAACTTTAATTTTGATGCCACCAACAATATGGCTGAGTATGAGACTCCGCTACTTGGCTTACAGTTGGCAATAGAATTGAAGGTTGCAGCAATACAAATATACAGTGATTCACAACTAGTAGTCAATTAGGTCAACTCAGTCTGTGAAGTGGCTGATCCTGTTATGATGAAGTATGCAACTTTGGTGGCCGAGCTTAAATCCAAATTCCAAAAATTCCATTTGAGCAAAATACCCCGAGTTGAAAATGAGCAAGCAGATTCCCTCTCCAAATTTGCTTCTGATGGCAACCAAAGCTCCAGATCAGTTTTTGTTGAAATTCTGGACGAGCCTAGCTTCTTAAAGCCAAAAATGATGGAGATCAACACAGATCCTAGCACACCGAGCTGGACAGATCCAATTATCTCATTTTTACAAGATGGAACAGTGCCTGCAGATAAATAAGAAGAGATGAGGTTGAGGAAGAAAGCATCTCGGTATACCCTTGTTAACGAAGTCCTCTATAAGAGATCTTTCTCACTCCCTCTACTCCGCTGCTTGAACCCTTATGAGGCTGAATATGTACTTCGGGAGATGCATGAAGGTGTCTGCAGAAGTCACATAGGTGCTCAAACTTTGGCTCATAAAGTCCTTAGACAAGGTTATTATTGGCCCAACATGTATAAGGATGCCACTCAATTCGTATAGAGGTGTCAGAAATGTTAGTTCTTCGCACATCTAATTCACCAGCCAGCAGAAGAGCTCACTAATCTGATAGCACCTTGGCCATTTGCTCAGTGGGGACTTGATCTTCTAGGTCCATTCATGAAAGGGGTAGGAGGTGTAACCCATCTGATTGTTGGTGTGGATTATTTTACGAAATGGGTTGAAGCTCGGCCATTATCTAGTCTTACCTCTAAGAAGGTCGAAGACTTTGTTTTCAACTCAATCATTTGCAAATATGGAATCCCGAATCAAATTGTGGCTGATAATGGAACTTAGTTCAACTGCTCCTCATTTAGAGATTTATGCTCCAGTTATGGGATCAAATTGCAGTTCACCTCGGTGTACCACCCAGAGTCTAATGGGATGGTAGAATCTGTCAACAAAGTTATACTCAAGGGAATAAAACCAAGGTTAGAGCTGCATAAGGCCAGGTGGGCAGACGAGCTCAACAACGTCCTCTGGGCATACAGAACCACGAGCCGAACTGCCACAGGTATTACTTCAAACCTGGTCTACTTGATTAACTTTCATATTATTTTATTTCTTCTTCTATGGCTTTACCCTAGATCAAATATGCATAACGAGTAAAGAGCATTCTAAAATTATAATTAACTGAAATAGGTGAAACACTATCACCTGACCTTTGGTACCGAAGCAGTCATTCTTATCGAGATAGGAGTCCCAAGCTTCAGGGTCACCCATTTCGATGAAGAACGAAATGGACAATTGCTTCGGGAAAACCTTGATTTGCTTGACGAAGTCAGAGAGGAAGCACGGCTTCAAAGCCTAGTTTACAAGCAGAAAATAGCTAACTTCTACAACCAACGAGTTTGACCCTGAACATTCAAAGTAGGAGACCTTGTTCTCAGAAAAGCTGGTCTAATGGGGTTCGAAACTCGATTCGGAAAGTTAGCACCAAACTGGGAAGGCCTCTACACTATAGCCGAAGTGCCGCACCTAGGTGCTTATATCCTACGGGACACTGAAGGCAAAAAGGTTCCTAGAGTCTGGAATGTCAATAACTTGAAGAAATTTTACCCTTAATACACTTCTTTCCAGTGAACTTTGTCTTATTTTTATAAGCGTCATTATTCTTTCTTTTTGCTCATTGTATATACGAGTTCAATTTATTTATCTCATTAATGAATTTCACTTCACATTCGAAGTGATTCAGTTCTTTCTACCCTTTTGTATGTTGGGAGTGAATTTCACTTATTTCTGAAGTTAATTCATTGTGACTTATTTAGTCACTTCACTTTCTGGGTTACGATTTTGTTAATCAATTACACTTTACTTTTGAAGTGATTTATTTCATCTTTTCCCATTTGTATATTTGAGGTTCGCCTTATGTATATCCACAGTCAATTCCCTTGCTGTTCATTTTAGTGTTCGAGGTTAGTTCCTTCTGTTAATTAAAGTCACTTTATTTTATCCGAAGTGATTTACTTAAAATAAAACAGCAATCAGAAATCAAAATTAAACACCAAAAATATCTTCAAAATTTTTTATAAATTAGTAAAAAATCTATTACAAAAATGTTCATTACAAAGATAACTAAAAAAATATAAAATCCTAAGCTATTCTGTTGGAAGAGGAGGCTGCTCCTCAACAGGAAGAGGTGGTTAAGGTGGCTTATCCCCAGCTGGCAGAGGTGGCACTTCTGTTTTAGGAGGAGCTAATTGCATTCCGTCCAAGGAAATTGGATGAACTATGGGAGGCTGAGCTTCGGCCGGGTCTACCTGATTCTCCACTCCAGCACCTTACGCCTCTTCTTCTTCCTCTACAGCCACCAGCTCAGCATCAAAGGCTGGAGGAAAGATAATGCGTCCCTCTACATCACGCTCCCACCTCAGCTTGATCAGAGGCCGGAAGTTAGCAGAGAGACTCTCATCGTCCTCCTCCACTACTTCTTCTTGTTCACCAAAGGTGACCGTAGTGACGTCCACTTCCGGGTACTGAGCCTTCACCTTCTTTCTACAGTTGGTGAAGGCCAAAATTATGGTTGGCAGCTGATAGAGGTTGACGATGTTTTCAAAAGTGCTGGAGTTGAGGAAGTTGCCAATGTGCTCCTCCATCCCGTTGTGAACCAGAAAATCCACATTCTTCTTTAGTTTAGCCATCCCTTTGTTCATCTTCTCAATATATTTGTCTTGAGCCTCAATCTTGTCTTCGCAAATCTTCCTTTTACGCTCTTCGAAGACAAGTCTCGTGCTCAAAGTATCTCTGTCAGTCTGAAGTTTGGTTATTGATGGCAGAACTTCATCCAGTTTCCTCTGCATTTTTTTATTCTTCTTCTGCAGCTCCTTCTTCTCTTTTAGCAACTCCTCACACTGCCTCTGCAAGCTAGAACGATCTCTCACGCTTTCCGCATACTCTTGCGCTAAAGCGTTAACCCAGCTTGCACTCTACAATGCAGGCAAAAGTCAGAACTCAAATGCAGAAGTCAGAAAATCAAAAATAAAACATGAATAAACTACAACTTCTTTACATACCTCCAGGGCGTGCCTCACAACACGAGCCCCCAGCTAGCTCACCGCCTCTTCCCTCGCCTGCCTTTTATCCACCTTAGGAAGAATGGCATTCAGGAACCGCTTTGCCCCAGTGATGTTGGTTGCATTGAACAAGCTCTTCTGGAACGAAGGGGGAGGGATGAGCTCCTTGCCTTTGCCAGGGCCTCGCACCTCAGCCTCCTCCCTCTCCCTCACTTCAGGATCAACTTTAGCAAGAGGAGGTCGAGGCACAAACTCAACCACCTCATCTCCCCTAGCTTCTGGCTCTGCCACCTTCCTCTTCTTCCTTTAAAGTGGTGCCACCTCCTCGTTCACTTCCTCACTGCTTCTCCTTATAGGCTTTGGCCTTTGTTGCATCTCCAAAGCCCGGGCAGAAGTGCTGGATAGCCGCTCCCTCGCTGCTGCCCCCTTTTCTACCGTAGTTGAAGTCTTTGACTTCTTCCTTGGCTTCTTTGGGATAGCTAGCCCCTCAGCAGCGTTTAGAAAGCCATCCATCTCAACTGCGAAACAAACATAAATGTCAAAACTCGCCAACTGAAATCTCAACTAAATTGCACAAAACAAAAGTAAACAAACCTTCGCTCAATGAGCTTGGCCCATAGAGCTCGACAGCCTTTATCGCCTCTGCGTTGGTAAGGTACATGATATCCACTAACTCCCCTTCTTCTCTCACCAGCTTCCCTACTTCTTCCACTTCATCCTCGTTCAACTTATAATTGTTATGCTTGGTTTTCTTAGCTTTCCAAGCAGACAATTGTTCTACTTCAGCATCCCTCCTACTCCACTCGGTGTCATCCACAAAGAAGAAATTTTCTTTCCATCATTTAATAGATGACGGTCCAGTAGTGAATAAACTCCTATTCTCTTTGTTGGACGACCGAGGGCCAAAGTAGTACCACCCCTTCTCACCCTTACCCCCAGCCATTATTATAAAGAAATGTTTAAACATATTTACGGTAGGGACCCCAACCCCCCGAGCTCGGCAGTATACTATAAAACCTATTATTACTCTTATAGCATTTGAAGTTAATTGAGTTATTCTTATACTATAATCTAATAATAACCCAATCAGTAATTCTGGAATGGGAAACCTAAGCCTTGCAGCCAAATAATGGACATATATTAGGGATGTCAACGGGACCGCGCGGGGCCGGGGAGTCCGTCCCTGTCCCTGCGATCCCCGCGGGGATTTTTAACGGGGGCAAATTTTGCCCCCCATCCCTGTTCCTCACGGGGAATGGGGATCCCCGTTCCCCACCAATTAATATAAAAAAATAAATTTTCTACATATAATTAATTAATATTTAATTATAATAAATAAAATTTTAAAAATTCAAGTATAATTAATTAAAATTCTTTAAATATAAATTATCCAAACATAAATAAAGATCAATCTAACATAAATAACTAAAAGGTTAATAATAGGTTGGATAAAATTGGATTAAATTTAAATTTTATTGAATTGGATTTATGTTTGAAAGTTGAATTAAATTTAAAATAAAACTAATTTACATATTTTTTTAATTTTTTGCTGGGATGGGGATCCCCACAGGGCCCCGCGAATTTTCATGGGGAGAAAATACTCCCCGTCCCCACCCCGCGTGGAGGAATATTCCTCCCCGCCCCGTCCCCGTGACGAGGATCCCCACGGGGCCCCACGGGGATCGGGGCAAATTGCCATCCCTAACATACATTGGCATCCAATAGTCTCGGGGTGCTGAGCATGCTCTCTCATTCACCCCGGCAGGCCTAATCAACACATGATGAGGAAGGTTACAGTTATTTACTAGCCCCCTAAAGCTACTCCTACTACCCAATTCACTCGCATACCCTCTCACCTCAGACACTATGTCTAATTCGGGGTCATAACACCTACCCACATTACCCTCAACCTCCATAATATTTGAGGGAATTTCTTCTTCCTCCTCCACTACCCCCCGCTCCCTCCTTTCCTCCACTGTCTTCTTCAAACTAGATGGAGACGGACTACTCTCCGAGTCCATGCCACCATACTCCAAGGGCATCACCTCACTCTCTACTACACTCATTGCCCCTTCTGAAAACATCTCCTCAATTTCTGCATAAAGTAAGAGAAGGAATGGAGTCAGGACCCTTAAAAAATTCTAACACACACTCAATAACATTCTCACTCCCAACCCTAACTTCCTTCAAAAGACCCAAAATCAAAAACATAAAGGGAGAAAAGAGAATAACACTTTGGTAAAATCAAAATCAGAAATTCATAAACTTTACCTGATTTACCTGATTTTGGTCTTGAAAAACTGTTGTTAAAGTCCCAAACGAAGCACAAACCGCACGAAACCGCAAAAATTTAGCAAGAATTTGGTAGCAAAATAGCAAAAGTAAAAACCCTTTTTTACAGAAGTATTGCCTTTTATACTAAAGGCAAAATACTACTCAACGGCTATGATTAACTCCATTTAACCGTTACAAAGACACCGTTTCGAATTCGACGGTTAACCCTAAACGACACCGTTTCGAATTCGACGGTTAACCCCAAACGACACTGTTTCGAACTCGACGGTTCGTTTTTTAAATCCACCCGTTTAACTGTTGCAATTATCTTTTTACAACCGCATTTATTACGCATGTCTTTCAGAGGACAACTGTCACATCACATACTGCCTCTTTGTCTGACTTATCAGACGGGCCCACTTAAGCCCATCTCAACACTCTTGCTCACTTTTACACATTCTCAATTTTTGCAAGTATTTTGCTTCGCAACTGACCTGATGTCTCTGGTCACACGTTTTACTTCGGCTCCGGCCATAGTGATCTAGTGTCACACGTTTTTCTTCGGCTACCACCACAGTGACCTAGTGTCACATGCTTTAATTTGGCTACGGCCACCATGACTTCGGTCATTACTTTTTACTTTGGCTCCGGCCACCATGACTCCGGTCATTACTTTTAACTTTGGCTCCGGCCACCATGATTTCGGTCATTACTTTTTATTACGGCTCCGACCACTATGACTTCAGTCATTACTTTTTATTACGGCTCCGGCCATTATGACTCCGCTCATTACTTTTTATTATCGCTCTAGCCACTGACTCTGGTTGTCATTTCTTATTATTGCTCTGGTCACACTGACTCTAGTCATTACTTTTACCACAACTACGGCCCTAATCACTCCGGTCACATTTTATTTTGGGCATGACCATCATGGCCTCCTATCTCATACTTCACTATTAACTACGATCATACATACATATAAGTTACAGATTTTTATTTTTTATCTTTATTTTTACTTCTGTAACTCATCTTTAATATTTTTATCTCCCTTCCTTCCTAACATCATTCCCAAGTGAATGACTTTGGGGGGGAATAATGTAAGGGTAGGTCCGAGGTGCCCAACCTTGGACGTACGACAGTAATTCCTGTATAACCGAAGCGAGGAATAAATCCAAAACTTCCCGCTTAAGCAGCTGTATGACAGTGACAATAAGCATGCCTGCACCTGATTCCTCATGATAAGCTACACAGCAGTTATGATGGACATCCTTACATCTGAATATCTCTCAATTTCCTGGTCCCGAAATAACCATCTGGAGAGACACATCAGACTTCGAATATCTTGCGTGACATGCCACGTGGGTTCCTCACTAAAGCCTATAAATACCCTCCAAGGGCCACATCAAAAAGGTAATTAAAACCAACCCTAAGCTCCTTTTATCTCCATTCTAAGGTAGCCCCGATTATTGCTGACTTAAGCATCGGAGTGTCTACCCCGAGTTCAACCTCGAGGCTTTGCAGGTCAATCCGAAGTGAAGATATGAACTGAAGAAGGACTTTTGGTTTGGTGCAATTATAGGTGTAGCTTGTGTTTTTAAAGTAAAAAAATTCTTCCTACAAGCTACATCAAAAGCCTCGTAGTTTAGTCGAAAGAGAATTTATTTTTTATTTTATTAATTAAAATTTTATTTTTTAAAAAAAATTAATGAAAAAATAATTTTTTATTAATATTTTAATTTTGAGTTAAATTACCTATTTTTAAGTGAAATATAAAAAAATTAATTTTGAAATAAGTTGCTGACATATAAACATCTTAACTATTAAAACAAAAAAAAAAAAAAACCCTAGCATATAATCAAACATTACAGTAAAAAAATATTAAATCTAAATTAAGTTTTCCAAACATCCGTAAAATAAAAAAAAAAAGATTTTTCAAACATCATATTATCACTCGATGGGTTTATAACCTTAATATATTGTTTTTTAATTTTTTAATTTTCGTTTTATAAATTTTACAACTTAAAATATAAAACATGTTTATTTTTATGTATTTTTGTAATATATTATTATAATTATTAAAGAAGAAAAAATAAAAATAATTTTAATATACAATTAAATAAGTTTAAAATTTTACTAACCAATATTAAAATTCCTTTAATAAATTTTATTTTTTATTTTTAATATTAATTTTTAATAATTACAAAATTTATAAAAACTGAAACTAAAAATTTAAAACCACACACACGGTTAAATGAAACTTAAATTATTTGTTATTTAGTATTATTTATTATTATTTTGAAAAAATATTTAACATGTTGGTTTAGTTTTTTTTTTTAATTGTAGTGAAATGGTATAAAAACAAAACACATTATAACTTCAAAACTGATTCATTATACTCATTGCAATCATTTTGCAATTAAAGTGCCTTATAATATATTTAAATTAAGAGAAATAGAGGGCAGCGGAAGAAACCCTTTCAATTATTTTGATAACTAAATAAAATAAATTTTTTTCCTCCATTTCATTCCTTTCAATCTAAACATATTTGTAAATCCTTCTTCTTCTTTCTACATCATTTCTAGTGCTATTAAAGTCTCTTGTAACACACCAAAATTTCCTTCCTGATGCAATTCATGAAGCTAGATCACGCCATGTCTCCTGGTTTTCTCCTCCTCTTGCGTCAGGCATATATATTCATACTAGTGCATCTTAGCTTCCTAACAACCCAAAGTCCTTCCACAGCTATAGAGCCAATTTTACTGATCTAAATAGCTTTTCAAAAACACCTTTGTTTCATAAACACAATAATCCACCATATCTCCCTATCAGAATTACCAAAATACCATAGAGATTGGCTCACCTGCCCGTCAGTTTCTTTCATTTCAGTTTCTTGAATGCATGCAAAATCAATTGCTTCCTTCCTTAGAAAGCCTTTTAGTTCCCTATGTTTAACCCTACTACCAAGCCCTCTGATGTTGAAATTCATGAATTTCATTGAAGAAGCATATAAACTGTTGGCTTCAACCCAGCACCACCGTTCCAAGGGTTCCAAGTATGCCCATTTCGAACTCTTCTCTTCATCATTAGGATCTTTAACAAAGATAGAGTGGGTGAAACATGGTGATGTAAACTCTAAACTATTTCACAGAATGGCTAACAGTAAAAGACTAAAAGAGAAAAATGGTATCAATCAGGACAAAACTGGGTGGAGGATCCAGACTTGATAAAGAAAGAGGTCAGGAAGTATTCCATGAATATGTTCTAAAAGGAGGAGCGGAGGAGGCCTAAGCTTCATAACCTGGAATTCAAAGAGATACCTTTTGAGGATATGCAGTGGCTGGAAAAACAATTCTTAGCTAAAGAAATTAAAGCAGCTGCATGGGATTGTGGCATGAACAAATTCCCAAGTTTCCATCTAATCAGAGTGATCAGGGATGTGATTGAAAGAGATATGTCTGACTTCATAAAGGAATTTTGGAAAAGTGGAAGGCTAGTCAGAGGTCATAATTCTTTATATGTTGCCCTAATTTCCGAAAAAAGCGATCCAGTTGAGCTTAGGGAATATAGCTTAATAAGCAGCTTATATAAGAATCTATCCAAACTCTTAGCTAACCGCCTGAAGGTCATGACAAAGGTAATCAGTAAAGAAGGTCCACATTTTTAGGGGGGAAGAAGAATCGTGGATAACATTTTAATACTGAACGAGACCATTGATATGTGAAGTGAAGAGATGAAAATCAAGCTCCTTTGTTTTCAAGGCTAACTTTGAAAAAGCTTTTTATGGATTGCATGAACTGGGAGTTCCTTGATGAAACAATGAAGTACATTGACTTCAGAGAAACGTGGCGTTCTAGATCATGATATGTTTGAGATTTGCTTCTATATTTGTTCTTATGAATGGCGGGGCTTAGACAGGGAGACCAATGGCGGACGGAGGGGGGTGCGAGAGGGGGCAGCTTACCCCCGTCATCAACTTTTGAAAAAATTGATATATATTATTTTTTTTCCCTTTTAAAGTTTTTAAATATTTTATTTATCTCATAAAACTTTAAGTTATTTTCATTTAACTCTTTATAATCTTTATAATTTTTCATATTTAACAACTCAAGGTTGATGCAATTAATTTATCATATTCTTATGACAACTACCATTTAAAATATATATGAAAAGAATATTAGACTATAATTAAATATTTTGTAAAAGATAAAAATATTATGATACAAATAAATGAATTTCTTATATATTGAATAAATTAGGAATTGAGGTCTTAATTAAACTCATCAAATTCAAAGACCTTCTTCCTTTAAGATTTGCATTGTTTTAGGGTTTTATTTTTTAATTTTTGTCTTTTATTTTAGAAAGTGATTTGATTAATAAAAACTTCAATTGATATTTAGATAGCGGTCCCGGCCCGTTACAGTAACAGTTCGGGTTCATACTTCATACCTGCTCCGTACATATGGCCCAAACTTTAGGTCCAAGCCCAATAGTCTGAATTGTGTTACCCGAAAACTCAATATGTTACCAGTTAGTTGGGGGACATCAGGAGGTCTCCTTAAAAATTCAGAATTTGTGGAAGGGTAAGAGGTTTTGCTCGGCCTTTCCCCAATATCGCAGGTTAAAGAAGCTGCCAGGGTTTGTGTCGTGTTGCCTGCAAAAATGATTTACGACTTCAACTCACCTCTCTTCCGTTCATTCCTCAGCCAGAAGGGCGGCGTCTCCTCCGACAAGGGGTTCATCTTTCTTCAGCTTGTTTCTGTGTCCATCTTTATCTAGATATGTTAAAAGTACTAGAGTTCGCTTTTTTGCTAGCTCTACCGCAAAAAAGTAACATTGGTTGTGGAGGATGGCCGCGTTCACAGCGCTTCTTGTTAATGGTTCAGATTGTGCAGTCCGACGACAAAGGTTGCACCGCACAATACTTGTTTTGAAAGTATTATCTGTTAAGGTGCTCGAATGTCTAAGGAGATAGCTTTTATTTTTTCCCTTTGGATTCTTGTGAGGTTTCAGAAGATTACTTGCAGATATTTGTTAAATTAATTTTCGTGTTTAAAGTTTCAGTGATGTACTGGAGAGTTTTAGGATTGTTAAAACTAGCTTGTATTTTGGGAGGAATTGTGTAGAATCAATTATTTCAAATCTTTTTTTCTTCAAAATTTAAACAGATTAAGAACCTTGTTTGGTGCTTCAACTCAAAAACATGGTGTGGATTGTAGTAGTAGCTGCGATATAAAGATCATGAAATGAAGACCTAATAGTTATTTAATTGGAGCCTGGTATAAAGGAGATGAAGTGTGTACCACTTATATGTTTCCTCATATAAAGGTTGATCCGTTTAGTCTCTGAGGCTTTCTAGCTTTAATTAATTTTTAGTTGAAAGTATCCATTTGTAAAGCAGTACATATTATATGTATTATCAATTTGGATTTTGTTATATGGGCTTGTTAGTACCTTTACATCTCTTTGATTTATTTTCTTGCTTGGTGTTTTTCGCTCTTTGCATCATGCTGTCAATGACAACAATGAATCTGCTTCCTTATGGGTGTCCGTTTTATATGCCTTTCTTATTTTGTCTTCAACTTCAAAATATGTTTTACCAGAAGTTCCGTGTAAACATTTTCTCATGTAATATGGTTTGACTTTGTTTTATTTCAGGAGAATGGAAGAGCAGAAGCCTAAGGAGCAGAAACCTAAGGAGCAGAAACCCAAAGCTAATGAGAACAAGCCTATCGTGACAGAGTAAAAGGTGCCATGTTTGGTGTGCTTTAGTTCAGGATGTGAGGTGGTGGGATTTTGCACAATGCTATTGTAGTTGCTGTTATAACTTGTTATGTGCTATAGGATTGGAATAATGGTAGATGTTTCAGAATACTATTATTATAACTATTACTATTTCTTGTCTGAAATGGAATGAACTCTATGCTCTTTGCTTGTCTCTAATCTTTGATTTGTTTTTTTATTTTTTTATTTTTATGCTTATTATTAAGTTTTGTGATGTGAATGCTGGGTGGGCATTATAAAAACTGCGCTTTTCTCTCCCACTCAAGGTTGTTATGCTGTTAGGGGATGTTTTCCCGGTGGTACATTGGTGGGAGGAATGTGCTGTAAAAACCATTCTCCATAGGACCATTGCATTCCTCTGTATTTAATCATTTCCCAAGTCATTATTGGAGGTCATCTGTACAAAGTGGTTTGCAGTAGTCTCACCCATAGAATTCTAAATGGCTTTGTTGATGACGCAGCGGTACAAATGTTGTAATAGATATCTCATATGGGTAGTAGTAAGGTACATAATCTTTGGTTTCTTCATTTTTTTGATACCTGGATGATTAGGTGTAGCTTGTTGTTGAGGATGCCTCTTCTTTGGCTTACTGTAGACATTACTTTTATCCAAAAGCAGAAATCCCTAAAGAAAGGGCAAAGTCTTCGCTTGTGGTTGTGGAGTGGTGATTGACATTGATGGCTGAGCCCATTTTTATGCATGAGTAGGGATTGTCATATCCTATCCAATCTAATTGATTTAATCTAAACTGATTTAATATAATTAAAAACTGATCCAAACCGATATAGAATTAAATTGGTTGGAATTCTAAAATTTTAAAATTGATATAATTGGTTTGATTTGTGGTTTTACTTTCAAACCATCCGAACTGTCTGATTACAAAATAAAATCCGATTAGAAAATAATTTAATTAAATAATATAGCATATTTTTTGTAGTATTTAAAATTTTCTTTTTCTTATTCTACAATATTATAACTCTATTAACTTAACTAAAAAAATAAAAATAGAACATCTCCATATTCCCTAAGTTATTTCTCCATTTTGATCATGCACTCTAACATTAATTCTAAATTTCTAATTTACCTATAAATTTATCATCTCAGAACTGGTTTACACATTTACTGTTAGAATCCTAAATTTCTAATTTATTCTTAAAATAATCTTATGATTCTCCTGATTAAATTTTAAATAAGTATTATTCTAAAAGCCTTAAAACTATATAATAAAATTAGTTTTAATATTCTATTATTTTTGGATATTTGGTTTAAAAGTTTTAAATTTTGATTATGAATGCTTCGAATCAATTTTAGTAATATTCATGTTAAATATTATTCACTTTTAATATGATTTAGAAAATGAGATTAAATTATTAGTGCATTAAGAAAAAAACTAATTTTAATCTTCAATAATTATTTATGTTGTGCTAGAAATTTGAAGTTATTTTTTATTGTTTTTGGTGCCTTTAGTGATATAACCAAGAAAAATTTTCAAAACTTTTCAATTTTTACAAATGTAAAGGAGTATAAGAAATTTTTTTTTATAATTTTTACATATTATTATGTTTTTACTGATTTTGATGTTAATGTATTTTATAGTTATACTTTCTATTTGATGTTCAAATATTTTTACATTATTTTATATATTTAATAATATTAAAAACCGATCAATCTGATTGAACCACATCAATCCGATTTAAATTGGATTGGTTTGGTTATTACATAATAATTGATTGAACTGATTTAAAAATTTTATTAACTGACTAAATTATATTAGTTTAAAAAATAATAAAATCCGAACTAAACCACACTACGAACACCACTATGCATGAGTATGTACAAAGGCATTAAAATCAATCAACTGTATTATGAGGGTGTCTGGTAAAATTGAAGAAGCATTTGCTTAAATTTTTTTTTTTTTCACACAGATTCGAAATTTTGTTGAAGGAAAAGTTAAAAATTGACTTTTTAATAAGTTTTGAGAAAGTTAGAAATTCATGTAGTATTGCATTTGTACCATGCATCTGTGCAAAAGCTATTCTCAAGATGGGTTAATGGGAATGGAATCATTCCGACATAAGATATACAAATTCCTTTCTGTGTTCTCACGTTATCATCTTTTTCACTTTTTAACTTTGTGCCAAAGACCAAACAGTGTTTAATTCCTGTTTCTATGAATAATGTGAAGATTATAGTGGTAGTCAAAGGTAAAAAAAAAAAGAAAAAAGAAAGGGGCAACAACTCCATTAGTATTCTGAGTGCAGAAAACCCGAAGGGCCAAAAACAAAGACATGGATCCATTCAAAGGAGGGGGACCAAAGGGTACGTGCAAATGGGCTAGCACTTGAGTAGCCATGAGTGGCTTCCCATAAGCTATCAACGCATTCTTCCAAACCTTTCAATCACCTTGTGTCTCCTATTCCTATTCTCAAATCTTAATCTTCCTACATTGTGTGAACTTAACCGAGTGCCCCTCTCTTCATTGAATAGAATCAATCCTAATAACGATGAACTCGTGCTTGCTGAATAGGTTTTATCTTCAATCTGAAGCTACACATATCAATGCCGCAAGAGTTGCAGGGCAGCAGGTGGGGCAGTGATTAATGGAATCAGTTGGCTACATGAACTTCTATCCAATGTTGATTATTGATGATAGATTATTGGAGTGTTGATCAGTAACCACTTAAATTCAGTGGCATCCTTGCATCTTGTATTTTATGTATGTGTTGCATGTACCAACATAAAAATGAGAGAACTTCATACTTCGAGATCATTCCACGAAGATGAAGGTGTGAATCCAGTCTCGACGGTCTGTAATTAGAGATTGGTTTTAAAATTAAGATACTATTATATATATATATAGATTAATATTTATTAGATTGACTTAAAAAAAAAAAAAGAAAAACACATTAAAACTAAGTTGCCTATATTATTTAGAGATTAGTGTGTATTCGTTTTGAGTGTTAAAAAAATTAAAATTTCAATTTACAATTAAAAATTAAAATTTTAATTCAAAATTTAAAAGTTTAATTTTTAAAATTAAATAAAAATGATATAATTTAAAATTAAAACTTTAATTTTTTTAAATCAGAATTGATATGTATTTTTTTATTATTTAATTAAAATAATACAAAGAAAAAGATCAAAACAATTTTTTTCTTTCTTGTACATTAAATGATGATTTCAAGCTCTTAACTTTTAATTTTTTTTAATTAAAATTAAATAAAATAATGTAATTTTAAAGTGTGTTTTACTTTATATCCCCTAACAAACAGTTTACTCATATTTACTATATTGCATCATAATTGGCTATTAATCCAAACGTTGAATGATTTGATTGCAGCTGTCACGGAATTTACTGAAAAAGAGCTGTTAAGGGATGTTAGCCACCAGAAAGTTTCTAAAGTTGTTTTCTTTTGTCGTCAATGTTAGTTACTCTCCTTCCCCCGTCCTTTACCCCAGCTTAATCCCTTTATTCACGCCGCTCTCTTTTCCAATTTCACACTTTTCTCCCCTCATTTGCTACACTAAACCAAAAAGAAAGCCCCAATCATGCTTTTCCAATTCTAAGCCCTTCCCCTGCTCCCATCCATCACCAACTTCATTCCCCTTCCAAATTATCTGTTTTAGTTTCCTCGTGTCTTGACCCTTCACAAGATGACTGAATTTTCTTTGGAATCAACAGCTCCAACCAAGAAGACCACCCAGTTTCCTCCTTGTCTTCTCCTCACTAACTTCAAGCTCTTCTGTTCCTTAATTCTTTCTCATCCTCTGTACTTTTCTTACTTCATTTTCTTCTGTCCTTACCTCTTCAGGGTCCTGTCTTTTCTCTCCCCTTTGTTTATTACCACCTCTCTCTGGCTTCTTACCCTTTTCACCCTCCTGGTCAATGATGGGTCTCCCCTGGAATTACCGGAATCCAAGGTCAGTTTCTTACTTGCTACATACCAAACACTTGTTGAAAGGTTTAGGTCTAAGGTAGATGATGATCAAGGTGATGACTTTCGATGCTTTGAGGCACTGGAAGCGTATAAGATTGTGTTTGAGATGTCTGATCTTGAAATTGGGGAAAACCCTGTTGAAGTTTCGGAGATGGAGTCCAAAGAGAGGTGTATACAAGCCATTGAGGCTTCTCCAGAGAAGGGTTTGGGGAATTTGGGGGAGTTGGGGGAGTTGCATTGCCCGGAGTTTGCTGAAGTGATTGTGGGAGTAAAGAGCATGGTAGAGTTCTGGCATGAAAAGGAGGTGTTTGAAAATTTGCCACAGACAAAGGGAGAAAAAGAAGTAAAGTCACTAATTAGCGGAGAGTCCGAGAAAGGTGAGGAAGAAAAAGAAGAAAAATCCACTAGGAGGGGATCCAAGGCGATGGACAATAAAATAAGGGAAGCAAAAGTGGGCATTGATAATGCTGGACAGCATGTTTCAAAAGCAATGATGAATTCTTCTTGGAGGGAAAGAGGTAGTTTTGGTAGTACTGATGGTGATGGATTGGGGACAAATCTTGGGAGTTTCGGATCGATGAGGGGAGAAAAAGAGTGGACGAGGACACTAGCATGCAAGCTTTATGAAGAGAGACACAATGCGGATATTGGAGGGGAAGGGATGGATTTGCTTTGGGAAACATACGAGACAGATTCCAAAAAGATGCAGCTGAAGAGCAGGTCAAAGAAGGGAAAGAAAGGTAGCCAAAAGGAGTATTTAGATGAAGATGATAATGAAGACTATGAAGAAGATACAGATGGGCAATTCTGTTGTTTGCAGGCTTTGAAGTTCTCAGCGGGGAAGATGAATTTAGGAATGAGAACGCCTAACCTAATGAAGATCTCCAAGGCCCTCAAAGGGATTGGATGGTTGCACCATGTTAGCAACAGGAATGGCAAGAAAGGGCACCGCTGAGGTAGCTTTGAACTTATGTTAACGTTTGATAAGCACATAGCTGATATATGTATTTTGTCTGAGGATAATAAGTACATATGTTATTCAATAATCTACATGAAATCAGGCTCTTGTTTAACATTCTACCCATGTCAAGATCACTTTAAGCAGGCAATTGCCGAACTACCATAGAAAATGCAGAAATCCAATTGCACTAGTCACACCTTAGAATTGGGAGCAAAACAGACGCCGTACACTTGTGAAAGGATTCCACAAGTGCACAAGGCTCAGAACTTGTTAATTCATATCTGGCAATCCACTAAACTAAGATCCAAATCTCAAAATAACATATGGCTTTTATAATCCAAGCTTTACTAGGCCAAGAGTGCACGAAATTTATACAACTCCATTAATAGAATCATAACTATCTCCAAGGAAATTTAGCCTACAAAAGAATGATCTATATCTCAAAAATCAATGTCCAGTATGATTAGTCTAGTGGGTCTATCTCTAAAATGAACTAAATACAAAATATATGTGGCTCGCTTTCTAGCTCGTCACTCCCCGTAGTTTCCCCTGTCTATGGTCTCGTTATGTGAAATGGTGGACGAGGAAAAACTATGTGAGATAATTCAGTAAGTAAAAATATGAATAGTCCTCACTAAAATTTAAAGCATGCCAAGTAAACATTTAAATTTTTAAATAGAAAGAAAATCTCAATTATAAATCATTTATGCATATTGAAATTTATTTTGTGGTCCCCTCAATTAGTCACAACTAGTGTACTATCTCGGCTAATTGGATAACAAAAATACAGTGTACTCTCCTATAGGCAAGATTAAGTAGTTCTACAAAAATACATGTCAACATGTCCTAGCGTTTATAACTCCCATTGGTAGGATAATAAAATTCATGACCATATTGAAGGCAAAACCATGTAGGAGCTAATAGGAAAATTCATAGTTTACAAACCAATCTCAAATCATCAAAACAATCAAGTAATTTCCATGTAGGCATGTTTAACCCAATAAAATGATAACTTCTCATTTCAAATCAGTCATGCTCAGGCGCTAATAAAAATCAATTTAGGTTTTGCCACCATTTCAAAACAGTTTAAAATATGCTTTTAAAATCTTTACTTTAAAATCCAAGGGCATTTACCATAATTCTACTTATCTTACTTTGTAAGTATACAACAAGCAAAAAATTCAAAGAATTCAAGAACTCAAGGCGGTTGATGTGATTTAGAACCTATACCACCTCAAATGAATAGTTAGAATAGGCTTAAAATAGCTCCAAATGTCACACTAAACAGTAGGTATTCCAAACAGATTTTCTTGATAAAATAAGGTGGAAAAAATATGAGAAATTGAGCTCAAAACCATCCTAGACACCAGCAGAAATATTAGGTAGCAAAATGAGGTTTTCCACTATTGAAAGAGTCCCAAAATGTCTAGAAAAACACCCTAAACAGCAAGGATTTCTTGGTAAAAAGATAGCAACAAAACAGGGTAGATTATAAGCTAAAACTGGGCAACATTCAAGCAAAAATACAGTAGCAAAAAGGTAGCCAAAACAAAGCAATAACAAGGGGTTTTAGGGTAGGAAAATAGCAGCTAAAAGTCTACTAAAACCACGATGTGATATGGCAATAGGTATAACAAATTTTTGGGTACTTTTGAGAGCAGTTTTGGTTAGAGTTTGAACCAAAATTTCCAATAGAATTTGCAATTAAAAGTTGACCAATCTACGTTAAATGGTTAATAGATAAATTGGATCGCTATGTCTTAGCATTCTATAGAAATAAGAATCACCTTAATCTATCTGACATTTACAAAGAAAGTTATGGCCAAAATACTAACTTAAGGTTCGGCTGCCAGTTCTATCTTCTTTCAAGAACCGAACTTGCAGTAGTGTTTTCACCATGAAAAATAGCTTAATTAAGTTAAACGTCCAACCAAAAAACTGTAGCGTTATCTCTTAAATTTCTATAGAATCAAGAATGGGCTCAATTCGATATCTATAGAAAGAGTTATGAGCAAAACACTACTGCTAGGTCATGTTGTTAGAATTTCCAACAAGAATAGGAATCAGATTCTGGTGGTGCTACATTATGGGCAAAATCAAAAAGGAAAACTACAGAAAAATCCAAAATTGAAAACCCTAGGAGATTTGAGTTAACCCAATTCTAATCAAAGATGAAAAGATGCAATATGGTTGATTTCTTACGAGAAAGTGTTGAAAAATGGCGACCTCCTACACTGCTCAAGAACTCGACATGAACCAGCAAATTGGAAGGATGCTAGGAGCAAGATCTAGGTTTTGATCATCATTTTGAGAACCATAAGCTCATAAATTTCTAAATTAGACTTGGAAGCAAGAAGAAGAACTAAATCTCACCTAATTTCTAATGAGGAAGGGAAACACATAAGGCAAGGAGCAAAAGAAAATCAACCTTAGCCCCTTTTTATCACCAAATTTCACTTTTAACCTCTTTAGGTTTGTGAATTTTAACCATTAAGCCCATCAATAATAATTTCTACCACATAAGTCCCTAACTTAAATTCTAAGATTTCAAGAATTTTGGGATATTACAACACCTCTGGGTGATTCTGCTCTATGGTAGAGAAGAGAAATATAGTTATTTCCATATAACCTAGCAATGGTGATGTAGAGGCTAGAATTTGCTTTACCTTATGTTTGGGTCGAGGGAAATGGAGAGAAAGGGTGGAGAATTATATTTTCCAATTCCTTTACATTCTCTTTCCTTTCCCTCCATTTCCCTCCCTTCCCTTTTCTTCATTTAGATAACTAACTAAATTAAAAGAAAAATAAAGTAAATGAAAAATTTTCACTACAAACAAAATGACTTATACCAATGGAAGTCTATACCAATGGACAAGAATCCATCTGTATAAAATCATGTATACCAATGGAAAATTGAAGTAGTTAGTATGCACTAGTCTATATTAACGAAAAAATATATCCGTTAGTATAGAATAGGTTTATACAAATGATTGATTGATTATTTGTTTGTATAGAGTATATCTATACAAACGGATTACTGTGTTTTGTTTGTATAATCCATTGTATCTTAAACGCTTTCTAATTTCAGCCAGTTGCACTGCAACAAGCATCACTTCCCTCCATAAATTCCCAATTTTGCCTCCTGAAATCCCTAGCTTCCCTTTCCCAAATGTCCACAGTTTGTATTTGATTTTGATAAAACTCAAAGACCATTCAGCTGGCAGTAGAAATTTTCACTTCCTTCCACAAATTCCCAAAATTTCCTCCCTTAATCCCGAGCTTCCCTCCCTAGGTAGACCTAGGTGTTTCACCCTTCTCCCAAATCTACAAAATCTGTAATTGATTTTGATAGAACATCAAAACCTAAGTGCTTTGGTTCCCATCCAAGCAGTCCGCCCCCTTGCCTTTGTCTGCATCCACAACATCACCTCCAATCACCACCTTGTCCCCAACAACCGCCACATCCCAAGGCCACCCTTCCCCACAACACACTTTCCAGATGCCTTCAGCTTTGTAACACCGCCAACCACAACCTTGTCAAACCCATTAAGAAGCCAAGGCATCACGTCGATCAAAGCATTTCCCGTGGCGTTGTCAGGACTAGGATCTTCTAGGCAGCTGGGTTCATCATCGACATGGAAAAGCTTGGCTTCACGACAGAGGCAACTTTGAGGAATGCTTCGTGTATTGATTCAGCTAGAAGGGCGCAGTCCTGGAGCCCTACCTCTTCAAGGCAAGGAGGAATGATCTTGTTTAGTAATCCCACTGATTCTTTTACGTAAGTTCTTACCTAAGTTCTTCTTCTTCTAACTCAGGCTATCCTTCTTTATCTTTCAGTTCTCCTTTCTTGTCCAAAGCTCGAAATCTCTTCTTCATCCCCAAAATCCACAAAATCGGGCACAAGTTCAATTCATGATTTTCGTTTTTTGAAGTAAATTACAAAATAAATTTCTATTATTTTGTTATTTTCCTGGACAAGTTTAGAGTTTTTGGTTGGTGATTAACTTTAGATTCCTAGTTTAAGGCTATTAGATTTCAATTTTGTTGAGGATTCTGTTGGAAATCTCTCCTTCTTCCCAAAATTCGTAGAATCTAGCACAAAGGTAAGTTCAAACTCTCCCCTTCTTCCCCACATTTCGCAGAATCTCTATAAATTTCAATTGTATGTTATAGAGCTTATAAATTTGTTGGTTGTGGACTTCTTTTATGTTGCATTTACTATTTTTTTTTTTTTGATCAGCAAACTAAGATGAAATATTTATTAATTAGAAGTATAAGGAATACTCCACAAACAAAATACAAAGCCCACACAAAAAGTTAAATATAATCACATTATAGGCATTAAAAAAGGAGCAAAACAACAACAATAGAAAGATAAACCCACAACTGCAACAATCGGCACACAGGAACTAGCACTTGAACCAACAGCAAATAAAGAAAATTCATCCCATGTCTCGTTGTAGCATTTTAGACACTTTCACGATGTTGAACCAGAGCTGCCCTACACTCCATTAATCCAGAAACCCAATCATAATAAGAAAACCCACATCCTATCTCTTTATTTTTGAGCCATAAAAATGATTTATTTTGTATATACTCCGATAACAGCACCTTAGACATCACCTTTGTTCTAAACACCTTCACATTCCTCTAAAACCAAATAAACCAAGCACTAATCAAGAAAATGAAGGCCCCTAAATCTAGCATACAACGCCCACTTATACCCTACACCACAAACTCTACCAAACCAAAAACATCTCCCAGCAAAACCCCTTGCAAACCCCACCAATGCAACACCCTCATCCATACACACCATGCCCCTTGACACTCACAGAAAATATGATGTATTGTCTCCACACCCTCACCATATAAACCATAACTAACCCCCCCCCCCCTTAAATTACCCTACTCGCTAATCTATCCAAAAATAATCTCCACCCAAAAACACTCACTTTAGAAGGAGCAAACTTACACCGAATAATCTTTACCCATTTCTTATCAAGAAGATTATCCTAAGGTGATAAGAAATCATATGCATCCTTCATAAAATATGAACCATCACTACTATGCACCCACCTTGTATCCTTCTTTATCTTGAACCCATTAATCACCTCCATCAATCGTTTTTCTTCCTCACCAACCCTCATAGTACAGTCTCATCTCTATCTACAATCCCACACCCAATTACCCAAACTCCAAAAGCCTATATCTTTCAACAGAACTTTCTTATACAACGTTATTGCATACAACCTCGGAAACAACTCCTTTAAAGGATTCAGCGTTAATGCATTTACTAGAAGCTTCAATTTATGTTGTGTTTTCCCTTTTTTGTTGTACTTCTTGTTATTGATTCTCATGGTAGTGCTATTCTTTTTTGTTTTTCTTCTTTGAAATTCAAAGTTTGGGTGTATGTAAAGGTGTTTCTTCTTTGGGAAAATATATTATGTAAAGAACATATTAAGCTGGCATGCGTGAACTTAGATTAGTTAATTAATAGATTACTATGAATTTCTTCTTGGAGATCCTTTTGAGAGCCAAAAAAAGAAAAAAAAAAAAAAGAGCATTCTTTTTCTCTTGTTGTACTTTGTGCTTGGTGTGGGTTGTTTTTCAATTATTTGAATATGGTTGAATGATTGTTATAGATTTATGTATGTAATTTTTCTAAGTTCATAAACTTGGCATGCTTTTTTAGTATATATTCCAACATTAGAATATAAATTTTCATTATTAACAAATTTTTGTTTACTTACAGGATGCCAAAGCGTAAACAAATCAATCTTGTGAGGGTCCTACCAAACAACCAAATTGAGGATGGTTTGCCTTCTTCTCCATCCATAAACAATGAGGTTGAGCCAAGCCAACAACTTGCTCCATCTGGAAACAATGAGGGTGAGTCAAACCATCAACATGCTGTCTTAGAAGAAACAGAATGTAGAGATAAATTTTTTACTTAAAATGTTGTTTTTCAAATTTTTAGGATGAATTTATGTGAATTTATAACTTGTGAATGCCTTTACTATTAGCACCATCTCCACCACCTAAAAAGCCAAGAGGTCCAACATTGATGTCCCACATATGGGAGTTGGAAAAAGGTGTCAAGGTCAACGTTGTATTTGATGCAAATTGTCACCTAGTTGGTAAAGAAGGCTACATCTTGACTCGATTCCTTGGTACTGTTGTAAGAAAATTAGATGTTCCACCTATTAGCTATAAGGAATGGAAGGGATATGCCTCAAATTTATAAGGATGACATGTGGAAGATTATTGAGGTTAAAAAAAAAAAAAAAGCTTATACTCTTAATAGATTAGTAAACCTAGTGCAAATTTTATTGTTTGCATTTGCTTGACATTCCATTAGTTAACAATTCAATTTCAATTCAAGTTTGTTTGCAATTCCATTTAATTTTGAAGCCTTGGACCAGTTGTTGTGATTTCATAGTTTGGTTAGATTCTAGTCTACTACACTTTATAGATTTTTTCCATTTTACATATTTCTGCAATCAAAATATATAGCTATTGATCATAGCTTGGACCTTCATCACCCATCCACCTTTCCTCCCTATATATTCATTGTCAACTACCATTGTAAGGTAAAAGAGAGAACAAAAAACCAAGTTTTTGGAAAATGATAATCTACTCTGTAATTCCTATAAGTTTGACATTTTTCATATATGGAAAACTAATTTCTTTTAATTTTATCAAAATCTGTTATTATTTTTATTGTGATAGTTAACTAGTTGCTTGAGATTAGGGTTTGTGGTTTTATTTTTTATTCCACTTTGAGTTCTGAACTTTCTGTTTTAACGGGTTAATGGGTTTGAACCCAAATGTTAAGGGTATACTATTGAAGTGATGAGCTGCGGTTTTTTTTGGAGGGTGGTGTATTGTGTCAAGAGCTTTACCTGTTGGTTTTTAGCATGCATCTATGTTAGACAGAGTATGGATTTTTCCAATGTTTGGATGATCAGTAAATTGGTAGACTTTGATTGTTTTTTTTCATGGCATTGTGAGTTTTGGAGTATTAGGTTTTTTACTTGTTATTATTTTCTCATTGACTAGCCCCATGGCCAAAGTATCAAGCCAGTCTTGTTTCCAGAGCAATTATTATTATTATTATTATTTTGTTTGTTGTAGATTTTCAATGTTAAAGCTTTCTCCCTTCTTTTTTCTCCCCCCTGCAATGGCAAATTAGATCATGCCATGGCCATGCTAATGCTTTCCTAGAATTTCTCTCGCTTTCTTCCATTGTTATTATCAGTCTTTTTAAATCTCATTTTATTTTTGTGGTTTCTAATTTTAGTCTAAGTTCCTTATTGAGGAAAGCCATAAAGAGAAAATCAAGAGTTGGATTATGACCAATATAAATGAAAAATGGAAAAGCTATAAAAATGAGCTAAAAAGTGCAGGATTTGATCTGTTGCTTATAGTTGATGAAATGTATGAAAAAATTAATGATCCACTAGTTGATAAGGAGCAATTTGAGGTGCTTGTTGAATATTGGTGTAGTGAAAAGGGAGAGGTATGACAATTTTGTTATGCTGTAGAGATATTGCCTATTTTTCTGTCATTACAAATAACTTCTACCTTCTGTTCTCTTCCATAAAATTAGAAAACATAATAAAGAAAACAAGCAAAAACTTGAAGAGCCCCATTGCCTAGGCACCAAGACTTTTGCACGATTTGCCAATGAGAAGGTGATTGATTTTTTCTGCTCAAGCTACTTTATTAAAAGAAGCAGTGTACATACTTTACTAATCAAGTGATAATTGAAATTAATTTAGGGCATGATATTAGATTACTAATAAATTAAATTGTTACCCTATCTTCCCTTTTTTTTTTTTTAATATATTTGCTTAAAGGTATATTAGAATTTTATTATGTATTGCTTTTTAATTTTCCAAGAAAGCTTTGCTGATGGGAGAAAGCCACCAAGGGTTGAACTCTACATTCTAACCCAAACAAAAAAAGATGGGGGACCTATAAGTGAAAAGGCAAGCCAAGTGAAGTAAACACATAAACTCTGTGTTTTTAATTATGTATACCTTTCTTCATTATATAAAAAAATAAATAATGAGGAGTTATTTTTTTGGTTAAATGTTGCAAGAACAACTTAAAAATTGCATCAGTGAGTCTACTTCTACAAGTGCATTGGAGGAAACTACATCTTGGCGACATGATACATTCGCTAAGGTGAAGGGATCTGACAAGAAAGGGATGGTTCATTGCTTAGGGAAGGTCACTTTAAGCATCAACATGCCATATTTAGGGAAGTTATTAATTGTCCATATATGTGCTGCTCTCATATGAAATGTTGATGCTTAAAGCTATCATATGTCTTGACTCAATTATACCAAAGTTCATTTAATTCATTAATTCATGTGTATAGCATGACATCAATGTTTTTTCTTGGACTATGAGGGCCTTATATTATTAGAGAAAAAAAGATGGACTCCAATTTCATACACATTGATGGAGTTAGGTTGTAAATAGTTAAAAATATAGGCCAACATGAATATGGGCTGCTATATGTCCAAATGAAGTTAACCCTATCATAACTTAAATTTTTAATAGAATTTTATTTTAGTTTTATTTTTATGTTTAATTGATATGTTTTGTCTCTACTTTCCTTGTTAAGTTTATGAGTAGAAAGGGATTTTGCGAAGAAGATTGGAAAAGGAGATGAAAGAAATTAAAACGAGGGACCCAATTGAAGAAATGGAAAGTTGAAGAGTGGAACACATTAGAGTTAAAACTTCAAACCCAAAACCCACAAAAGCCCAAAGCCCACCAACCACCCAAAAAAAAAAAAAAAAAGAAAAAAGGCTTCCTCTTCCTAGATTTCCCCCTCTGTAGGACAGTCCATAGCTGGCAATCAATTCTCCAAAAAAGTCCCAACGATCATCCTTCTCCTTCTCCAATCAAGCTTCCCTTCTCCAATCAAGCTTCCCTTCTATACCCAAAAACTCTTCTCCTCCCTCGTGACCCTTGGTTTCTTTCTTCCTTCAGTTTCCACTTTCTTTCTTCACACCGATCCCAGCCATCCCCTTTTGCCGCGGATGGTTCTTCTTCAACCGGCCAATAGCTGGCTTCCTTTGTCCTACCACCATAGATTTTCATCTCACCAATCTTTTTCATTTTCTCTTCCCCGATTTCCTCTTCCCTCACAACAGCTAGCAGCCATCCCTCTTTCTCTTCCTCAGGTCATTATTGTTGGCTTTCTCTTCCAAATCCAAATTATAAGGTGGGACAAGTCACCTTAAAAATAGATTTGCGCAAAGATTAAGGTTCAGAAGTTTAATTAGGAGTGAGAAAAGGCATACACATATCTCACAATCTTTTGTTTAAATACGGTTGCATACTTTAACATTGGGATTTTAATTCAACTTATTCATTAATGTTATATTTAGGTGTTAATAAGCAAACTTAAAAAATGATGGACGAAATTGCAACACTTTCAAAAATTTTAGACTAAAATAGACAAAATCAAAGATATGCATGCACCATGAGCACAAGTAGATTGTGCATCTTATCGATATTGAGGCATAGAAAGACTTTGATCACATCTACCCCAACTTGGATCCAAAGAATGTAAGGCTTGGATTATGCACTGATGGGTTTGTTGATGACCAAACTTAAGATTTCAAGATAATGAAAACATTAAGTGTGAAAAATATAAAAGGAGTCATCACTCGTCCAAAGTATAAGGTAGGATAAGTTACCTTAAAAATAAGTTTGCGCAAATATTAAGGTTTAGGGGGGTTCGATTAGAAGTAAGGAAAGGCATACACGCATCTCACAATCCTTTGTTTAAACACGATTGCATACTTTAACATTAGGGTTTTAATTCAACTTAAACATTAATGTTATATTTAGGTGCTAATAAGAAAACTTAAAAAAGGATGGACGAAATTGCAACACTTTTAAAATTTTTAGACTAAAATAGACAAAATCAAAGACATGCATGCACCATGAGCACAAGTAAAAATTAGATGGACTGATTTCATTAAGTTCAAAAACATGGAGAATTGATTTGATATTCACAAACATAGAGGAACGATTTGAAAAGATTTGAGACCTTTGAACTGAATTGCTTAGTTATAAAAAGTTCTGGGTGAAATTGAAATAGAAGGATAATTATGACTTTGACCAAGATTAAAGAAAATTAAGAATTTAAGTTAATTAACTACACCTATTAGTTTAATTGAATGATTAATTTAACATTAATTAAAATTAATTAATCATATTTATTAACTTTTTAATTAAGATCATTAAATAAACATAATTAATTTATTTTAATTAAAACTAATGAATTTAATTGAACATGAATTAAACTAATTAACCTAATTAATTCCTAATCATACTTATATATTTTTTTATTCGTTTTAGCTTCTTTTTTCTTTCTTCTTTTTTAGTTTTTAGTTTCTTTTTTTTTTTTTAACTGGATTGGGTCGAATTGACCCGACCCCGAAACATGATCCATCAAACAAATGAACAATAAGCAGATCAAACCTTAAACAAAAAGACAAAATCTGGACGACATAAAGAGAAATTTAGGGTTCATACTAGGGGTGGCAATTTGCCCGTCACGGGGACGGGACGAGGATGGGGGACATTTTCTCCCCGTGAAATTTCGCGGGAAATTTTCCCCGCCCCGTGGGGCTCCGCGAGAATCCCCATCCCCGTGAAAAATGTAAAAAATGTATATAAATTAATTCTATTTTAAATTTAATTTAATTTTTAAAATTAAACCCAAATCCAAACCCAAACCCAATTCAATAAAAATTAAACTTTACCCAACCCAACCCATCCCAACACAACCCATCATCCTCCTTCCAACCCTAATTTCCTAACCCTATTCATTTCCCTTTCTCACTCACGCAGCACACCTCATAGCCCTCCCCTTCTTGCTTCTACAGTTCTTCCTCACTCATTCTCACAACCTAACCTTCGACTTTCCCCTTCCCTTTTGGCTTCTGTTGCTGCTACTACAAATCTGCTGCTGCTGCTGCTACACATCTGTTGCTACTACACATCTGCTGCTGCTACTGCTACACATCTGCTGCTGCTGTTGCTATAGATCTGCTCTGCTGCTACAAATCTGCTGCTGCTGCTGCTATAGATCTGTTATTGAAACTGCTACTACAGATCTTGTCACGCCCCAGAACCCAAATCCGAGGCGCAACAAACGCCGTGCACTCGTGAGACGAGTCCCACAAACGCACAAGGCTCGGAACTTATTCAAATCCCAAACTCTATTCCATAAATCTATGTCCAACATGACTTAAACTTAAAATCACAAGGTAAAATCTATCTTATAAAAAAAACATGATTTATTTCTAAAATTATATCAATCTCGAAATGGCTAGCCTTCTAACTCGTCACTTCCCGTGGTTTCCGTGTCTCGGGTCATACTACCTGAAATGGTGGACAAGGGAAAATCATGAGATAAAATATCTCAATAAGTAAATGTATGGATAGCCCGTGGGTAAAATTTGAGTATTTCAGATAAACAGTTTAAACATAAACGGAATGCTCAATGATAACCATTATGCAGAATAAAGTTCAGTAGTAGTCAATTAAACTTATAGCATGCCAACAAGTGTAATCAAAAAACGGATACAAGTACAGGAACGAAATAGACGTCTCCTCTATAGGTCATGGCCAGTGTTTAAACCTCCCACTGGCAGGCAACAGGAATTACTAGTGTTTAACTTCCACTAGTAGGATTACAGGAATGAACCGGTTCTATCAAGAACATGTCGACATGTGTTAGCGTTTGACCTCCCACTAGCAGGCAACAGGATAACATGACCGTAACGGAGACAAAACAGGCAGAAGTTAACAGAAAATTCATAATTCACTAATCACTTTCAAATCATCAGGACAATCAATTAAATTCCAAGTAAGCATGCTCAATTTCATGAAAAGCATAAAAATTCAGAACTTCAAATCAGTCATACTTGTGTAAAACGGGTTTAGTCCCGCCACCACTTCAAAAACAAATCAAAACATGCTTTTAAAATTGTACGGGCATTACCATAAATTTACTTACCTCATTCCGCAAAACTGAGCACTCAATTCACGTACTAAACTGACAGAACGATCAAGAACCTAATCAAAATATTCAAGAATTAATAACCAATTTCCTTTTCATTTTCCCATCACGTTCTCACAACCAAACAAAACCCCAATCAATAATACATCACTACTGGACTAAAATTAATCCAATGCCATAACTAACGTATTCCATGAGATTTTCTACTCCAATTAATTAAAATTCAACGGATGAACAGTGCACTCAGTGAACAGTAACTGCAACTTCTAGAATTTGGCAAGGAGCAGAATTTTGCGGTAAATGGCAAGAAATTTGGGGGAAAACAATGCAGAAAAATAGCAAGGAGAAATGCTGCAAAATGCAGAATATTTCTGGAGAAAATACAGAGTTTTCTGGTCAGAAACAGTGCAGGAAAATGCAGAATGTTTCTGCGTGAACAGTGAAAACAGCAGCAACTTGCAGAAAAATGCAGCAGCAAGTGCAGAAAAATGCAGCAGCAAGTTTGCAGAAAAATGCAGCAGAAAATGCAGAAAACGC
>BPVZ01000103.1:442950-455980 GCA_020521535.1 Rubroshorea leprosula
CCAAAATTTTGTGATATTTTAGCACTTAGTTAAGGACTTGATTGTGAGGAAATATTATTCTGGGATTTAATAGCCAAAATTTTGAAAATTGAGGGACTTAAAAGAGGAAGAATTTGGATAAGGATCAGCTATTTTTTTCTCCTTTTCCTCTTTCTTCTTCAGCCCGATTCTGCTCTTCTTCTTCCCGCTGCAACCCGAAACAAAGAGAAAAAAAGGAACCAAGCAAGCCGACAGCCGTGCCTTGAAAAACCGGTAAAACTTGATGATTTTTGCCTTTCTTTTCTTGTTAAAGAACAAGATTTGAGCTTAGAAACCTCCCCCCCGTGCAAGAATTTCCAGATCTGCTTTGCTCTGTCTTCATCGTCTGCTGCTCTTGTTGTGTGGGTGTGACTTTTTTTGGTTCTGGTAAAAGGAAGCAGCCCCTAATTCCTTTGTTCTTCCTTGAGTTGGCTTGGGTTAACTTTGATTTCTCTTGGTTTCTCCAATTTTTGGGTAGATTTCTCAAATTTCCCCCTACACTTGCCGTCGGCCTTCCCCCAAACTACAGTCCGGTTTTTGCTGGGAAAATTCTGGTATGTTGACAGCCCCTTTGGGCCTAAAATCATCAATTAGTTGCTAAATTTTGTTCATTTATTTGCTGCCATGTGCTGTCCGAATTTTGTTGAATTAGGGGGATGAATTTAGGTAGTAATTAGAGTATAATTAAGCTTAATTCGTGTGTAAATTGCTTGAGTTGGCTGCTGAGATTTTGGAGAAAAATCTCGTGAGATTAGCTATTGTTTTGCCAATTTATGGAAGTGTAGTTACTGTTCATGGCGTGATCACTGTTCATGGGTACTGTTCATGCACTAATGGCCAACAATTAACGGGGATTTAAATGTTTAGTTTGTAATATAAAAACAAATTTGGAGATGTCCGATCATATGGAGACTAATAGAAATAGCATCGTGATTAGGGGTGATCCTAGTGAAGTTTCACTTTGAATTTGTGATAGTACGGTATTAATTTTGAGATATTTTGATTAGGTTCTTGAGTGTTCTGTCACCCGAGCACTAGGATTGAGTCCTCGGTTTATGCGAATTGAGGTAAGTAAATTATGGTAACACCTTTCAATTTCAAAGCATGTTTTAAATTGTTTTTGAGATGGTGCAAGGTTTAAATTGTTTTTAATGATTTAAATTGATTTTATTAGCACCGAGCATGATTGATTTGAAATGGAATTATTTTCGTTTTTATTGAGTAAAGCATGCCCACTTGGAATTTATTGAACTACTTTGATGATTTGAGAAATTTTTATAAATTATGATTTTTTTGTTAAATCCATGCCCACATGGAAATTTTCTAGTTATTTTTGGAATTTGAGATTGATTGTGAATTACGGATTTTTCTGTAAATCTTGCATGGTTTTGTCTCTGATATGGTCACGTATTACTGTGCCCGCTAGTGGGAGGTTTATAAACGCTAACACATGTCGACATGTTTACTGATAAGACCGGTTCATTCTGTAATCCTGCCAATGGGATAAAACATTGGTTACTACTGTGCCTGCCAGTGGGAGGTTTATAACACTGGCCATGACCTATAGAGGAGACGTCTATTTCATTCCCGTACTATATCCATTTTTCTGATTACGCTTGTTGGCATGCTATAAGTTTAATTAAGGGCTATCCATATTTATTTACTGAGTTATCTCATAGTTTTTCCTTGTCCACCATTTCAGGAAGTGAAGTCAAGGACAGGGAAAAACGAGGGGAGTGACGAGTTAGAAGGCTAGCCACCTGTAATTTGATATAGATTTTAAATATAGATCACGATCTTGTAAATTAGATTTTATTTAGAGATTTTATGATATCAGGGCAAATTTTAAAATTTTATCTTCAGATTTTGGTGGTATCAGATTGTGATATGATAAGTTCCGAGCCTTGTGCATTTGTGGGACCCTCTCACGACTGCACGGCGTCTGCCACATCCTCGGATTTGGGTTTTAGGGCATGACACACGTTCATGCATCATATCCCCTTTCATGCTCATCCATCATTGATATCACATGTTTATTCATTATGCATCATGCTTACATACCTATTTGCTTGTGTGTGGATGTACTCATCTTTTACATTGGCAATAGAGTACTTGGTGAGTTCCTTCCCTCTTATGCGATTATTTATACCTTATTGTATACTAGGTGTTGGTTGCCCTGTGCTGCTAACCTTTTGCATTTGGCATGGAAGTATTAGGTGAATCCTTTTCTATTGCGTAGGTAGGTTTGCTTATGGATGCTACATCTGTTGAGTACTTTATATGCTTTATCTACTTACTTGCTTTATTTGCTTATTGTGAGATATATGTTGTTATTTTTGTGGTTTCATTTTGCAATTTATTGGAGTGTCATGTCCCCTACACACACTCATTATCATTTTGCATTAGGTTCATGTCTAGGGGTGGTAATTTGGCCTGATCCCCACAAGGCCCTGCGAGGATCCTGACCACAAGAACGGGGCAGGGACGGGGGGAATTAGTTCCCTATGAAATTTCCCTACAGATCCCCATCCCCACAAAATTAAAAAAATATATAAATTAATTTATTTTAAATTTAATTCAGCCTTCAATTCCTAACCTAATCTAATAAAAATTAAACTTAACCTAATTTTACCCAACTCAACCCATAAAAATTAACCCAACCCATTATTAACCATTTAATCCTAACCTTATTTCTCATCACTCTCACCTTCCCCTCCCCTTTTACCATCTACACTCTTCGAGACCTTCATTGTTGCCTCTTCTAAGTTTTGCCCTCACTTTCACTCATTTCTCAATTATTGCTACTGATCTGCTGGAGCTGGACCTACTTTCAGACCTGTTGCTGAACTGCTGCTGTAGCTAGACCACATGTTACTACTATTTTTGCTTATGTTTGCAACAAGTATGTTGGATTAGTTATTTATGTTGGATTAATCTTTATTTATATTCAAAATGAGTTCATTAGTTTAGCTATTTATATTAAATTGGTATTTATTTATATTTGATTTTATATTTAAAAAATTTTAGTTAATTGTACTTAAATTTTTAAAATTTTATTCATTGTAATTGAATATTAATTAATTATATGTAAAAAATTTATATTTTAATATTAATTGGTGGGGAATGAGGATCCCCACTAGATCCTTGTTCCCCGTGGGGAATAGAGATGGGGGGCAAAATCTGCTCTCATAAAAAATCCCTACGAGGATCCCCATCCCTGCCATTCGTGGGGAGGGGGAGGGGGAGGGGGAGGGGAGGGACTCCCCAGCCTTATAGTACCCCATTGCCATCCCTATTCATGTCTGAGTTGAATTTGACCTCTAGTTTGAAATCCTTACAAATCTTGCACGGAAGAGCAATTCTTCTTATATTGAGGAGTAAGGTCAATTCTTATTAGGTTGTTTCCATTTGTTAATACAATGGCTAATGATGTAATATCGTTCTATATATTAGCTTATGGAAATATCTTGGATTCCAAAAGGAGAAATGGTTGAAGATGGCCTAATGACCTTTAGGAAAACATGTAGTGGATTTAGAGAGATATCTGCCATAGGACATGTTTCCCTTAGTATCCCACTTGTGAGGTTAAGTGTCTTGTCTTTAAGATACAAGGGGGCATTTTACTTTATTAACATTTATTTGCACATGTGATAGGTTTATTCATATTTGTTGAGGTATAACACATGAGGGTATGATTTGTATTTGACATCATTAAGCATTTTTTGAGGTAAGCCATACATTGTGCATCAAGCATGGATTTTACTGAGGATATTGTTAGACAAAGGAAAAGGTTAGGGGAGGATTATACATCTCATTCTGTGTCTAAGAAGTCCAAGGAGTTCATCTTTTTAGTCACTACTACCAAGCTGGACCTAAAATTACTAAAGGTAGCCTATGACCTCTTGTCTTTTAGGGAAATGCATAATTTTGAGGTGTGATTTAGATGTATTGTGGATTTTTTTTTTTCTATTGTGCCAAATTGGGAATTATTTAGAGATATGTTGAGATTTTATGCTCCTAGATATTAGGCATTTGTGTTCCCACAATTTGAGTTGATGCTTACTATTGATTAGTATCATCAATTCTTATGGTGCAATCAAGTAGTGGATTCACATACCTTTACCCCTAAATGGCAGCATATGCAATTTACATGTGTAATGGTTTAAGAGATGTTATAGTATATTTGTGGATTCTCCTTTGATTTCAAAGACTCTTTAGTAAAGACTACATGGAATGCTTATGGGTTTGATTGGAATGC
This sequence comes from Rubroshorea leprosula, assembly GCA_020521535.1. NCBI lineage: Eukaryota > Viridiplantae > Streptophyta > Magnoliopsida > Malvales > Dipterocarpaceae > Rubroshorea > Rubroshorea leprosula. The sequence continues at coordinate 447,227 of BPVZ01000103.1, forward strand.
AGTTTTTTTAACTATGGACAAGAGCTTAGTTAGTATGAGATATTCTCAAAGGATCAATTTTGTGGCACTTGGGGTTTATGGCATGGTTATATTTCCTATTTATGATAAGTCTATTGTACCTATAATGGTGGTTCTGTTTGACCAGTTATTGTTTGCTTTGGCATTTAATCCTACTCTTATTGTAGTTGTTGAGACCATGAGATCTATGTAGGATACTCTAGCAAAGGGTTTAGGCCACTTCTTGGGTTGCATTGAATTGTTTACTGCATGGGCACATGGTCACTTGATAGGTTCTTGGTTTGAAATTTTGCTTAGTATTCCTATAAAAGAAAGGAAAGAAAAGGATTGGCATCTAATTTTTTTTGTTTGCTTTTGTTAGTGATGTTAGATTTGTGCTCTCATCTTGGAATGCAACTCATTATCTTCAGCCACTTGAAGGGCACCATTTCATTCCTTTATTGGGCATCCATGGGGGAATTTCTTATTCTGTGGAATTAGCACACCTCTAGTTTGGAGTAGCACAAGGTATTCCTTATCTAAATAATGCATTACCTCCACACTTTGATTATACATCTACCAGGAAGATAGTTAGTGTGATATTTGAGGCACATGAACTATGGGTCCAATGTAGAATGTTACCTATATGGAAAGGAAATGAGATTAGACCTAAATATAAGCAGTGGAGGCCTACTTGGATAGGTAATCTTTCTTTGCCTTGTGAGGTGATAAATACCAAAGAATCCATTATCATAGACTTGACTACTAAGTTAGACTTTAGCTATGCTCAAAGAGTGCATTTGCGAGAAAAATATAATGATTTAGCTCTTGAACATGAGTTGCTTAAAAGAGGTAAAGAATTGTCTAATTAGCCAGTAATGAAATTGAAAGACAAGATTGCTTTGTTGGAAAAAGCCTTGGCTGCTAGTAGACAGGTATGTGAGAAGCAAAAAAAAAGTTTGAAGTTTACTAGAGAACAAAGGAAAAGGTTATTGTAGGTGAAGGCGAATCTCAAAGCAAAAGATAAGGAGACAAGGAGCTTTTTGAGAGGGTGACCAAGCAATAGAAATCAGAAGAAAGAGTGGCTTGATGGAGGAATGCTTATAACAATTTATTGTCTAACTATGGTGCTTTACAAAAGAATTACAAGCAACAAAGTGATTAGAGCTAGGAAAGGAGGAAAATACAACTTGAGTAGTTTGTAGAAATTTGTAGCTTGAGAACTTTTTTACAAACATCAAAAAGTTGGAGTAGTCAATGAAAGCTTTGCTTAAATGAATAGAATCTTTCTTCTTTGTCAAGAATGTATCCAATGATTATAGCTATTGTTTATGTATTGCTTTTTTACTAATATCTTTCTCATTTTGTATTTATTTCTCCAGCCCTTTTTGTTAGGACTATCTTTGACTTTTGAAAAGAAATATGGATTCACATATATCCAAAGCACAAGCTTCTTCATCCAAGACTTTGTTGGAATTCTTTACTCATTCTCAAAAGCTCAATGAGGAAACCATTTCTTATCTTCATCAATTGACCAAGGACAATAAGTATCTTCACAAAGCCAATCAGCACTTGGAAGATCAACTTCAAGACATGAATATCAATCACAATCTTTACCAAATTGCCATGGAGGATTTACACTACTAACTCCAAGTTGAGAAGCTTTAATTCAAGAGAACAACAACTGGTGTTAAGTTGTCATTGACATTATTGTTTTGGTGAGCCAATGTAAAGGAAAGATGGTTAAGGTTCATCACCATATTGCTTAAAGAACTCATCCTATTGAGAGGGGATTCTTCTAGCCAATCTTTGACTTCATCTTTGACATATCCAATGGGCTCAAGAAGTTGTATTAAGATTTATGAAGGCTTGTAAGCACTTTGACTGCAACTTTGAAATGCTTGCCAACTTTGTCTAAAGTGCATGTCATAACATGATTTTTCATTTGGTTTATTTAGACTTTTCATATAAAAAATAAATAATAAAAAAATCATGAAAATTATAAAAATGCAAAAACAAAATACAAAAATTTGAAAATTTCTTTCTATTTAACTAATATATTTTGTGTTGTTTTAGGTTCTACATGTAAAAAGAAAAATTTTGTAAAGAAATTCAAGAAAGGAACAAGAAAAGGACTTTATCAAAGAAATTAAAAAGTTAGGGGGTGAAATCTATCAAGACAAACTAACAAATTTAGCCCAAACCCAAATATTGAGCCTATCGACCATTTAATTCCAGTCTTAGCTCAATTTCATAAACTAACCCATTCAAACCCATATCCAACAATAAAATCTCCCATAGTTTCCTTTCTCTTTGAAGGCGACAACAGCTGCACAAAAAAGGGGCAACAAACAAAAAAAATAGGTTCTGTTGGGCCTTCTTTTATTTTAACAGCCACTACCACCACCATTGCCTCTATTTTTTACCTCTGATCTTTATTTCCACCTCTACGTCAATGAGTATCATCTTTTCATCACTATAGCAACACACTATGGGCAATACACCTAGGATTCCTTCTTGGTTTCTCTTCTTCCTAGCTACAAGGTCATCTATGGATAGCATGCTTTCATTCAATCCATTAGCTTTGGACCACCACCACTGCCTCCATCATTGATCTCATCTCCTATGGGTATTCTTGAAAATAGAGGAATTTTTGGGAAAGGTAGTGAAAGAGACAAATAAAACTTGGTCCCGTGGGTGGGATCCCTCCTTTCTGATCCTGATCAACCTCTCTAAAACTTTCGCCTTGCTTATTTTGATTTCTTCAAGTGTTTGATGTTGTGTTGGAATTGTATTAGATGACGACATTATGAATGAAAATCAAGCTTGTTTTTGTTGAATTTTATAAATCTGAACTTGAATTGATGTTTATTTTGGTTTTGTTAAATGCCCAAGTAGGAACCCTAAATTGCCTTTTATTTTTGTTCAGATTTTGTTATGTTTTTGTCAATTTTCATAGATGGGTTGTGTTTTTGGGTCTGGTCAACTCGACTTGATCCGATCCAATAGGTTTATAAACTAAAAAAATTATTAAAAAAAAAACTAAAACTAAAAAATATATATTTATAAAAAAAAAAAAGAGAAAAAAGGGTAAAAAAAATAAAATGATTATGATGATTATGATCAATGTATTTAAATTATCAATTTTCCTTAATTAAGTTCAAAATTAAAAAAAAAAAAGTCAAAATTATCTTTTGTTGAATTTTAATTTCACCCAAACTTTTTGAGATTAAACAATTTAATCTAGAGGTTTTTGAAGTGTTTCAAATCAGTCCTATATGTCTCAAATTTAATTAAATCAATCCTTCCACTTTAAATTTTGTTACAATTGTGGTTGCTTCTCTTTTATTTTGTCCAATTGAGTCCAAAGGTTTTCAAGCTTTGCAATTTCATCCATTTACCTTTTAAAGTCCACTTAATCAAAATTAGAAACAATAAAAGTTGAATAAATTCTCAAATGTTAAAGCATGCAACCATGTAAAAATACAAAGAATTGTGAGATGCGTGTATGCCTTTCCTTACTCTTAACCATAACCCGCAGTCCCTAATCTTTGTGCAAACCATGTTTTATGTGACTTGTCCCACCTTATAATTTGACTAAGTGGAGACTCTTTTTTTTACCATTTTTCACACTTAATTTTTTCATTAATTTCAATAAAATAATTTTTGAAAACTTTAAGTGGTCATCAACAATGTTCATTTTAGTTAATTTGTCTTGACTTTTAAAGAACAAAGGTTTGTAAGCACTGTGAATACAAGTTTGTAATGCTTGCCAACTTTATTTAAAGTGCAATCATTTTAGTTAGTGAAGCAAAATCATGTCTTAGAACAACTCTTTGTAAAAATAGGGTATCATCTTCTCGCAAGATTAGGATATCTATATGTGAATCCACATGTAAATTCAAAAACAAATTCATAGTTTGAACAAAAAGGGCTAAAATTATCTCTATTTCCTAATTTTTCTTGCATCTTTACATTTCATGTTTTACATAGCTCCAAAGGGAAAATTTTACAAAAGATGTCATTCTCCTTATCTACTCAAATTCAAAGTAGTCAAGATGTTTGAGGAAAATGCTACTATTAATCTGCAAAACATAGCTGTTCATGAGTGGGTTAACAAGTTAGAGGCTACTATGCAAACTATGGCTACTACTCTACAAGCTATCAGTCTTACTTTATCAAATCTAACTACTACATTAGCTCCTTCATTTGTGTCCGTAGCACTCGCCACGCCCACCACATCTGCACTTGTTCCACCATTCACCATTACATTGGCTAATCGTGCCAAGTCTCCCATGGTCACACAACTACATTTTCCACCTATTTATGAGAACCAGTTATTGATTGGGGATCATCTTTACATGCACTAAAGATGCCTCCTTGGTTGTTGAAACGTCATCCTTGCCACTTGGGAAGACTAACTTTGGAAAAAACCTACCTTATCGACAACCACACCCTTTACCCTTAACATGCCACCTTTTCTGGGACAAATGTCAATCATCCAACCAATCCCCTCTATTGAGACATTGAAACCTACCTTGGAACATGGGAAGTCAAAATAGGTTGATCATAAATTGCAACAGTAGGAGGAAGCTTTGAAAGCTATGTAAGGGCCATAAGCTTAACTTGTCCAAGCAAATTTGAAGTTTAAGCAACCAAATTTTGACAAATATGATGGCTCAAGTTGTCCCTATACTCACCTACAAATGTATGCTAGGAAAAAGGCACCTTATGCTAATGATGAGAGGATGCTCATTCATTATTTTCAAGATAGTCTCTCGAGAATCGCAAGTATTTGGTTCTCATCACTTGACAAGAAAAAGATCCACACTTTCAAAGATGTTTCTCAAGCTTTCATGAAGTAGTATGACTATAATATAAGTTTGGCTCTTACAAGGGATAATTTGTAGAGAATCACCAAGAAAGGCAATGAGACTTTCAAGGAAAATGCTTAATGGTGGAGGTCTAAAGTTGCTAAAGTCATGCTACCTTTCACTGACAATGAAATCTAGTCACTTTTTGTTAAGTCAACTATTGGAACCTTCTGCGCATGATTAGCTCCTTGTGTTGGATATAATTTTGCTCAATGAGTGACAACGGGTGAAAAAATTAAAGATAGGCTTAAAGGGGGCATTATCATGGACTTTTAAGCCGTTAGAAGTAATTAGACCAAGTCAAAACCAAGCAAACTACCTCAATTTCAACACATTTTAACTTATCAACCTTCTACCTACCCTCAAAGGAAGCCGAACTATAATTTTCAACCTCTAGTTAGACAAAATTTTCGCCTGCAAGGAAACATAGACAATTCACAAAGATCCTTATCCCTTACAGTGAGGTATTAAAGTAATTAGTTGAAGTAGGCTTGATGAAGATTGTACAAGCAACCCCTATCCAACCACCTTATCCTTATTAATTTGATCCGCAAGCTAGAAGTGAATGTCACAATGCGATAGGCCATGATGCTAAATATTGTGGGACTTTGAAAAATAAAATTCAAGATCTTATTGATGAGGGTAAACTTCAACTTGATACTAATGAAGCCAAGAATGCTCGAATATCACCTAAAATCTTTTACCTCCACATGATGCTGCTCTAGTAAATATAGTCACCTTCGATGAAGTTGAATAGCCCGCAGTGGAAGATGCTGGTTATTAGACTCTTGAAGAATTGTTTGCTATTTTAACAGAGGATGACTAGATTCAGCCAATTTCACAAATGAAGTTGAATGCTTTACTGGGATGTTTGACTATTCTTTGGTGTGTCATTACCACTCCAATATGAAGGGGTATACATTGGAAAATTGTTGGGATTTTGAAAAGGAGTTACAAAGGATTGACCCTTGAAGTTTGCGTCTACTCATGGGTCAAAAAAATTCATAACACCGATGATTAGAGAACACTTCACTAAAGAGAGACCTTACATTCTTCAGGATATTAAAAGGTCACAAATCGCCAACCATAACCTGTAACAACTGTATGTCTTGAAAACCTCTCCCAAGGAACATCTTTTATTCTCTAAAGTCCATCATCTATAGCTAGTAGTTGTGTTGTTATGCCTTGACATTACACTAACAAATCTATCATTTCGAATTTTGCAACTAATGATGTGTCTAAGATGACCCACAATGGTCAGTGCTATGTCAATCCTAAAGTGAAAGAGTTAAGGAAAACAACTTTGAAGTTGAAGGATATTAGAATTGAGGAGATGACATAGGAACCATCCAAAAGGCTAGTGTTAGAAAAGGAAGTTACTGAATTCTTGAACATCTTGAGGAAGAGTGAGTATAGCATCATTGAATAGGTCAATAAAACTCCTATAGAAATTTCTATCTTAGGATTAATGTTATCATCCAAAATTCATCAAGATTCTTTACTCAAAGTCTTGCAAGAGGCTCATAAGCTTAAGGACATTGATACCCAAAAGTTTGGAACTATGGTTGGGGTCATTTTGGCTCCAAATTACATTAATTTCATTGATGATGAGTGTTGAGGGATAAATTTGTATTGCTTTGAAATTGACAAAATATGTAACACCACATCAACAAAGGCCCACATGACACATTTTCCACATTAGACATGTTATTACTATTTTCTAGTGACTACTGCAGTAAAGTCAACATCGCTAAAGTCAGTGTTCACTTACTTCGTTGGGGAATAGCATGGATACAATTCGCCTTAGCATCTCTTCCTACATCCACATAGCTAGATGTGGCTAGACTTATGTCCACAACATGGCTAAGTGTTTTTGATGATCATGATTCTTTTTGCAGCGATATTCACTGTTGCATCTTTTGGCTCCCAGCAATGGACAGGGAGCCCACTTTGCTACATGGATATGGCTCCTATCCATGGACAACAAGCTGCATTCACATAGCCCTTAGCGATGGATAGTGGGCCAAGCGTCTATTTCTACATATCTTTATCACTGATTTCCAACAATGGACCACGGGCTAATCATATTACATCTACATAGCTTGCAATGATGAACAAAGGGCCAGATTTAGTATCTCATTTAGCCTCCAACAATGGACAAAAGTTATACATTTCTACATATCTTCATTACACCAGCTCCTGACAATGGACAAAGGGTTGGATCTCTACATATTCTATTTCACTAGCTCCTAGAAACAAACAAAGAGTCGCACAACTCAGCACAATTAGTGTGAGGCCAACAACAGTTGCAACTCTACAATTGGAAGAGATGGCTACCCTCCAATGATAAAAATCCATCAAGTAACAGCCAGCGGTCCCTTGGTGGTGTGTTGCCCAGTGGGCAACAATAACCAAGACCACCCCTTGACGGTGCAGGTATAACAAAAAAGGCCAGCATTTGTCAATGGTATCACACCTTGTCATATCGGAGGCCATGGATGTAGTTGGCGTCCCCCTTCCATGGAGACAACTCAACCCCACTTTATCACGTATTCATCACTATGGTGGAGGCTGGTTTAGTACCCCACTTTATCACATATTCATCACTATGGTGGAGGCTGGTTTAGTGAGATTTACCCCCTTTGCGACTTGGTGGATTAGTGGGAGTGCTCTTCTAATTCCACATAGTTCACATTCCAACCATGGGCAAAGCTAGCCACTGTTGTCCCTCTGGCTATGGGGAAGCCATTCATGGCTAACCCTGCAATATTTACACGGCTAGTGGCCCTACACATCATTCCTCTTTCATATGAAGGGACAAAATTACCGGTCACTGGTAATACTGCCTTATAACATATTTCTTCCATGTTCCACATGTTAGTAGGCATCATAAACAAGTGATGCTTGGTTCGGGACAACCATATCACAACACATGTCAATATTGCTCACCCTTTATCTTGGCACAATGCTAGCCATGTACAACAACAACATACAAATGCTCATCTTGGCCACGGGATAAAAGAGCACAGCCATGATCATTCTCATTGTCCCCTTTAATATACAAGGGAGTTTCCTCCGTTGCATAGATTTGTGCACTCAAATATTTGGACAAGTACTCATCAACATTTTTACCTTTGGTTGTAGATGAACACGAGCCCATGAACCCAAGCTCATGGGAATCATTCGGGATAAACAATGGGAGTAGTAGCTTAGCAAGCATGGATGGATGAACGTTGCCTATCTGGCAAAGCGAGATATTCATGCCGGCGAAGCTTGGCACTGGCGATGCTGCCCAACTCTACTAGACAGGACTGGGCGGCAAAGACTCGAAGGTGGGCCTGATTCCCAAAACAGTGCCCTTTGATGCTAACCAAGAACTCAAAATCCTGTTGAGAGATTAACCAAGGATGTTGTTCTAGTCTCCATCAACAACTTGCAGCCATATTTAATACAAAGGTGGTTGCACAAGTTACACTATGTTGGGAATTGCTAAAGAGCTTGCTTTTGCCTAGAAAATCTTCCAAAATCCTATGCAGACCTTGGGGAATCTACCAAAATCCTGTGCAAGTGATATTTTTGCTAACTACACTAAAGTACAAACCCAAAATGGAATTTCATATGGCTAGAAAAGTCACCAAAAATAGGTAGTTCCCAATCCTTCACCAAAACCAACGAAGCTTCGCTGAAACTACTAGGTATTTCATAATAGCATTGCTAGGAAGCTATCTGCAGTGTCCAAAGCCACTCAGAACTTGACAGCTCACCCAAATCTCTAGTATCCTGGCAACAAACTTGATAATTTGATAGTTCTTCATTTACTAGCATTACCAAAGCTCCCACGAGTTGCATCAAAGTTTGTCATGTCAATATATAAATTTGACAA
>BPVZ01000103.1:456080-467715 GCA_020521535.1 Rubroshorea leprosula
AAATTGCAAGTTGTTGTGAGGGAGTTTTGGGCAACTGATTTTTTTTTTTTTTGTTATATGATTGTTTACCAACAAATTATCCAAATTGCAGGGATTTTTGGGCAATTGAGTTCAGTGAATCGAGTTGGGTTCGATGGAACCTATTTGCTGGGTTACATCAAACCCAGATCTGCTGGGTTCTGTCGAACTTCAATATTGAAAATGGAAAGAACACCGTTTATGGAAAGAATAAAAACAGTAACTGATGGGCAAAGAAGCAATTCTTAGTGGTGATGTGGGACTCATTTGGATGGATTTAGCGCATTTTCGCCAGGGTAGCATGTGATATGGCAAAAGTTTTATGCATATTATCACTTTTTTAAGTTTTGCTCTCCACATCATCAAAAAAATATAAAAAATGCCACCTAAGCAGGGTTAACGGCCCAAATTAACAGAAAGATTAATGGAGTGCATTTCATATAGTTGAGGGATCAAAAAAGTGCAAAAAATTGTTGAGTCACCAAAAATGTGCATTTCATAAAGTTGAGAGACCAAATTAAGCATTTAATCATTGATAAATACGTTTTTCTTAGATAAATATAAATAATAAAAAAAAAACGAAGACCAAAAAAATATTAATAAAAGATAACGAAACAAATAAAAATCATAGAACTACTATTCATAAAAAATGAAAAATGAAAAATGAAAAAAGAAAATGAACGAACGGTTAGGCAAAGAATTAATAGTTTTCAATTTCTCCATTAAAAAAAGGTTTACAATTTCACACTGGATAATGATGGTTAAAAGCAATCTTTGAGACCTCAACTTAAAACGAATTTTAGTAATTATTCCTTCTGATGTGCATTTCATATAAACCCATATAATTAATAGTTATAGAAATTTAATTTCAAAATTTCATCTAAAATTAAATCTTAAGAATAAATACGCTTTTATATTTCAACCTAAAAAGAGTACAAATATTTATTGTTAGATTATTGAAGGACCCAAAAAAATGTCAGATTATAAAATTTGAGCACACAAATCTTGTTTTATGAACAAATTAGTCTGATTTTTAAAAAATTAAAGCAAAAACACAACTAAAATAATAGTAGTAAAAGTTAGAAATATACGAGCACCTTTCTTTTCTAATTCCTAGCAAATTTGCGACCACGAAGCTAAATATGTGAAAAGATAAATTTAATAACTGGAGTTGATGCAAATAATAAAACAGAAAAAAAAAAAAAAAAAAAAAAAAAAACATTTCAACACACCTCAACAACAACACAAGTGACAAACATTGTTAAAGCTTGAAATTGTTAATCAAAATTTACCTTTTCACAAAAGCTTGGCATTCAATAAGCAAGGTTAAATTGTCCCAATCATAACTCCAATTTTGTAATAATGAATCATCTCCCCAATTTCCACTTCCAATGGTGTTATCATGATCCTCAACATTGCTCGAAGCTTGAGAGCGACACTTACCTTTTTTTCTCACTTTCTAAGTTGTACGAGTTGAAAAATCTAATCCCCTACACTTTTATTTCATGTGTTGAGTCAAAGTTTTTCAGATTAATTTATGACCCACTTTGAAAAAACAGAATAGGACAATAAAACTAAATTAGGACCACTGTTATAGTTGGTCTACTAGGCAAATGAAACAATAGGAAAAGATAAAACAAAACTAGCGATACTGATCTTAACCAATATAGTTCGAAACTGCTCCTTTCTTATTGAGCTGGTCTTGAACACAAGTTTTGAGTTGTAGGATCGCCACCTCTAGCTCTTCTAAGCTTGAGTGCAGACATAACTAGAAATGGGGGCTTATTCAGTCAAATATCTTGACCAAATAAGTAACAATTTGGTTAAGTTGCTTGATCAAATTGTTAATTTGAATATCCACTATGTGAAATAACAATTCGAGCAAAATTTCATTTTGACCAAAACTCCAAATAATTCAGTCATTAATTTTGCCCAAAATAAAGGCCTTGGAACAATAAAAGAAGAGAATAAATAAATAACATTTTAATCCATTAATCCGGTCAAATATTTGACCAAATTAAGAAACAAAAAAATATTAAGGAAATTATTTTGGTCAAATTATTTGACCAAAATAATGAGCAGAAACCAAAAAATAATAATATTTTCTATAATTAGATATAAATTGTAATATATAAATTAAAAAATTGTATTAAAAATCTATAGTTCATAATAGTAAATTCTATAATCATATTTGTAATACATACAATTGTATTTTAATTTGGCAAGAATATATAATTTTTACTTATTTATGCACTAATTAAGTTAAATTTTGAAATTAATTCCTACACATGTTAATAATGCAACTAAATCATACATCATTTTATTTCCTCCATTTACTTAAAAAAAACACACACACACACACACACAAATGAGTCAATTTCATCACAAATAATTGAATTAAAATATCAAAATTAAATTGCAAGATAAAAAAAAAAAAAAACAAAAACAAAAACAAAAATTTAGAAAACTTAGATATAATTTACAATGAATTAAATCCTACAAAAAATAATATATGTCATTAGTATAAGAAACTAAAAAACATGAGATAATGAAAACTCAAAATAAATTTACATAACATGTTTTAAATAAAATTTAACAAATATAACAAGAAATGGAAGTGAAAGGAATGGAAGAAAATGGAATTTGTAATTAGGAAATACAGAAATGATGGTAAGAAAAGAAAATAGTAATATAGAAAGGTAAAAATGAGTAGAATATAAGAAGAAGTGAAGGGGAAGTGAAGAGAAGGGGGGAAAAGTTGAAGAAATTTGGAAAGTGGAAAATAGAAGAAGTGAAGGAGTTGAAGAAAGAGGGGAAAACAAATGAAAATTATGACAGTTGATGCATTTTTCTAGGCATCACAACAATTCGATCATTTTTTAACTGAAATAAGTTTGGCAAAATTTTCAAAATTTTCAGTTGAAATTTCAAACAAATTCAGATGAAATTAAGGGGGAATAAATTTAATTTTGGACAAATAATATAACAGAATTATTAAAGGTAGGAATTCAAAAAAATTAACAGCATATTTCGGTTAAAAAATTTGACAAAAAAGATAAGCGGGAAATGAAAATTTTACAAGTTTTTTCCTTCGTAGTAATTCAAAATTTTGCAGAAAAGTAATTTATTATTTCAGCCAACAATTTTGACAGAATAAATCTTATATTTGCAATATAAGGAATTTAGTCAATGAATTTGATAGAGAATCTGCAGGCGCCACAATCTGCAGTAATCAAATCAAATTGCAGGATTAATTCGGTCAAGCAATTTGATCAAACTATGCTTGCTACCCGGCCTCAGTCTTCAGCACTCAGAACAAAACGGCAGAATTACTTCGATCAAGAAATATGACCGAATAAATAATAAAAACTTATATTTTTCTCTTAAAAAAGCCAATAAAATGTATTTACTTATTTAGTCAAAATAATTGATCGAAAAATATTATTTGTTTATTATTTCTTACAATTCAGTCAAAATGTTTGACTGACTAATTATGACTTCCATTGCGGTTCTATTATTTTGGACAAAATATTTGACCGATTAAAAATTAGACCGAATCACCCAACCTCAATCCATTTAATCAACAAACTTGTTAATTTAGTCAAACATTTTGACCGAATTAATTAATGTTGGTAGCGATATCATGTAAAACACACCCAGCACATGGCAACCTTCTATTGGTTGACGAGCAGCAAGGTAAAAAATTCTCTAGCTATTTGAAGTTTTTGGCGATGACAGCTTTCTTAGGGGAGCTTAGCTAAAGGTTAGCCTCCGAGGGCGATGGTGAATGAGCTATATTCCTAGGAATTAATGAACTAGTAAAATTTGAGCAACGCCATATCCTCCTCTACTTGGACCTTCTAGTGGTAGTTGTCTAACAAGCGCATAATATCCGCGTGATCGATAACGTATTTTATCAGACCAATGAATTAATTTCAAGATGCATAGCTTTCCATGTAACTCTTGTGAAGGAAAGAGAAACCCTCAAAAGGTTCAACTTTCACCTTTGTTTTTCGTCACTAGTTGTGGAGAAGGGAGTGAGGTGAGAGCTCAGAGAAAAGAGGAAGAGGAAGGGATTAGAGATGCATATAATCTCTTGAATATGAAAGCATAGAAAGCCCGATTCATACGTACTACAAGAACCAAGCAAGCTTCTAATATGAGAAGCATTGTATTGGATAACATGGGTTACCAAAGTCTCACTAGCAACCTGCCCCATCTAGAAGAGTCAAATAAAACTCACCTTCAAGGCTAACGAATGTAACATACTGAAACTTTTGTATCCAAATAGCGCTGCAGGCATTCAGCATGGCACAACATATTGATTACATTCATATGGCATCAGAGGGATTTCAACTTCTTAACAACACACTTTAGCCAACAAAACAGGTTATTGATAACAAAGAATTCAGGATAATAGAACATTCAAAAGCAAACTAATGTAGTCAGTTTCTGAAACCGATCACAGAATGTGTTCCGCAGAACCATTTTCACTGCCTTCCAGCATCTATATCATTTAACAGCAACAAATCAAAATCCTATGAGTAAACTAATACTCAAAATTAAACTCGGAAGGAAACCTACGACAAGCATGGGCCTTGTAATACACTAAAAAAGTATGAATCGACTACCGACAAAAAGTTCTATGTAAAATGGACAAAATGATGATGGAAAACTGGTTTGTGAAAACTCTTCCCTGCTTTTCTCTAAATGCTATGCAATCACTTCAAAAACCTACTCTAGAAATGGAGTTTGCCCCTAACCACAGTTCTACCACAACAATTTCCTCAAGCACGCGCAGAAACCCTTGGCGCCACATTCTTGGCTGCTGCATTAACAGCCAGTCCACTGCGATTAACACTTCCACCATTGCCCCCTACATGATTGACCCTCTGATATCCATCACCTCCGCGATAACTCTGATATCCATCACCACCACGATTTGGAAATCCACCCCGACTGCCATTTCTGTTTCCAAATTCAGCCCTATTACCAAAATCACCCCTGTTATAGCCCCTGCCACCCCCATAGTTACCACGTCCTCTTGCTCCATCATTCCTATATCCTACTCCTGAACCAGCTGAGGAACGAGCTCTATTGTTCACTGCAAAATAATGAACGGCCACATTATTTGCAAAATATATTTTAAAAAGGTGATATACCAAGGATTAAATTTTAGAAACTGGATTATCACACAAGATTCTAGGTTATACTGAACTATTATTAGCCCCAAAATGACATTGTGCATATCAGCATAAACCATAGATTCAAACATAAATGTATGCCCTTGCTAAGACTGTATATTAACAGAAACATTGGCAGAGATGAACGAGCTCCTTTTCAAATATTCCATAAATTGTTTCCTACGTTATTAAGTTTGACAATTAAAAAACTTGCCTCGAGTAGATCGCTTCTCTTCAACAACAGCCTTTTTTCCACCAATGGTAATTGGTGAGGCCTGAAAAAACAATGTAAAAAAAATTCAGAAATTAAATTTAGAGGTGTAAATACTTGCATGTTCCAAAATATACTTTGAAACACTATTAATTCAAAAATATAAAGACATGGATCTTAAATTCTTTTAAAAAAATTAATCAACAATTTGATACCAGAAAACTTGCCCCTTCAATAGTTATTTTGGCAAAAAAATTATTTTATTACAATAAAAAATTGTAACAAAAATGATTCCCCTCCATGCAATGATACTTGAGAGTTGATTCCTTCACATAGCCAAATTCTTACATGAATGAATGAAAAGGAATAAGTACTATTAATCCACAATTAAGTCAAGAAAAAAATGACTAGCAATGACAGTGAATCAGGTTCAGATCTAAGAAAAATGAGCACATCAACAGGACAACGTTGATGCATGCAAGTGGCTAGCTTAAAAGATCCCAATAGGATGCACAAAATTGAGACATGATGAGAGGAACTGTAGTTCACTAACTTATGATTATTCAATCATTGCCTAATTACAGCTACTATCCCATTAGAGTTTCAACAAGTCAGGACTCATCCAATAATAACCAACTGAAGGAAGTCTCTCAGATAAATTTGGTCAGGTGACAAAAACCCCTTGCCTCTAGCCCAAACTGCCATAGAGTTCTAAGTATTTTATGACCTCTACAATTTTACATTGCAATCACCATTCAACCTTTTCCCATCACAGTTATCACATATAATCAAGGTTGGTAAAAATCGAGAGTTTACGTAAAATCATTTTGGATAGGTAAAATCAAAATAATAAAATCCAATTGGTAAAATCGAGAGTTTACTAAATTAATTTAAATTTTATATATTACTAAAATTTAACATCAAATGTTCAAATTTAAAATTTATCTAAGTCTAATTACCAATTAATTATTTCAAGTCCTTTTTGAGTTTTTTTTATTTCATAGTTATTAAACTGCTTCAAATTTTAATGGTTTTGACCTCAAAAAAATTTCATAATGAAATATTGTTAGTTTAACTCATAAAAACTTAATAAAACCTCAAAATTTTTGCTTGATAACCCAAAAAGGCCAAATTACATGGCCAAGATTTGAACCACTACAAAACAACCCATAAATAAGTAACAAGCACCGCTCCACCAATGCGCTGCTAGGGATTATTAATCACATTATGACACAAAAAACCATAAAACCTTTTAAATTTGCAAAATCTTGATTTTATCCAATTTTATAATTTTGCTACAATTTTATGATTTTGAACCCTAGTTTATGAGGTTCCGATTTTAACTTAGATTTATAGCAATTTTGATACTTAAAATTGTAAAATCATACAATTTTGCAAGTAAAATCGCAATTTTGACAACTATCCATATAATACACCATAAATTCTCTCCAATCCTCTCAAAACACATAAAAAGGAATTTGCATCATCCAATTGTCTTCTTCCAAACAGAGTAAGAGATATCCTAGAGATAAATAAAAGTTTTTGACAAATCATTTTCCCCCTAATAAAGGCTACGTTAACAGGTTCATGTCCTCACTATATATATAGAAACAAAGACAGCACCACTCAGGTAGAACTAACACTAAAATCATATGCATGCACTATGAAAATTGACTGGATAAAAAACTCAACTCCAAGATATAAATCAAAAGCTATGTTCATGGCACTTGGCAGAAACCAAAATATCCGAACTTGTTTGAATATGATCTGATGCCAAGAAATAGTCTATGCTTGTTGCAAAATTGTTACAATTGAAAATAGGATAAAAGCTGCTAGAGAAAAAACTGAAACCTACCCCAATTGCACTCTGCACTGCACTTGCCACTTCAAACTCCACAAAACCAAAACAAAATCCCTGTTGTAAAATGCACAATAACTATTAATTTTACATACAGTCACTATCACTATCTAACACATTGAAAATATGTTAATGGGGTACCTTTTGGCTTCTAACTTGAATACCATCACACTTGATAGGTCCAAACTTTTTAAATTCATTCTCCAGCATGCTAGGTGTTGCATTCGCAGGCAGACCTTTGACATAGATGGAGAGACCCTCAGCTGTTCAGAAATAAATAAATAAATATTAAAAAGAAATTGGAGTCGTAAACATACAGAAAGAAAAGTAAATTTATTATTTACATAATTATTGTATAGCAGAAAATGAACAAATACAAGCATGAATAAGAAAGGATTGTAGACCTTCTCCATCTCGATTGTTCTCATTTTCAAGAACAATAGTGCTTGAAACCTGAGCTTCAGATGCTGGGGCTGGAGGTGCTACAGCAGCTGCAGGTTGCTCAGGGCTTTTAACCACAGATTTCACAGGAGAATGTGCAGGTACTGTCACAGGAGAATGTGCAGGTACTGATACAGGAGCTGCATTCTCTTTCATGACCTTCACCTAGAGGATGAATATAATAACTAAATTAGCTATATGAACACCCATGCTAGACAAGGCCAAATTTTTCTGATGACCTGCAAGGTAAGAGCAGTAAATACCAAAGCAGATAAATCGCAAAAACTAAAAAAAATAATAGAAATGATAGTGGCTCACAATAGATGCATATGATTTCTTTGGAACTTCTTCAGTTTTGGAGTTAGAATTAGCAACAATCCGTGAATCATCAGGAATTTCATCAACAACCTCAGGCACAGGTACCTCCTCTTCCCCAACAGTAACAGCACAACTCTCATTCCAGGTAGGATTGTAAACTTCAGCCCCACTGACTTCCTCAGCAGAAACATATGGTTTTTCAGCAAGGTGGTTCTCCTCAGCCAGTGAAGCATCTACAAACAGGCATCTCCAAAATAAAATTATGGGATATAACAAAGTTGCAATATAAAAGGTAATCTGGGATTCCAAGTACCCTTCTCAGGTATCAGAGGCGCTTCAACATCATTAACAGGACCCTTGTTCCAATCTTGATATATGGCATCATCAACATATCTCAACACATCATTTAAAACAAAGTAGCCATTGTCTTGGGGGGCCAGGAAGAAACTCTGCGTGAACTTCCGCCTCAAATTATCCTTCCCAGTCAGAAAACCAGTCACAAGAACAAGGACTCCCCCATTATGAGAGTCTTGTGCATCCACAGTTGATATCTCTGCCTTGAAGTTTAAATAATCAAGGGAGAGTATCTTCTCATTGATATCCTGCTCCAGAATCTCAAATTCTTTGAAGTGAAACAAGTAACACTTTGAAGTGATCAATTATTAAACAGAATATAATTAATTAGAATAGAAACTTAGAGTATTAAGAGTGGAAAAGTAAAATAGGGTGCAAGTAATAGGTTTATAAATTAAATTCTACTTAGTGCAAGTAGAACTAAATTCTGCTTTGGAATTAAAATTCAGGAGTCTTATAAAGTGAAAAACTGCCTATTAAGTTTCTTAATCAAGGTCCCCTAAACTATATAGATTTCAACTCTAGAAGTTCTACCAACAAGACATAGAACCGAAAAATAAAGGGAGGGATAAAGAGGAAATGCATAGAATTAAGACAATACTAGAGAATTTTGTTTCTATTTCCATATAACTTTATCTTAACTAAATTAAAATAATCTGCTGATATAAAAAAAAATAGAAGACAATATGTGGATAAAGTCAGGGGAGAGGATGAAGTCAGGGAAGAAGAAGAGATGGGAAGGAGATTATGCAAATTAAGAAAAAAAAAATGAAATGAGAAAGGACTTTCCTATTAATTGCAGATGAACTGATGAAGTTGGGACTCAAGAAGATGATAAAGTCAGAAGACAATGAAGTCACAGAAAATTAGGGGTGGTTGGCAAGCACAGAAACTTCCTCTTTCTGCCCTAATTGGAGCCAAAATTCCAATTTTAACCCTTAATGCTCCTATACATTTTTTATTTATAAGGGTTTTTTGTATTTTGGGGTCTTTTTAAAGAAGGGGTTGTTTCAACTTCACTTCAATCGCTTTGGGACTGCTTTTAAGAAGAGAGCTTTAGGAAATTTTGAAGAAGTGGTGCCTCTAATTGCTTCACTTCACCACTTTTGACAACACTGATCCAAGTTACACTGGTAAATTACCTTCAGCAGTTACTGTGGGCAACCACACATAAATTACATTGATTTTCACAAGCAATCATGTTCGATGAGAGTACAGTGTGCAAACTCTAACAAAGTAATGCATGTATGTTTGTTTATGCTCAGATGGCTGGCTAATTGTGTCAGTGAGAGAATTACCTGCATGGTTGTTGTGATACCCATTATTCCATTTTCCTCAAGACGACCAAGTTTGCTAATATCCTGGTAAAATCGGTGAACATGCTCGGGTGATTGATGCAAGATATTGTAGTATTGATGGACAAATGCAGTTGCAACCTAAATTCATAAAAATTTCATTTAAAGCCAATTATTGAAACATAAAGATCAAAACTCCACAAAAACGCATCAACATGTTTAGGGGGGAAGCATACAACATCAGCAGTTGGGTTGGGAATTACAGCTGGACCTTGCTGCACTGCAGACGCCATCACCTTCTGATCTCTGCTAAACAACTAAACAAATAATTTAATCCACATAATAACCAACTGAATATAAAATTTTGGCATTAATATTTTCAGCCATTTCCCCATTTCTTACGAAAAAAAAATTATAAAATTACTCCCCAAAAGTATCTCCAGAAATTATAACTCTTTATTCAAAATAAAAATATATTAAATTCCCAATTAAAATTAAATAAGCAGATTAAGTGATATTGAGAAGAAAATTTTAGCGAGAGTTAACCGGAAAACATAGGCCACTAGAGGACAATCAACAAAACCGGAATATCAGCGATTCGACTTCACTTTCCAGGTTAAATGCAACGATTTTCCCGTGATAAACTATTTTACACTGGAAAACAAACACGACATAAAGCTACAGTGATCTAAGGAAGAGATTTCATCAACAGATATAGAGAGAGATTGCAGGAATTGAGAGTTACCTAAAATGAGATTTAGATCGCCGGCGCAGAGAGGTGAGAGACGAGGATTTCTTCCTCGATCTGTTTTGCTTCTGAATTTCCCGACTGTTGTACTCTCCTTCTCCCTCACCTCTCTAGGGTTTTTTTGGATCTGCGCAGAAATAGGAGGTAAAAGAGAGGCTTTCGTCTGGGTTTTCGGTATTTATAGGAGTGCGTAGACAGATATTAGACTCAAACAGCGGATCCGCCCGCTTCCTAACAGCATGTAAACTCGATTTCTTTCGATGATAATATCTCCATTGTGAATGAAAAAATACCAAGAGAGATTTCTAACAACTTTCTGGAGGATTTGTTGCGATTTGATTTTAAATCAATTAAAATAGTTTAAAGATTAGTTAAAAAAATAGGTTAAATTTTGAAATATTGTAACTTAATTATTATCTTAAATCAAATATATCATAAATTAATCACTCTTAACTCGAATTTATCTTGTAGGTGAATTCAAAATTACTTATGGTGGGTAAATATCACATTTGGTATAGTCAGTTTATACTATAAAGGGTTAAAGCCATCTATCGTCCCTCTACTATAAAAAATAGTGCATTCTAAACCTTCTACTATGGATTGGCTTCATGTCGTCCCTCTACTATTAATTAACTCTACCTGTCATCCCTCTACAATGCAAAACCATGCTAATGTCGTCCCTCCGTCAATGTAAGCTAACGGTGTATTTTATCGACCGTTAAGTTAAACAGTCAAACCGATTAGGATATTTTTTTTGTTGCCACCGTTGTTTGTGGGCCCCTCCCTTTCAAAGAAAAACAGTTTTATTCAAGATAAATAAAACTAAGGTGAGTTTATCGGAGATATACTGTAGTTTTAGCATAAGGAATTCTTAAATTTGCGGGGGTATGATTGATAAAGGTTAAATGCTAAATTTGGTCCCTCAACTTTAGTGAGTTGCACATTTTTGGTCTCTTAATAATTTTTTTGCACTTTTTTGATCCCTAAACTTTAAGAAATGCACTCCGTTAATCTTTCTGTTAATTTTGATCATTAACTCGCTTATGTGGCATTTTTTATAATTTTTTTGATGACATGGCAAAAACAAATTGAAAACGTGTTGATGTGAATTTTTTTTCATGCTAACTCACATTATTACTATTTATATTTTAAAAAAATAAAATAAAAAAATTCTGTTCATCTTCTTCCTTTCTCTTTTTCTTTTTTTTT
>BPVZ01000103.1:467815-484880 GCA_020521535.1 Rubroshorea leprosula
AAAAAAAAAAAGGAAAAAAAATTCCTTATGTCATAATTGTAGCGAAATTTCTAAAATTACAAATAAAATAAAATAAAATAAAATAAACAAGAAGAGACATTTGGTTACTAAAGCAAAATAGGATCTCTCATTATTCAAATTCTTACGGAAGATAGTAACCAAATGTCTCTTCCTGTTTTTCTTTATTTGCAATTTTAGAAATTCAGCTACAATCATGACATAAGGAATTTTTTTTTATCCTTTTTTTTTTCCTGTTTAATAGTTTCTCTATGTATAAGTTATTTTTGTTTATAAATTAACACAAAGAAATCTCTATAGCAGAATGGTTAAAATTTCTTCAAAATTTATAAATTATTCAAGTCCTGACAGCGATCATTTTTTTTTATTTAAAGTATTTATTTATTAGGCCAAATAAATTTTAAATCCATTACATAGATTTAGTGCAATGAGATAATCTTTAGTGATAATTGAACTAATTATGTATAATAGATCAACAACCTAAATATTTAAGGATAATTTTTAATTTCTTAGATCCAAAAAATAAATCATATATTCATTTTAGTCGATGTAAAATACAAAGAAAATAAGGTGAAGGAAGGAAGAAGAATAAATCATAATAAAAAAATAATAATTAAAACGACAAAAAGAAACACCAAATAGTTAAGAATATATATATATTTTATGATTTACATTATAGATCTCTTGTAGAATTTAATTTATCTGTTGCTTTTTTCACTTCCATGCAGACCAGAAAAGCATCCTTGAATAAAACTATTTTTCTTTGCAAGGGAGGGGCCCACAAACAAGGGTGGCAACCAAAAAGGAAAAATAAAAAAAACCTAACTGGTTTGACCGTTTAACTTAATGGTCAATAAACAACATCGCTAGGTTCCATTGGACGGAGGGATGACATTAGCATGGTTTTGCATCGTAGAGGGACGACAGGTAGAGTTAATTAATAGTAGAGGGATGACATGAAGCCAATCCATAGTAGAAGGTTTAGAATGCACTATTTTTTATAGTAGAGGGACGATAGATGGCCTTAACCCTACTATAAATACTAAATATTGTCAGAACCTCTCATTTAAAGTAGAATTGTTGACAAATCATTTTATAATTATCAAATTTAATCTCTCCATTGATTATTTCGTTAAATTCATAATAAAAATTTTATAATTAATATTCTATGAAACCAAAGCCCATAAATAAAGGAAAAAAAATAATCTATACACCTTTTTTTCTCAACACTAAATATATTTTAAATCAGACTTTCAAATTTAATAATTTGTTAATTCATCTCAAAATTTGAACACTAGACTTTTAATTGATCTAAATTTTAACTACTATCAATGGTTTGAAAAAATTCCCTACTCCCTATAATTGCCCCCAAGCTCAGAAAAAACTAAACATACATTTTATTTTTTTTAACACTACTAAACGCCGTACTTTTTGTTCTTTTGGAAAACTCCGAAGATAATGTTTCTTTTTTAATTTTTTAGCCTTTTACTAAATGCAAAACTTTTACTTCATTTTTAGAAACTTATGATATAAGTTAATATTTTAATAATATAATAAATTTCATAACTCAAATATTTTTTAATTACAAATTATTTATCATCTAAATTACTATTTTATAAAATACATCAAAATATATAAAATAAAAATCTATCTCAAATTATTTGATTACAACATGCAACATATACATAAACCTTTATTTTCAAAGGAAAAAAATTTCCAAACATTTTTAAAAAAAGAAGAGTTAAGGTGTGGAAAGAATCCAAAATTTAGTACAAATAATTTTAGGGTAATGAAAATTTAAAGAAAATTTATGTAAAAATTTTCATTAGACCTCCTAAAATTCCAATTAAGATTTTGTTTTGAAAATTAGAGAAAGTAAATAGTCCTAAGATTAAGTTTGGTAATTTTAAAAAGGTTGGGGACTATTTTTATTCAAAGAAAAGGTTGGGACAATATTTAGTATTTATGGTAAGGATTAAGGACTAAATTTGATATTTTCGTATAATTATTATTAATCTCTATTTTTGTTTAGAGTTCTATAATCAATACAACTTACTAAATTTTAGTGTTATTAAGGCCTAAAATGCATTAAGGCCTTATTTCCTCAAAAATCCTTAGCTTGCCCCAACCACATAACTTTAGGCATAAGGCGTGCCACTTGTTTTGTCTAAAAACAAGAAAATTGAATTTTCTAGATAACCTTTCTCCTTTCAAATGATCGACCTCCAAAAGAATGGTTGGAAAGAATGTTTGTGAATTAAACTGCACCCTAAACGATGTTGTAAAACAGAGAGTGAAGTTTTATAAAATGGGCGACTAATTGCCTTGGACATCTCTAAGGACTTTAAAACTACTAAA
The DNA here is from genome assembly GCA_020521535.1 of Rubroshorea leprosula. Classification (NCBI taxonomy): domain Eukaryota; kingdom Viridiplantae; phylum Streptophyta; class Magnoliopsida; order Malvales; family Dipterocarpaceae; genus Rubroshorea; species Rubroshorea leprosula. The sequence continues at coordinate 470,192 of BPVZ01000103.1, forward strand.
GTGTAACAAAAGCTACAAATCCTAAATTAAATGTAATATCCTAAGGTAATTATCCTAAAACAAAGTAAATAAAAGCAAATTGCATGCCACAAAAATAAATTTGCAGATAACAGATTGTGTAAAATTGCATGCGATGATTTGAACCATGTAGTCCATAATGATTTCTTAGAAATTAAACTAATTACTTGCAGATTTAAAACAAAGATAATTGAACTATTTGATTACTGCAACCAAAAGATAATCTACAAATTAATTAAAGTCTAGAAACTTGTAAAATTAAATCCTAATTTAGAAATCAAAGTTTAAGAAATTGTAAGTTTGGCAACTATGCAGAAACGAAGAAAAGAAGGTAGAAAGCATTCAACCCATTTACATAAACAAATAATAGAAATGAATCCATAGAAGAAAGAAAAACTATCAAATCAACGGGGCAGATCTGCTTATAAGGTTGAATTGCTTCCAAGTCTTTAAAAATTATCAAAAGTTGTAATCTTTGAAGGTAAATATGAACAAGGATGGAAAACCTAAACTAAAACTAAGAACAAGAGTAGTTCTTGCACTCTAATTTGGAAATCATATTGAAATCTAGAAGAAAAAGTTTGAAAATTCAAGATGCATATATGTTGGGTGGTTTATTTGTTGGGCAAGCCATGTGTTTGTACTTGTAGAATTGATTTTTTCCTCTATTTTTGTTTTTCTCTTCTGCTAAACAGTTTCCCCCGTGATTCTCACTTTTGCTTTCACAAAACTTGTTGTAAAAAGCCATGTCTAAAAGCAGTTTTCCTCTTGTCTGACAATTGCCGGTTATTCTCAAATAAATCTCTAATAAAATCTAGATAAATCCTCTTAAAATCTCTCCACAATCTCCTAATTAAATTAAATTTTAACCACCTTAGAGAGCTTACCCTTCTTGGACTTCAACAACCCCATTGTAACCCACTTAGTCCAAAGCCCAAAATTACCTATAGTCTCAACTCAGCTCATCACTAAAAATGTGGCCCAATTCACCCTAAAAAAGGCACACATGTGTCCTCTTTCATTTTTAGTTTATTTTGGGTGTAAACAATGGCCCCCAACACTTGGTTTTATGGGAATAAATCCAAGTGTTTAAACTTCGAAAGATATCTTTTAGAACTTAAAAGGCCACGTGCACAATCTATTAAATCCTAGAACGGTTGTAACAGGTATTACCATCTTTTTCACAATTAACTCTATCTAGGCGCATTTAACCATCCACAGCCAATCATGGTCACTTAATTCATCTTGCTCTTAGTCAAAGTAAAATAAATAAAAGAAAACCAATTTATCTATACACAAAAAGAAGTGTGAACTTGGTTCAAACAACTCTCTAAGATTCTTGTCCTCTTGCCTCCCAGACGGTGGGGTAATAAGGTTTGAGATAAATGCCATTGATTTTCCTAGGATGAAACTCTCCTCCAAGTGATTCTAACCAATAAGCTCCCCCTCTCAACACTTCATAAATCCATAATGGCCTTACCCAATTTAGGGAGCACTTTCCGAACTTAAGATCTTTCTTGCTAAGATGTAAAATTGCTTTTCAAACTAAGTCACCAACTGCCAGATTTTTAGTCTTCACCCTTTTGTTATAAGATTTTGCAATTTTGAGCTTTTGAGCTTACAATCTGTCTAAGGCTATCAAGCGTGTCTTCAAAGTCCTTAAGCTTAGGCATCATGGCCTTATCTTACTCTCCAAACTAGAGATTATGTTGAATTGCTATTCTCAAAGACCTGGCTATTAACTCCATTGCCAAGACTACATCATGTCCATATGTCAAAGAAAAAGGAGTCATTTTAGTTGAACTCCTTTGTGAAGTTCTATAAGCCCACAATATCTTAGACAACAATTCATGCCAATATCTAGGATTGTCATTTACCATTTTCTCAAGCAAATTAATCACCAGCTTGTTGGAAGCCTTTACTTGCCCATTAGCTTATGCATAGTGTGGAGTAGAATTAAGTAGACAAAAACCCATTTCCTTAGCAAACACCTCGACTTGATAGCTAATAAAAATTGTGCCTTGGTTTGTGGTTATTATTTTTGGTAGATCGAACCAGTGAATATTGTCCTCTTTAATAAACTTGATCACATCAATTTGATCTGCTTTCTTCATTAGTTTAGCCTTAACCCATTTAGTAAAATAATGTATAACCATTATAATAAATGAATGGCCCTTTGATGAAGGAGAATACACTTTATCAATCAAGTCAATGGCCCATCCTCAAAATGGCCATAGTTTCACATTTGAATTAAGTTTAAAGGTTGGAACTCTTTGAAGTGGCCCATGTACTTAACAAGTCCTGTAGGCCTTGGCATAAGAAATACAATTTTTCAAGATAGAGGGCCAAAAGAAAGCATGTTTGCAAATTAACTAGTGCATCTTGATCCCAACTTGCTGTGCACCACATATTCCATTATGAACGTCAGACAACATCTAGAAACTTTCATCTGGACCCAAATAGCACAACAATAGCTCATTATGGCTTTTCCTATAAAGCACACTCTCAATCAAGATGTAATTGAGAGCTTGCATTTTAGTTTTTCTAGACACTTTAGTGCCCTAATCTTTGAGGTACTAAACAATTGGAAAACACCAATCTATTTAGGTAACATTAATATTGCAGGTTGAAACTACCATGCCACGCTAGTGCATTGATGGCAGACTACGCTTTTCAACTGTTACAACTTTTTGCATCATGTTTTTAAGGATTTACAAACTTGAAGCAATTTGGGCCATCTCATTGACCACGTAATTTTGATCTCTAGGTACATGTTTGATGGACACATCATCAAACGCCTCCAATAATTACACAGCTAAGGCAAAATAAAGAGCCAAAGCAAGGTTGGTACAGTTATACTCACCAAACAACTACTTCAAAATTAATTATGAGTCTTTTATGACCTTAATCATGGATACCTTAAGCTCCACCAGCATCTCAAGGCCAATAATTAAAGCCTCATACTTCGCTTGATTATTTGTACAACTAAAATTCAACTAAAAAGACATTTGTGTTTTTAGCCCAAATGAAGAAATAATCACAACCCTAGCTTTAGACATGATTTCTATGCTAGAACTATAAAAAATGAGTTTCCAAAGAACTAAATTTATTGAAAACAAGTTGATCCCTTTCTCCTCATTCACTTCCACTTCGAAACATGGATGATTGACAAGGAAGTCTGCCAATGCTTACCCTTTGATAGCCTTCTGTGGTATATATTTCAAGTTAAATTTAGACAAGATCAAAATGCATTTACCTATTCAATCTCTCAACAAAGGACAAGACAACATATATTTGATCACATTAGTCTCAACAACCACGTAAACCTCAGAATAAATCAAATAATGTCTTAACTCTATTATAGCAAAAAATAGAGCAAGACACAACTTTTCAATTGAAGAATATTTCACTTCGGTCTAGGTCAGGTAACAACCCAAATAATACACAAATTACTCCCATTTTCTATTATTTTCTTGTGCTAGTAGACATTATATTGACTCATTTATGGTAGAAATATACAAAATAAGATGTTTATTTTAATAGGTGAAACAAGTATTGGCGGTTTAGACAAGTACTGCTATATTGCATCAAAGGTAGATTAGTGCTATTCTTTCCATTCAAAGTCTACCTTAGACTTAAGCCTCAACAAAGGAAAAAAATTCTAGTTTTCCCAGCCAAATTAGAAATAAAGCGTCTTAAGAAATTAATTTGGCTAAGAAATCTTTGCAACTCCTTCTTGTTCTGTGGTGGCTAAACCTCAATCACAGCTAAAGCCTTATTCCTATCAACCTCCAAACCACGCTCATGCACCAAGTACCTAAGGAAATTACCTGTAGACACTTTTAGAACACACTTTAATGGGTTCATTTTCAAACCGTGTTACCTTATCCGCTCAAAAGTCTTCCTCAAATGGACTAGGTGGTCATTTTCCTCGTGCTACTTCACCACAACATCATCAACGTAGATTTCCATGAATTTGCCAATCATGTCATGGAAAATAGCATTCATGGCTCTTTGGTAGGTGGCTCCAACATTCTTCAAACCAAACATAATCATAATCTATTCAAATTTTCTAGGTTAAATACCCTTTTTGGTCGCTCTACTATTGAAAAAAGCTCCTTTTTGGTCCTTATACTGAAAAAATCCCCTTTTGGTTCTTAAAGTTTAAAATCCAGCCATTTTTTAGTCTCTTTGTTACTTTTTACTCACATGGCATGTTATCTTAATGGGAAAATCTGACATGGATATTACACCATGTAAAGGTGATTATGTTGACTTAATACCACCCCTCCACGTCACTCTCTTTGAGTGAAAAAAAAACCCCTAAATTCTCCATTTTGTTTTTCAATTCCCTCTCTAGAAATCATATTCCTTCTTTCGAAATTCTTTGTTCATAATCAATCCTGTACATGTGAGATAGATCAAGATATAATTGAGAATTCATAGGAGTATTTTCTTTGATAAAAATAAAAATTAATTACTAATTTGAGATTCTCAACCATTTCTTCCTATTGAATCTAGGCTATGGATGAATCAAATTATGAAGTTCATAACAACATGAACACAATATAAATCTGTCACCTGTAGTTTCAAACCCAAATATCAAACACGATCTAGGTTTCATAATGAACCCAAAACTTGGGTTCTATGAGGAACCCAAATAAAGGTTTCGTAGGGAACCCAGCATCTGGGTTCTTCAAGGAACCCAAGATGATGAAGAGGATGGTGAAGATAAATGATGACGTGATGAGGGTGAGGATGAGGAGAAAGAAGAAGATGAAGAAATTAAAGTTAATTATGTTTAAATTCATTTAATTAGTAAATTAAGAAGTAAAATCTTTAATTTGTACACGTGGCCCAAAATATTAGGATGCAATACTTACATGGATTGATATTTTTATTCATATAATTTCCACATCATTTATAATATCATTTATATAAAAAATAATCAATTGATTCCATTAATTAACATGACAAGTCAACAAAAATTTAACGGAGGCACTGAAAAGGGACCAGATTTTAAACTTTAAGGACTAAAAAGGGGATTTTTTCAGTACAGGGACCAAAAGGAGGCTTTTTTCAATAGTAGAGGGACCAAAAAAAGGTATTTAACCAATGTTCTAATAGCACCTAGGCATCAGAAGGTTGTCTTTTGGACGTCTACTTCTGCAATGAAAATTTGGTTATATCTACTATAGCCATCCATCAAAGATAAAATTTTATGTCGAGTTACTTTATCAACCAGCAAGTCTACGATTGGCATCGAATACTTATCTTTTGGTATAGCTAAGTTAAACAAGCTATAAGTTTGGCAACTGTGCAGAAACGAAGAAGAGAAGGTAGAAAGCATTCAAACCCATTCACATAAACAAATAATAGAGACGAATCCTTAGAAGAAAGAAAACTAACCAAATCAATGGGGTAGACTCACTTAGAAGGCTGAATTGCTTCTAAGTCCTTAAAAATGAACAAAAATTGCAATATTTGAAGGTAAATATGAACAAGGACAAAAAGCTTAAACTAAAACTAAGAACAAGAATAGGTCTTGCACTCTAATATGGAAATCATGTTGAAATTCCCACTTCTGCTTTCGTAAAACTTGTTGTAGAAAGCCATGTTTGAGAGCAATTTTCCTCTCGTCTAGCAACTAGCAGTTACTCTCAAATAAATCTTTAATAAAATATAGATAAATCTTCCTAAAGTCTCTCCACAACCTCCTAATTAGGTTAAATTTTAACCACCTTAGAAAGCTTACCCTTCTTGGACTCCAGCCACCCCATCGTAGCCTATTTGGTCTAGAGCACAAATTACTTATAGTCTCAACTCAGCTCATCATTGAAAATATGGACTAGTTCACCCTAAAAAACCACACACGTGTCCTCTCCCCTTTTTAGTTTATTTTGGGTGTAAACAGGCCCAAAACTTAAAAAAGAACTAAAATTTTATTAATGCCTACGTAACTATTGGATATATCAATTGATTTTAATTTTAATTTTTTAAATTTAATTTCAAATTATTATCTTTTTTGGAGATGCCAATATTTTCTTTTTTAAATTAGGATGGTAATTATCCATTTACTTTTCATTATTTGCCAAAAACTAAAAACTAGATAAATTCAAATTAAACTTATCGCTTTACTTACAAGATAAACAAAATTAAAAAAATCTTACTTAAATCTTATTTGAATCTTACTCTCTCTGGCTCAAAATAACTAGGGATAAGCATTTTTAGCTATAGGTCAAGTATGAATTATATTTGATACTTAACTTGAAAATTTTCAGGTATGATTTTTTAGACTTAGTACTTATCTAAATATTTGAAGACCTAACCAAACAAGGACCACGAGATTTGCAGGTATATATTTGTATAATTGCCTTAAGGAAAGAATATGTCTTCTACCAGTTGCCATTACTGCATGTGTCAAATGTTTAACTTAAAGTTTGTTATTTTTACAAGTTACTATTTTGCCTATATGATTTGTTTGGTTTACAAATGTTACTTTACTTTTATTTTAGTTTTGTATTTTATTATTGGGTTAATATAATCTGTGTCTTTAAGGCATAAGTTAAGAGTGCCTTTTTGTTATAAATGCATGTTAAAAAAATATAAAAGTCAACATTAATTTTAGTGTAAGTGCTAAGTGCTAAGTGAATGAATTTAATTAAACAGTTGATAAATTAAAGATCAAATTTTATTTTTTAATACAAATTTATGACAAAAAGATGTATTTATTACACTCTTAAAGACGCAGATTATAAAAACTCTTTATTTTTTATTTTTAAAAATTAGTATTATTATATAGATATTAAGTATAGTAACTATAGGTAAAATTTCAAATATACAAGCATAGATAACAAGTTAGTTAAACAAGTCGGTTAAATAAGTTAAGTAATTAGTTCTAAACCCCTATATTTGTTACTTGACTAATATTTATAGGTATGCCTCTTTTATACCCATTACTTACCAAATTTGTTCACAATTCGAGTATAATATTTATACAAACAAGTAAAATATTGTAAGTAATTGATGTACCCATACCCAATCCTCACTCCTAAAAATAACTGTCATTTTATTACTTTTTTCCCAAATTAAAGATTTGGGGATAATTCATCTACTTATCTTTATTACCCTTTGGAAAAAGCTAAAAGACATGCTTTTTTTTAAATAAGATAATTAATTAAAATAAATGGATAATAATAGTTTTAAATAAGGCAAAAATATTTATCTATCTAAAAAATTTTAAAAAAATAATGATTAATTTAGGTTAAAACCCCTTTTTGGTCTCTGAACTATTGTACGGACCCCCGATTTGGTCCTTGAACTAAAAAAATCCTTGATTTGGTCCCTACTGTTTACCATTTTTACCCCGATTTGGTCCTTCCATCAAATATCAACCTACGTGTCCCGTTACTTGACGGGAAAATGATGACATGTAAAAACATTTTGACACCTAGGATGTACAGTGTGACAAAAAAATGAGATGGCAAGAAAAAAATCTTAAAAATTTTGTTATTCCTTTTTTTTTCTTCTTTGTTTGTTTTTCCTTTTTCCCTTTCTTCTTCCTCTACCTTTCCTTTAACCTTCTGTTTCCTTTAACCTTCTGCAAACCCTAACTCCTAATATTAAATTCGAAAATAACACAACAAATCAACAGATTAAACTCAATAGATATTTGACCCAATGGCTGCTAGGTTCGAAACGAAACCCACCGCCTACTGGGTTCGATTTCGAACCCAGCACCTGCAAACCAACCCAGCACCTGCAAACAAACCTGCAAACAAACCCAGCACCTGCAAACAAACCCAGCACCTGCAAACGAACCCAGCACCTGCAAACGAACCCAGCACCTGCAAACACCTAGCATTCGAAATTGAAAAATCGAACCCAACACCTGCAATAACCCAGCAACTGCCTTGCCTTCTTCATCTTCATCTTCATCTTCATCAATCAATTTTTCATCACAATCAAACAACAATATCCAAAAAACAAAAACAGAAATTTTTTTTTTAAAATTTTTTGCACCTGGGTTCTTAGAGTGCTGGGTTTGTAGGAACCCAGACGCGAACCCAGCACGCTTGGGTTCCTTGCGTTCGCAAGGAACCGAACCCAAGCGTGCTGGGTTCCACCAAACCCAGGCATGCTGGGTTCGGTGTGAACCCAGACGCCTGGGTTCGCAAGGAACCCAAGTGTGCTGGGTTCCACCAAACCCAGGCATGCTGGGTTCGGTGCGAACCCAGACGTGAACCCGGCATGCTCGGGTTCCTTGCGAACCCAGACGCGAACCCAGACGCGAACCCGGCATGCTCGGGTTCCTTGCGAACCCAGACGCGAACCCGGCATGCTCGGGTTCCTTGTGAACCCAGCATGCTCAGGTTCCTTGCGAACCCAGCATGCTCAGGTTCCTTGCGAACCCAACGCCTGGGTTCACAAGGAACCCAAGCGTGCTGGGTTCCACCAAACCCAGGCATGCTGAGTTCGGTGCGAACCCAGACGCGAACCCAGCATGCTTAGGTTCGTTGCGAACCCAGGCGCTGGGTTCGCAAGGAACTGAACCCAAGCGTGCTGGGTTCCATCGAACCCAGGCAAGCGTGCTGGGTTCGGTTCCTTGCGAACCCAGGCGAACCCAAGGAACCCAGTGCCTGGGTGGGTTCGAAGGAACCCAGGCCTGCTGGGTTCCGAGGGGAAAGAGAAGAGAAAGGGGAAGGAGAAAGAGAAAGGGAAAGGGGAAGGAGAAAGAAAGAAGAAAAAAAGAAAAAAGAAAAAAAATTTTAAGTTTTATTTTTTCTAATATTTTTTTATATTATTTTTTTCCACATCATTATTTTTTTGGTTATATTAACTTCCACGTGGATTATTATATGACATGTCATCATTTTCCCGTCAAGTAACAGGACACGTAGGTTGATATTTGACGGAAGGACCAAATCGGGGTAAAAATAGTAAACAGTAGGGACCAAATCGGGGATTTTTTTAGTTCAGGGACCAAATCGGGGGTCCGTACAATAATTCAGGGACCAAAAAAGAGTTTTAACCATTAATTTAAGACAAACAAAAAGGCATAAAACACAATTATTTTAGAATAGAGTAAATATATGACAAAACTCTTTTAGATTAGGTAATTTATAAGATTTGAAAGTTATTATTTGCTCTAGATGATGGAGCATTCTTGATGTAGAATGAAAATCGTAGGAAAGTAGTTTGTTACTCTACTTTTGTATCATTGGTTCTGTTTGGAGTCTAGATCTTGATTTTTTTTTTTTCATCAAAACAAGTCTAGATCTTGAATTTATTTTCTTTACATATGCAAATGAACAAGTGGTCATGATTTGTTGGAGTTGAAATTTCAGGAGCAGGCTATCGGCAAGAAGGTACTCTCCTATTATCTCCTATTATGAAGATTTCACAGAAGAGATAACCCATGTGGATGCGCAAGACTCACTAAATGGGGAGTCCTTGTTGTGATTGGTTATCTGATTAGCAAGTGTAATTCGAAGCCGAAGTTCATGCAAACTTTCTTCTTGGTCCCTCAAGATAATGGCTACTTTGTTTTAAATGATATACTTAGAGATTTATATAAAAGAATTATATAAATTATGTGTAAGTTATTTATAGTGATAGATAGACATTATGAGCTTTTTTTTTTTTTAACTTGGACCTTAAGGTATTTATTGTACTTTTTATAATTAATTTGTATGAAAAATATAAATATTGACTTTAATTTAATCAATCAATTAATTAAAATTATTCATGTGGCATGGTGTTAAATAAAAGTCAACTTTTATGATTTTTTATATAAATTAGTTATAAAATAATATATTTATTATACACTTAACTTATGCCATCACAAATTAAACAAACCCTAAACTGAGAATGAGGGAGTAACAAAATTTTCTTTTATCCCAAATAAGGGTAAAATTAGCACTTAATGCGTTTTTAAAATGAAATGTGTGATCGTCTAAAAAAAAAAAGAAAAAAGAAAAAAGAAAAAAATGAAAAGTCTGAAAATTAATTTGGATCATTACTAAGATTATGTTTGGGATTGTTATGAAGTATAGTGGTTATAGATTTTCAACATTCTACTATACGGAAAATTATGTTATTGTTTGATAGTTATTTTGAAAATAGTCTTATATATTAATATGAATACAAAATTATACAAAATATCAATTAAAATTAATTTAATTATAATGAATTAACACTTTTATAAGATTCTATGTGAAAAATTGTGTGAGAAAGCAATTTAAATGCAACCTAAATCAATTAGAAAGTAGTGGATATCAAGTATTTTTATTTTGGTATTTATAGTCAAGGTGTTTCCAACCTAACTTTTGTACTCTTTGAGATTACTTCCTCACAAAGCAATCGTAAAAGTTTATTCAAGGAAATTAATTTTCATTAGTACCGGCTCAAAGATAAGAATCTTAAACTTAACTTATAAGACAACACTTAATTACTAGTCAATCCAACTATTGAATTAGATATAAGTTATTATCTCAATTATCAATTGTTACTAAAAATTAAACCCAAATAGAGTTAATGCAAAAAGAACTCAAAAAAGAAAAAACGAGAAAAGAAAAAAAAGACAGGACCAAATCAGGACCAACATTGTATCGTTTTGTTAATGTTCTTTTATTTTTATTTTTTGTAAAAAAATAATTATATCATTTCTACGTAAGAAAAATTTGTTCAAAGTACAAATATTCTCAAAGTCGTATTGTATTGGAACTCGATCTAATAGGCAAAATTTATAGAAATTAGTGATTTCTGCCCTACTACCCAGGAGATTTTGCCTTAAACCTATGGCTACTAATTTTGTTTATATTTTGTTTTCTAAAGCTTTAAACAATTGGGATTAATTAGATTCTAGACTTCTAGTAGGACTCCATCGTTGATGATTGAAGGAACAATGCAACTTTATAATGCTTACTTTCTTTAACTCACTCCATTAACAAACAAATAATCCCAAGCTTTTTTCTCCCAGGGTTTAGGAGTGCTTTTTTCTTTCTATAGTGTGGGAGGCAACAACAGATCGTTTGCAACATGATTTCATATGGCGGACGCAAGCGTACAAGAGCTAACAAAAGACTAGGCGAACGTTTATCCCTCACTGTAGAGGAAAATGTTGGATTAACTCTGGATGATGGTGATGCTCTACCGATGCGAGAGGCGGTTGGAAAGGGTGTCTTATTGGCAAATGTCTGGAGGACAGTCAAAGACATGCATATGAGGGTATTGGGGTCAAATCTTTTTGCTTTTTATTTCTTCCACCCAGTTGATATGTAGAGAGTGCTAGCTGTAGGACCTTGGCATTTCGCCAATCATGTTATGGTCTTGAACGAGATGCTAGGGGGGAAATAGGTATCAAGAGATGATCTCTATGAAGTTCCTTTCTAGATACAGATCCATGGCTTTGTCAAAGGCATGCATATGAGGGTCTTGGGGTCAAATCTTTTTGCTTTTTATTTCTTCCACCCAGTTGATATGTAGAGAGTGTTGGTTGTAGGACCTTGGCATTTTACCAACCATGTTATGGTCTTGAACGAGATGCCATGGGGGAAACAAGTATCAATAGATGATCTATATGAAGTTCCTTTCTAGATACAAATCCATGGCCTGATCATTTGACGGCAGAAACAGGCAAGCAAATAGGTGCTGAGGTGGAACGTTGTGTGGAGGTGGATGATGGTGGGGATGATTCATGAGGAGTAGATTATATTCGTGCTAGAGTTTTCATTGATTTTAGAAAACTATTACGACGTGGGATGAAATTGTCAACGAGGTATGGCCAGATTTGGGTTGATTTTTGATATGAACGCTTTCAGAACTTTTGTTATTGTTGTGGCATGCTAGATCACATTGAGTGGGATTGTGAACTGGGCTTAGAAGTGGAAGCAATGGGAGTAAAAGAGCGCCCTTACAAGGAGAAACTACGAGCTACGCCAAAATACTTATAGATAACTGATGCTACGGACAGTAGAAGATGGCTTCAAGAGGCTTCTGACAACCCAGTGATGGAAGAAGCAGCGCGGCAACAAGGCTCCAGTACCAATATGGAAGGTGCGCATTATGTGGAATTGAAAAGATCGCCTTGGGCTTCGGAATCTCATGATTGGTGGAGTAATAAAGGGGGATGATTGGAGCCTTTATGGATACTAGTAAGGATATGCTATCTCTAGATCAAGGGAAGGAAATTAAGGAGCATCATGACAACCCAAGATTAACGGTTGTAGAGATGGTAAGGCAAAATACCTTTAATGGTGGAAATATTCTATATAATGATGGGAGAAAGGAAACTATTATCATTTTTGAGTTGAGTGATGTGAGCATAAGAGAGGAATATGCTTCGGAATTGTCTACCAAGCAGATGGAGTCAAATGGGTGGGCTCCCATGTAGGCCCATGTTCAGCCCAATCTTGTACAAACAAATCAGGCCCAAGAAGCAGACATTATCTTCTTGTTCTCTACTCTTCAGATTACTGTTTCTCCTAAAACCCGTGCTTGGAAACAGGAAGCCCGAAGCCGTAAATCCCAAGCGACTAATTCACTATCAGTTGTGCCTAGAATTAAAAGGAAGGAAAGGTTGGTATTGGAGGAGGAAAGTGTCAATGTAAGCAGTGAGAAGTGTGTGAGAGGTGTGGGAGATGATGGAAACCAAATTATCTTATCAACGGGGGTTGTTATGCACGCTCGCCAGTTGCCATGAGTCTCCTTTGTTAAAACTGTTGGGGGCTTAGGAACCCCTGGGCAGTTCATAGCCTCATCGAGTTGGTGAGGTTGAAGCAGCCTTCAATAGTGCTTTTAAGTGAGACACTACTTAATGGAAGAGGTATGGAATGAATTCAGAGAAGATTGGGTTTCAAGAATTGCTTTACGGTTGATCAAAAAGGGTAGAGTTAAGGCTTAGCTATGCTCTGGAATATAAATGTTACGCTGCCTTTATTATGCTACTCTTTGAATCACATTGATATAGAGATTGAGGGTTGGCCAGATAGAAGGTGGAGATTTACATGTTATTATCGGTATCTAGAAAGGCAACACAGAAAGAAATCGTGGAGCTTACTATGAGAATTGGCAGGTCGTTCCTCACTGCCATGGCTTGTTGGTGGTGATTTTAATGATCTCTCAAGCCAAGATGAGAAGATGGGAGGAATGCTACAACCTGATTGGATGATCCATGGTTTCCGAGATGTGATTGACTTTTGTGGTTTGACAGAAGTGCAGATGATGGGTGGCTTATTCACTTGGAAAGTTTTTGAGAAGCTTGATAGAGGATTCGTAACCCTACGCTGGATGAGCTTTTTTCCCTAAGCCCTGGTCCATTTACTCCCATCATTAGCCTTTGATAATAACCCCCTTTGGATCACTCTTGAGGGCAGAAAGAATCCACATAATAGACACAAGAAAAAATTCCACTTTGAAGAGATGTGGCCTCAGGATAATGGATGTCAAGAAGTAGTACAAGATAGCTGGAAATCTATAGAAAGTGTGGGTGATTAGAGTTGTCTTCTACAAAAGGTGCGTGCATGTTCAGGGAGTTTGAGCAGTTAGAATGACTCCCGATTTGGGCATGTCCAAAAGTGGCTGAAGCAGTGTCTGATGAGATTGGATGGGCTATAGTAGTATCAAAATCCTCAGGCCACATACCAGAAAGAGAAACAGATTGTTCAAGAAATGGAGAAGTGGCTTGAAAGAGAGGAGATAATGTGGAGACAACGCAGTCATGAAATATGGCTCTAAGAGGGGATAGAAATACTTGTTTTTTCCACAAATGAGCATCTAAACGAGGATAAAAAAATAAGGTGGAGCGGTTGCAAGATGAGAATGAGGATTGGAAATCCAAGCTTCATGAGATGTAGGGCATTGCTACTAGATACTTTGAAAATGCAACAACTAATTCCAATCACATTTCGTGGTTTATTGCCATCTGCTATTTGGGGTCATTTGATCGACATTAGTAACTTCTTTTGTTCACTTTTTTCCCTAATCATTGGATCTAACGAGATATAAAAGTGGGAGGCAAAGATTGTCAAAACAATTTATAAGTTAGAAATAATATTCCCTCTAGATACTTTAATTTTATGAAGCACCTTGCAATTCATGTTCCATAGGAAGCTAGAATTGGTGGTCCTGTTCAATTTCATTGAATGTACCCATTTGAAAAGTAAGACATACAAAGAGATTAAAAATATTAAAACTAACTATTGATTAATTTTTTAAATTAATTTTTTTAGTATCTTCTTTTAGGCATATGTACAAACTTAAGAGGATCATAAGAAATAAAAATCTTATAAAGGCATCAATTGTTGAGGCATTTATATCATATGAGATAACCCATTTCTACTCGTTATTTTAGAGATGATGTTGACACAAGCTAAAATCAACCACCAAGGAACTATGGCAGCATTGGGAGCAATGTCCAAGGTCAATTATATGTGTTTTCTTGCCATGGTCAATTAATGTATGCATAGTCATGTACATGATGTTTAGCATTGGAGGAGAGAGATGTAGCTAAACTATGTCTTGCTAAATTGCAAGGAAGATGAAGTTTGGCTAGCATTAGTTTTACTCCTTATAACAAAAAAAGCAAGATGATTTCCATCGATTCTTAATTGATAAATAATTGTTGTTTTTCAAAAAATTTGATAAAAAAGTTGGTACAAATATGATCTCT
>BPVZ01000103.1:484980-521813 GCA_020521535.1 Rubroshorea leprosula
TATTTTCTCAATTTTTTTATTAAATATTAATAAATTAAAATTGTATAATGTATAGGTATTTAGTGGACAATATAAAATCAACGAACAACTTAATCCACCTTGTAGTTAGCTTGTCACGTCCATATCTATGGAGTGACTTCATTAATGTGTAAGGCTATCTATCCTTAAAATCAATACAATCACCCATAAAAATTTCAACCCAACCATACTCCTTCAATAAATTATTCCAATAATAAAACTAGATGGTCTCCAAATTTAAGGCATAAATCTCTTAGCCAAAAATAAAAAATATTTAACGACTTATTTCATAAAACCAAATAATCTTCTAATTGAGTTATAACTAATTTCCTATCAATTTATTCTAACAATCTCTAAGTCCCTATGCAAGTCTCAATGCTCATACTTCTTCACCTAAAATGAGATGAAATTTGAAAAGTGTGAGTTTAAGAACTCAACAAATAGTATACCCATCCAGCACAATCAAGCATAAAAATGTTTAAACTAAGTTTTATTGTAAAATGAAACAATAAAAAAAAAAAAAAACACATTTCTTTCCTCAAAACCAAAGCAATCCATTTTTCATCCTTTATCGCTATGTAACAATCCACTATTCACAATCTACAATACTGAATCCTCAATCCACGAAATCCTCAATCCACGATACACCACCCATATTCCACATTATCCACACTTTACAATCCATAGATCTTGGGTCTATCACAATACAACAACTCAACTCCCATCAGGATTAATTATATAGCGAGGATGACACAAAAACCATTCCAAAATAACCATTTCAACAAAAAAAAAAAAAGTGAAGAAAACAAATATAAATTAGCCACATACATACGACCATAATCTCATCTCAAACTTAAATAAAATATCATGCTTGGTCCACCAATCATCTCATTCCATGATTAAAATGTTTTAGCAAGAATGTCACGCCCCAGAACCCAAATCCAGGGATGTGGCAGATGCCGTACACTTGTGAGAGGATCCCACAAATGCACAAGACTTGGAACTTATCCAATTCACAATCTGATACCACAAAATCTAAAGATAAAATTACAAAATTTGCTCTAATATCATAAGATCTCCAAATAAGTCTAGTTTACAAGATCATGATTTATATCTAAAATCCATGTTCAATTTACAAGATGGCTAGCCTTCTAACTCGTCACTCCCCTTGTTTTTCCCCGTCCTTGACTTCGCTTCTTAAAATGGTGAACAAGAAAAAACTATGAGATAAACTCAGTAAGTAAAATATGGATAGCCCTTAATTAAACTTATAGCATGCCAACAAGTATCATCACGAAAAACAGATATAGTACAGGAATGAAATAGACGTCTCCTCTATAGGTCATGGCTAGTGTTATAAACCTCCCACTGGCAGGCACACGATTTACTAGTGTATAATCCCACTATCAAGATCACAGAAATACCAATGTTTAACAACTCCCACTGGCAGGAGGAACCGGCTCTACAGAAATACATGTCGACATGTGCTAGCGTTTATAAACCTCCCACTAGCGAGCACACGAATAACATGACCATATTGGAGACAAAACAGGCAGAATTTAACAGAAAATCATACTTTACAGATAATTTCCAAATCATCAGGGCAGTTAAATAAACTCCAAGCAGGCATGCTCAAATCAATAAAAAGAATAATAATTTTATTTCAAATCAATCATGCTCATTTTTGTATAAAATGGGTTTAGTCCCGCCACCACTTCAAAAACAAGTTAAAATATACTTTTAAAGTCGAAGGGCGTTACCATAATTTACTTACCTCAACATAGAAACTCACTCGCATAAACCGGGGACTCAAGCCACATACTAAAGTGCCCCAAGGATCAAGAGCCTAACCAAATATTCAAGATTTAATTCTATGAGCAATTTCATTTACCGGATTGTGTATATATATATATATATTTATATACACAAATACATATATAAATGGTTTCCCAATCTCATGGATAAAACAATGGGGAACAAGGCTCTTATTTAAATTCCAATTTTCCCAAGTGGACTCCCAGACAAACAAATCGGAAAAACAGGGCTTGGCAACACAAGAAGTCACGAGATTTTTTTTTTTTTTCTCCAAAATTGAACGCTACAATCGGGTTATATATATGCAAAATCACCCATACAAAATTCTCCAATTCTCACGGCAAAAGGGAAGAGCACGGCTTTGGCAAAAACAGGGGCTAAAACACACGGGATTTTCCTCCAAAATCACAGCAGCCAAAATAAGCTAATTTTCTACATGAACTAAACTTAAAATATGTTCAAAGGCTGCCGAAATTTATCCCTATTTCAACAGAATTTTCAGACAATAGAAGGGGTAGCAACTAACGGGTTCCTTTCACAATACACAGAAAATTGCAACAATACAGGGCAGCAATTAATGGATTAAAAATCCAGACTTGGAGAGCTGCTACCTACCCGAATTTTCGGTTAGCAAACCGGGTCTGGCGAGCTTGGCAGTCGGTGGGAGTTGCAGGGGAAGCTCACGGGGCTATCAAAATTTGAAGAAACAACATATTTAAAATGAACCCAAGCTAAATAAAGCTGAAAAGATGGAGTTCATGGCTGTGGCTTACCGGAAAAAGCCCAGAAATTCGTACTTAGCAGCACCAGCGGACAGGGGAGGAAGAGCAGAGCAGAGCAGATCTGGAAATTTCTCTACCGGGGAAAGAATTCTGGGTTCAATTTCAGTCCTAGAATAAGAAAAGAAGGAGAAATATCCAAGCTTTCTACCGGTTTCTTCAAGAAGATTGTTGCCGGCAGCTTGGTTCCTTTTTTTTTTTTCCTTCTTTCGGGTGGGCTGCAACGGGGAAGAAGATGACCCGCTTGGCTGAGGAAGAATTAGCAGCCTTACCCCTTTTATCCTAATTTTTACTTTTTTAAAATCCCTCAAGTTTCGAAATATTCATTATTAGGCCTCAAAACAATATTTTCTCTCACAAAAACCCTTACTTAAATGCTAAAATATCACAAAATTTTGGGATATTACAAAGAATCATTAAAATAAAATAAATAAAAATTGGACATAACTCATTTAAATAAATCAATTTACTTTAAAAACACTAGAGAGTATAGTTATTTACCTCAACAACTATCTTTCAAAATGCAATTATCACACAACTATTCGAAACTTAAATGAAAGTCAAGTAATTAAATATAATTCAATCACCAAGTAAAAATTTATCCTTTACTTATCAAGTATCTACATGAAATAATTTCTATAACTCATGCCACAGACATCCTCTTCCTCGAACCAAACCACTTCAACATACACTTTTGGAAACTAACCACCTAAATAAATAATTTCCCCTTGAAAATTCCTCACGCTACTACCCAAATTCATAATTTTAATATTAACTCCAAAATCTATTTGTTA
The DNA here is from genome assembly GCA_020521535.1 of Rubroshorea leprosula. Taxonomy (NCBI): domain Eukaryota; kingdom Viridiplantae; phylum Streptophyta; class Magnoliopsida; order Malvales; family Dipterocarpaceae; genus Rubroshorea; species Rubroshorea leprosula. The sequence continues at coordinate 488,387 of BPVZ01000103.1, forward strand.
TAGTACAATCAATCTCACCAACTATGCATCTACCCATGCTCTTCATTCCCAGATTCTTAAATATTTCACCAACCATGAACAATAAATTACCTTTACCTATGCTTGAGAACAACAGCCCCCATTAGTGTCTTTTATTCTCTTCTGATGAGGATTGGTGAGACAAAGGAGGGCCTAATAAATAAATATTGAGAGAAGCTTTTAAATTCCACCCCTCACAATTCTTTTAATCATCTAAATTTAAGCTCAAGAAGACAATTTACCTTAGATTGACTTTAGTATGGCCAGATACCTTCTGCTGTGTTCCCTTATTGGTGAAAGGAAGAAGACATTCCAAATTCTAAAGAAAAATGAAGACTGCTAGACAATTTTGATTTACGTTTTTAACAAAAGGGGTTTTGTACAACCTAGTCCCTATGATATTTTTACAACTTAGCCCTTGAACTCTTCACCTCATTTTAATTAAACCCCATATTTAATCCTATCACATATACACCTTCTAAGGGTTTAAATAGTGTATTTCAATCTTAAGTAAGTAATCCTTGGGTATTACATCATCTCCCCTTTAAAGGAGTATAGTCCCTAAACTCATCCCTACATTGACAAATAGGTATGGCTACTTCTCCTTTGCATCCTCCTCCAACTCCTATATTGCTTCACGTTCAGTATGATTACTCCATTGAATCTTAACATAAGGAATTATACGTCTCCTTAGCACTTGCTCCTTCCTAACAATATGATTAAATGCTCCCCATAAGACAAATCTTCTCTGAGTTGAAGTGGAAAATGCTTAATTACATGACTAGGGTCTGAAACATATTTCCTTAACATGGTGACATGAAAAACATTATGAACTTTTGACAAATTAGGTGGCAGTGCCAACTTGTATGCTACCTTTCTAACTTTCTCTAAAATCTCAAAAGGACCTATAAACCGAGGACTAAGTTTTCCTTGCATCCCAAACCTCATGACTCCTCTAGTTGTTGAAACTTTCAAAAAAACCTTTTCTCTCACTTGAAATTCTAGATTATGCCTCCGATTATCAACATAACTTCTTTGCCTGCTTTGAGCTATATGAAGACGTTCTCTAATTAGTTGTATCTTCTCTACAATCTGTTGAACTAGTTCTGGTCCTAACATGCTTCTTTCTTCTACATCATCCCAACATACTGGGAACCTACATTTCCTGCCATAAAAAGCCTCATAAACCACCACCTAGATACTTGCTTGATAATTATTATTGTAGGCAAACTCAACTAAGGGCAAATGTTCATCCCAAGCTCCTTTCAAATCCAAAACACAAGCTCTCAACATGTCTTCCAAGATTTGAATAGTTCTTTCTGATTATCCATCTGTTTGTGGATAGTAAATAGTGCTAAAATTCAACCTAGTGCCTAGTGCCTTATGTAAACTCTTCCAAAACTGTGCTACAAATTGTGTATCTCTATCAAAAACTATAGACACAAGTACCCCATGTAATCTAACAATCTCTTGCACATATAACCTTGCTAACTTTTCTAATGGAATATCTTTCTTCACTGCTAAAAAGTGGGCAAACTTAGTTAACCTATCAACAATTATCCAAATTGAATTATATCCCCTAATAGGACTTGGCAACCTAGACATAAAATCCAAGGTAATGTGCTCCCACTTCCAGTCAAGAATAAGAAGTGATTGCAAAGGACTTGTTGGCCTTTGATGCTTTGCCTTCACCTATTGACAAACTAAGCACTGAGACACAAAAGCTACAACTTCCTTCTTCATGTTATTCCACCAAAAAAGTCCATTTCTTTAACTCAGCATCTTTAGGAGCACACAATATGTTCCCAAACCTTATAGAGCCATCTTCATGAATCTTAAACTTTTTCCATTGTGGATGTCTCGACTCTAGTTTCTGCTTAATCTTTTGTGAGAACATATCATTTTGCTAAATAGTTTTAATTCTTTCTATCAAAGTAGGTTGAACTACTAACGTAGCCATTTGAACACCAAAACTAGGCTCTTTAATCTCCACTTGAATCCTTTCCAAGTCTCCCAAAATTTGCCTATTCAAAGTGACTGAAGTGGCCAAATTCCCATGATCTTTCTTGCTCAATACATCAACCACCACATTAGCCTTGCTTGGATGATAACTAATAATTAAATCGTAACCCTTCAACAGCTCTAACCATCTCCTCTACCTTATATTCAATTCCTTTTGTGTGAAAATATACTTCAAGCTCTTATGATCAATGAATATCTCACATTGCTCACCATAAAGGTAGTGCCTCTAGATTTTTAGAGCAAAAACCACTGTTGCAAGCTCTAAATCATGAGTTAGGTAGTTTTTCTCATATAGCTTCAACTGTCTAGAGGCATAAGCAACCACCTTATCATGCTGCATCAACACACAACCCAATCCTTTCTTTGAAGCATCACTATAGACAATAAACCCACCATTATCATCAAGAATGGTTAGGATTGGAGCTAAAACTAATCGATTCTTTAGTTCCTAAAAACTCTGCTCACAATTATCAATCCACTCAAATTTCACTCTTTTCCAAGTTGATCGAGTTAAAGGCACTACTAAGCGAGAAAAACCCTCTAAAAATCTCCTACAATACTCAGCTAAACCTAAGAAACGTTGAACCTCCATAACATTAGTTAGTCTGCTCCACTCCACTACTATTTTCACTTTATTTAGATCCCAAAAGATTCCATCCTTAGACACCACATGTCCTAAGAATGCCACACTATTGAACCAAAACTCACACTTTTTAAATTTTGCATAAAACTTCTCCTCCCTTAGGACTTGTAGCACCAAACGTAGTGCTCCTCATGCTTAACTTTGCTTCTAGAGTACACCAAAATATCATCAATAAACACCACCACGAATTTATCTAGATACAACATGAACACTTTATTCATCATATCCATAAATGTTGTAGGTGCATTAGTCAACCCTAATGGCATTACAAGAAACTCATAATGTCCATATCAAGTTCTGAAAGTAGTTTTGGGAACATCCTCTCCCTTAATCTTCAGCTGGTGGTACCTAGATCTGAAATCAATTTTAGAGAAAAACTATGCCCTTTTCAACTGATCAAACAAATCGTCAATCCTAGGCAAAGGATATTTATTTCGGATAGTCACTTTATTTAATTCCTTATAATCAATATAAAGTCTCATGGTGCCATCTTTCTTTTTCACAAACAATACAGGAGCACCCCATTGCAACACACTAAGCCTAATAAAGCCCTTGTCCAATAAGTCTTATAACTACCCCTTTAGCTCCTTTAAATCAGTTGTCGCCATTCTGTACAAAGCCTTAGAGATTGAAGTAGTCCTTGATAACAAATTAATGGAAAACTCCACTTCTCTATCATGAGGTAAACCAGTAAATCATCTGGAAAAACATCTAGGAATTCCCTTACAATGTTAATATCCTTAAGTTGTATTTCACCAGATTGGGTATCCACAATGGTGGTAAGATACCCTTCACACCCTTTTCTTAACATTTTACTAACTCGCAAAGCAGAAATAATTACTGGAGTAAACCTCCTTATACTACCTACAAAACTAAACTCTTGTTGACCAGGAATTTAAAAATCTATCCTCCTTCTATGACATCCAAATTAGCGAAGTATTTACCAAGCAAATCCATACTTAGAATAACATCAAAATGATGCATATCTAAAATTATCAAATCAGCAGGCAGTTGTCTTTCATCAACACGCACCACATAAGACTTGCAAATACAATCAGTCGTTATCTTACCCTTAGTAGGAGTGTCAACACATAGTTCATATTCCATGTGAGTAACAAGCATACCATGTTTCATGGAAAAGCTATTGGATATAAAGGAATGAGTAGCACTAGTATCAAATAACGTATAAGCATATGTTGTTGAAATAAGAAGCGTACCTATCACCACCTTATCAAACTTGTTGAGTTCTAGTAAACACACAACCTTAAGCAGCAGGTCTTTGATTACCTCCTCTATTAGGTCCTAAAGTAGATGCCCACTCACTAACCAGAAGCTGTGTCACTTGAGTAACTTTATTGTTCTGCCTTACTCGCAAACATTCAATTGCCTTGTGTCCTTTCTACTCACAATTAAAACATGCCCTTCCCAAATTTTTGGTACAAGGACAATCTATAGCATGGTGTCCAACTTGCCCACAACTGAAGCATGCACCAAAGAAAGTCCTATTACGAGGATAATCAATAGCTCGATGTCTCATTTGCCCACAAGTTAGGCAAGCACCTGTTAGCCACCTACAGTTTTGAGCCTCATAAGGACCTTGACATTTCTAACACCTAAGGTTTCTCCCTTGTTGATTCCTGACCCCTAATTGAGTAGAAAATCTAGTGTTTTGTCTCTTATTCAATTCGAAGCCCAAACCCCCAAATCTGTTTTCACTCTATGCTTCAGGCCACCTTTATCTTTTCACCCCACTACTTGATCCTTCCCCTATCTTAGTGAGCTTAAAAGCTTGCTCCACTAACTTAGCCTTATTAACAACTTTAGAATAAGTTTTCAAGCCAGAGGTCGTTACTTCATGCTGAACATCCGAGTTAAGCCCAAAAGTAAATTTCTGAATTTTGGTTTATTCATCCCTCTAAATAGCAGCTAAAACAAATTTAGAGAGCCGGTAAAGCTCTTTCTCATAGTCAACCACTGTTTTATTGCCTTATTGCAAATTAAAGTATTTCCTTTACATTTCAACCTTTACACTACTAGGAATAAAATATTCTATAAAAGAAGTCCTTGAATTTCTCCCATGTTACTAGAGCAGTAAGAATACGCTCTTCTGCCTTCCACCAACTATTGGCATTTCCCTTCAACATATAAGTAGCAAATGGTATCTTTTGCTCCTCCAATACACCCTTCCCTCTAAAAGCTTTCTCAATATCTTCAATCCAATCCATAATTGCAACTGGATCAATAGAGGAACCATCAAAAGGTTTTGTCAATTTGACAAATTCAATCAATCCACATTTCCACCCTGACACTGCATCTACAAATGCTTGCATCAACTCCCTAATAGTAGGTTGGTCCTGTTGTCTTATTTGTCCACCATCATCATTAATCCTCTGTTGATCATGATTCCTTGTAGATGAATGCTATGACTCATTCCAATCACCATCTCCTCCCACATTCAGATTCATTGGCTCACTTTGTATACCAGTAGTTATGCCTTTACCTAACCCAACTTGCCTAGCTTGGGGTAGTCTCCCCCATTGAAGACCAACTCCTTGACTAGCTATAGACCTGGTGTTTCTTTTAGGAGGCATAGTTGTGGAATACTATCCCAAAAAAAAAAAAAAAACAATTAATTCTCAAAGTAATGATCAACCATCATGCTAAAAATATATGTATATATATACAAATATATTTATATAGATAAAATATGCAAATATGTCCCTTTTAATATCCACCCCACCCTTGCTCATCACTAGTCTAACTTAAAATCCTTAACCTAGCCCTAGTCATGTAAACCTAGATTTCGATACCACAAAATTTGTTACACCCTAACCCAAAGGTTGAGGCATAACAAATGCCACACATCTATGGAGTGACTCCATAAATGTGCAAGGCTATCTATCTTAAAAATCGATACAATCAACCATAAAAAATTTAACACAACCTTACTCTTTCAAGAAACTATTCCAATAATAAAACTAAATGATCTTCAAATTTTAGGCATAAATCTCTTAGCCAAAAACATAAAATATTTAACAACTTATTCCATAAAACCAAATAATCTTCTAATTAAGCTATAACTAATTTCCTGCCAATTTATTCTAACAATTTCTCAATCCCCATGCAAATCCCAATGCTCATACTTCTTCACTTAAAATGGGATGAAATTTGAAGAGCATGAGTTTAAGAACTTAGTAAGTAGTATACCCATCCAGCACAACCAAGCATAAAAATGTTTAAACTAAGTTTTACTGCAAAATGAATTGATAAAAAAAGACACATTTCTTTCCTCAAAACCAAAGTAATCCATTTTTCATCCTTTACGGTTGTATAACAATCTACTATCCACAATCCACAATACTCAATTCTCAATCCATGATACACTATCCACAATTCATAATTCACAATCCATAAATCCCAGGTTATCATAATACAACAACTCAACCCTCATCAGGGTTAACTATACAACCAGGACGACACAAAAACCATTCCAAAATAACCATATCAATAAAAAAAAGGTGAAGAAAGCAAATATAAATTAGCCACCTTCACATGGCCACAATCTCATTTCAAACTTAAATAAAATACCATGCTTGGTCCACAAATTATCTCATTCCATGATTAAAATGTTTTAGTAAGAATCATTAAAATAAAATAAATCAAAACTAGACATAACTCTTTTAAATATATCAATTTAAGCTTTTAATCATCTAAATTTAAGCTTAAGAAGACAATTTACCTTAGACTGACTCTAGTATGGCTAGATACCTTGTGCTGTGTTCCCTTACTAGCAAGAGGAAAAAGACGTTCTAAATCCTTAAGAAAAATGAAAATTGCCAAACAATTCTGATTTAGGTTTTTAACAAAAGGGGTTTTTTACAACCTAGTCCTCGTGATTTTTTTACAACTTAGCTAGTCCCTGAGGAAGTTTTACAACTTAGCTAGTCATTGAGGAATTTTTACAACTTAGTCCCTGAACTCCTCATCTCATTATAATTAATCCCCGTATTTAATCCTATCACATATACATCCTCTAAGAGCTTAAATAATTTATTTAAATCTTAAGTAAGTAACCCTTGGGTATTACATACCTTGACTTTTCAAGTGAATTTTTATAATGGGTTCTATGTTAATGACTTTAGATTTTTTACTAAAGAGTTTACTAGTATTAGAAAAACATATAATTGTGGTGTTTGTAGTAAAGAAATCACCATTAATTCTAAAGATGAAATTGATTATTATGGTGTCTTGAAAGAGGTAATTAAGTTATTGTATCATGAACACTTAGATCGATGATAGATTGTAGTTTTATTTAATTGTAATTGGTATCACATGACATGAAGAATAACCATGGATGCTAGACACGAAAATATTAATGTCAATCCAAGGTTCAAACTTTTAAAGGGAGAGCTATTTTACCTTTTTAGTCAAGCACAACAAGTGTACTACACTCTATTTCCAGCTACGGATAGAATTACCTAGGGAAGGTTTGCAGCATGTAAAATAAAATCTAGACGTTTAATTGACACCATATTTGTCACATCTTCAATAGAGATTGATGACAATTTTCAAGATGACGACCCCCCCAATACAAAGCATTTTGTTGACTATAGATTTAACCACATACCAATCACTCCAACTACATGTAGAAGGTGTTACAAAGGTTTAGGTTGATGTTGATACATCAAAAGAAGAGGAGGAAAATGGAGAAGAAAAAAAATTAGAAACCTCGAGACATAGTGATAGTATTGAAGAGGATGGTAGTGATGATTGGCTAAAACATTTGTTATTAATATAATATATATTATTACTCATTACATATATGTATTAAAATAGAGGCCTTTATGCATTATTTTATCAAGTTGTATTTTATTCATTTAAAATAGCATTATTGCATGATTATTCTAAATTAATCACTCGTTATTTTTATACTTGTACAGCTATTTTGTTATTCCTTATTTAGAATGCCTAGTAATCTCACAAGTTCTACTAGGAGAAGATCCTTTTCCTCAGGTTTCTAGGGGTAGCACAGTTGTGAACAACTACAAATGTTGACTGATGGTAGAGTAGCTCTTGATGCAGACCAAACAATACATGATCCATTGATGGAGGATGTGGATCATTTTACCTCAGATCATGATGGTGAAAGCTCTTCATCCTCAAAAGGCAAAAAAGGATGTAGTAGGAATTGAAAAGGCCTACAACCTTGGAAGAGTCAAGAGGCTAAGGAATGGATTTAACTGACTCTTGATAAGCTATAGTTTGCTAACCCCACCCTACCTTAGGTTATCACTTCCTTATGAAAGTCATGTTTGATGGTCTATACTTCACATTTGAGTGTGTCTCCCACAGGAAGGTCAAAGGAATTTACAATTATTTCAAAGTAAGATTAAATTTTAGCAAATCTAATCAAATTAATAGATTTAGCAATTTATGTAATAAAAATAAATTATTTAATTACTAAATTAGAATTTTTATTTTTCACAAATCTAGTGTTATTCATTTTTTATTTTGTAGGCACTTTACCAATGGCCTCCTACAGATAATCTCCATGTACGCAATGCATTCTTAAATTCTATAAAACATAGGTGGAGTGATAATATTAGGGATAAGAGGTTGAAGTGGGAAAAGGACCCAACTTACATCCCATTTTGGATCACAGCTCATATATGGTCTCAACTACAAAAATAATGGAACTTTGACGAATTTAAGATGCTCAATGAAAGGGGAGCAAAGAACATGAGGTATATTAGTTTTAGCATCCATGAGATACAAATGGTAATCAAGCATAATTAATAAAAAATATATATTAAATTTTATTTAACAATAAATTATGGATTAATTTATTCTAACCAATATATTGTATTATAAATATTTTGAAATACAAACTAAATCTAGAGGTGGTGTGCAACCTTCTCATAAGGAGAAATACAAGGAGACACACACTTTCAAAAAGAAGGTGCCAAAAGGCTAGGAGCCAGCATGGATAGATTAAGAAACAAAGCACCAACATGTAAGTATATATAATATATAACTTATCATAAAATTTATAATTATAAGTGCTTAAAATTTTATTTAATTAATCTAAAATTGTTAGGCAAAATCTGTTGTTTTTTTATAGATTATTTTTAAATTGCTTTTAACAATAATAATAATATTATTATTGGTTTTCGGGATACTTATGTCATAGAGCGCACGGAGACTTACAGCCCTAATGTTAATCTGTGGCCATGCATAGATAACCAAGCATGGGGCAATACTATTGGAGGTTGCTCCTCCAATTTCATGCCAGCCATTGGGTCACAAGTGAATCCAAAGGATGTTGGATTTACTTATAGGAAGAACAACCTTAGGACAACTTAATGACTGTAATGATGATGACTGACTTTGTCGAGGAGCAAGCACACTAGAATGAGCTTGTGGCAAAACAGAATGAAAAGATAGAAAGGTAACAACATTAGCAAATAACTCTAATGTAATAATAGCTAGCTCAAATGACACAGGCCCAAAATAACATGAGCTAAATGATTGCACAGTCTATTACGACATCTCTCGCCACTTATGACAACTGCCCTTAGGTAGGTCATCATCCATTTGGCCACCACAGCCACAACATAGCTAAGGCTCAACTCTTTGCTTGATTACATCTTTCGCTTGTTCCATTGATTCCATCTAGGTCTCTCCTATATTGCTTGGATATCATTAGCTGCTTTAGCCTCAAGATGATGTTTACCATCTTGTTTTTAATCTAGACCATTAGGCTTCTTAGTTATGTTTTCTATTATATTGTCTACACACTTTGCATGGTTGCTTTTATTTTTGTTAATACTTTTAACTGTTAGCTTTAGTTTTTTATTTCAATAACTTTTCATATTTTGCTTCACCTTCAATATTCATACTTTAAAAGGTATAAAGTTTTGAACTATTTTGGGGGTTATTATGAATTGAATATTATATCCATTTAGGACAATGATATGTGGTTGTCGTTAAAAAGGCATAATTGGTTTTAGTATGGCAAAGTTGCAGAATGTGTTTTTCATTGCAAATACAAGTTCAAAACAAAATTGACTTTTATCGTATATATGGGGAAACTTAACCAATTTTTTTTTAGAATTTATGTTCAATTAAATGACCAAAATGCAAGAAACCTATTAAACAAATTTGAAAATTGGCATAAAAGGGGAATGAAACTTGGAAATTGGCAATAGACCTAAGCTGCTTTAACATGCTAAGGTGTAGCATATCGGTATATATTTTTTTTTTCAAACATGTACCACATCGGTATAGGTGTTCATTTTCCAACAAGAATCTCATCAATAATGATAAAGGATAAGTAAGAAATGTAAAATGTTTTCATTTTTTAGCTGCTAACTTTTCACATTGCAGCATGTATCTTGTTGATAATTTAAAGATGGAAATGTGAAAATTTTGCATTTTTCCCTTCCTACTGAAACCAAAATTGATTACGTGACCATGTGTATTATGTCAATAAATACAATTCCAACATTGGACATGTAGGTAAGGGGCACTATATAATACCAGAACTCCATAACCCACTCATCTTTTCCTTCCTTCTTTTTTCCTCTTTCTCCCTTATCTTTCTCTTCTCCTTAATTTCTCTTCTATCAAATGCTACTAATTTTTTTCTTGTTTATAATTACATTATATTCATGTTTTTTTTGATTTATTTCTTTTCCATCTCCTCTCTTTTTCACTTTTATTCCTTTTTCCTAATTGATTAAGCATTAATTTGCGCTATTCAATTTTTATTTGGAGTTCTAATTTTCTTTTTTTAATGTTGTTTTGTAGAAAACATTGGGTAAATAAATTTTATTTATCTAAACTAAAATTTAATTTCAATCATATTTTAATTGTATTGTTTGGTTGAATTTATATGTAAATATTAAATTAATTTGTATTTTACCATTTTTTAGGAAATGGATCTCTATATATATATATAAGATATTTAATTGAGGTAATTTTTTATTTTTTTTATACATCTAATCATAAACTATACAAGAGGAAATAACCGTCCCTTATTCCCAAATTCCTCCCCATCCGACTCTAGGCTTGAACTTGGGATCTTCAACTTGAAGTGTCAAGTTTTTAACCATTAAGTCACCCTATTGGGGTTAATTTTTAATATTCTTTTTTATTATGCTATTCAATTATATCTTATATTTGCCTTATTTTCCTTATTTTGTCAATTATGTTTTAATCATTAGTTTGAACAAATAGATTAAATAATTTTTCATTTTTATTATAAAATTTTGATATCATATTTGTTTTTTACAATATTGAGAGTTATAAATTAATTGATATTTTGCAATCGATAGATTGAATTGAATAAAAACATATATTAATTTGAGTATCAATTGAAGAAACCGTATTATTTTTTTTGGAAAAATCTATTACTAACGTCATGTGTATCGGTAGACTACAATTTATATGCATATTTTCTTCTTTTCAAAAAATACACACCAATGTTTATCTTGTCGGAAATTCAAAATTGGAACAGAATTTTAAGCGTTAATATAAATATATAAATATATTTACTAATGTTACTCACATCGGTAAATTAATGTGCAATTAGACGGAATTTACTGAAAAATTCGTAACTTCCCGCTAAATTACATGCCTTCGAATTATATGTTGGAAATTTACCAACATGAGACCGGCTGGAAGGCAACTTTTTAATCCAGTTGGTACTTTTCTAGTGAATTGACTTTCAGACGTGGTGTATGTAAATAAATGTTGGGAAGGTCACCAACATGATTTCGAGTTACGTCGTTGCATGAAATTACCAAGGGTGCTTATATCGACACCCTATTTACCGATATGTCTCGAGTCAGAAAGGTGGATATTCCAACGTAATCCCTCTACTTATTGACATATCTTGTCGTCGGTAAGTTTGCGCTTTCTAATAGTGGATTTCAATTATTAAACAAGTTTTCCATTTGATTCTTGAAAAAAAAAAAGGCATTTTAATAAAATCCAAAATAAACTCGATATATCTTTTTAAAATTTTTTATTTTGTAACTTAAATTATATTAAATTACAAAATAAAGATATTAGATGGAGACAACCTCTAATATTAGAAGCTTACCCTATACAATGTTGCATCTGACTACACAGCACATTTTCTTTATTTTTTAATTATATTACAATGATTTTGCTTTATTAATTTTGTACAAATAATATCATGGTTTTCTAACTATAAGGTTGCAACCATTGATCACCATCAATAAAAGATATATTTAGATAAGGAGAAGCTTGCGTGTCATTAAGTCTTTGAACATAAGTTGCCCTCATAGTTAAATTCGCTCCTGGACCTGAACAATTGTATTCTCCATAGAATATGGTCCTGAATTAAAATAGATAACGAGATAAGAACGAAATTATATGTCAAATTGTACAAATTTTTACAAGCTTGAGGAGTTCTGAAAATCATCTTAATTTTTAGAATCATTAGATTTTATTATACTCCAAAATCACCGGACATATACGTACTGATCACGAGTAGAGTCGTTAAAGTCATTCCAACCCTCGGGAGCTATAATATTTGTCATGTTGCAGATGGCGAAAACAACCCTAGAGAATGGCTTCCATGCTCGACCTAGCCAGATTCTTCCATTGCCTCCTATAGTGCAGTTCACAAATGAAAATCCAGTATTCTCATCCTTAGATGCTCTCCCATGTGCAGTAATAGCTCCGTTTATGGCTTTGGATCCTGGAGCAACAGGACTTGCCATGGAAAGCAATTGGCAATTCTATAGCAAATGTAGACAATTAAAAAATGCATCTATTATATAATTAAGTGGAGTTCAATGATAACCTTTTTCTTGTAGAACTATGAGTTCCAAGATTTGATTCTTATCATATATATATATATGAGGGGTGAAAAAAGGAATGGGAAAGATGAGTTAACTTCTATTATACAACTTAAAATTAAAATAGAATGTGAATATGTGTAAATGAAATTTTATTATTCATTTTTCTTTAATAAAAGTTTAAGCTTAGGGCTTTCCTAGAGTTAGATTTCTTATGCTAGCATGATCATGGTTGTTTTGGAGCTAGGGTTATTATGGTTTCAGGACGATAGGCACCGTATTTTTTTTGGTCCTTGATTTCGAACTTCCTATACAGGCAATAATGGGAGTAGTGTGTTCTAGTAGGGTCAAAGGGTGTAATTTTGATGCGGCATCTGAAAATGAATTTATTATTGCTTGCAGTTGGTTCAGGACAAACAAACTGTGTTTGGTGAGTGGCTTGCAAAGGAGGACTAGAGGAGCAGGGTCAATTCTATTGGGTAGGGGTGAGGCATGTTTTGAAGTGGAACTTATCTGATAATTGAGTTGTTTTTATTATATCTTTCGTGGTGTAGAGGGTCTGAAACATGATGGCCGTAGGCTTAGCAAATATCGGTAAATTTTATCGGTAATATCTTAACTTGTAGAGGAAAAGAAAAATGTGGTGCATTTAGAGCAGGCCTGGTCTCATAAAGATACATCTCTAAAAAATAATTGATAGGCAGAAAAGCTCTGTGTTTAACATAGAGCAAATGACTTACCTATGAAGATGGTTTTACAATTAGTATGAAGTTGAACAGGAACATGGAAATTATGTAATTAGAGGAAGATAATATACATGTTTTCATCTTTGGTAAGAGGGTGGATAGAGATCATAGGCTTCAACAAAGTCCTTAGTTTTCATCAAGTGTCTTATGGTGTTGAATTGAATGACCTGATTAGAATTGCCTCCGCAAGCTATGGATTTCGCTTAGACACTTTTTGCTGCAAATTCTGAGTCTTCCTTTGTACGGGAGAGCTGAGTAGGTGGGTAGACTACAATAACAGAGAAGTTTGGAGGTGCAAAAGATGTTGATGTAAGGGAGGCCTCTCTATCATGCGGTTCGTGGCAGAAGATGAAAGTTAATTTGAATGTAATGAAACCAATGCTAAGAGGTTTCCTTGTGATGTGCTTCTAAGCATCTGTTGACGTTTTGTTTTGTTTTGTTTTTTTTTTTTTTTGGTTTGTTTTTTTTTTCATATATGAGTTTCATATTAAAATTTGTCCGTTATGTGGATGTTTGGATTATGGAGTGGCCTGACAATTATTGTTCAAATGAATTAGGATGGGATGATGAGGCATGGATAGGCCTCTTTTTCTAAGGAGGAGTTGCTCATCCCAATTAGGCTGTAGAGCTGATACATTGGGAAGAGGAGGCTTGGTGAGGGTTATAGGGCATTGAGAAGGTATATAAGAGAGATGGACAAGGAAAACATGGCTTGTACAGAGCAGAGGAGTTTGCAAGAGAGGAGGACATGTAGCTAATTTAAAGATGGAGTTAGGAAGGAAAGGGTTCATCAGGGAGGAGAGGATGATATTGGTTTCCTCGAGTGAAGAGACAATAGCAAGAAGTTCTTTTTCCAAGAACGTGGGCTGGAACGTGTGTCACAAAGGATTAGTAAGTTATTATTAGAATCCATGCGATTAGGAGACTTCTTTAAATTTGTGTATGGAGAACCAAAGGAGGCTAGGATATGGAGATGGCTAATAAGGGTCGGGGGTTCCGCATGGAAAAAGTAGGGAGCCCACCTTTAAGTTTTGTGAGAAAGGTAAGAGTCGTGGAGGTCAGGAGCAAAAGTGAAGGGAGGAGGATGAGAGGGTGTATGGAGCAGGGAAGAAGTAAAATGGGATGGAGGCGAGGTGATAGAGATGGATGGGATAGGTAGGTAGCTTGTTGGTTTTTTAACTTGAAGGGTCGTAGCTCTTCTTGGCCTTTCAGTTTAACTATATAAAAGCTGGATTTTGTTAGGGTACGAACTAGCTCGTGCGCCTAAGTTTTTAAAACTTATTTATAACTATTTTAAAGAGTTTATTATTTTGAAATCGTATTGTATTAGATTATAAAACAATAATTATTAAATGGATAGATTCTTTTTATTATCAAGGGTCTCTAATCCATTGGTTAGTATTTTGTTGTTTGAACTATAAAACTTTTTTCTTTTTGTACTTTAAATGTTAAAAACAAAATTTTTCTTAGAACAAATTTATAAATTTAAATTGAAAGAAATAGTGCCTATAAATAAAATTAGCTTCGAAACACTGCTAAACACCCTTACTATTAGGCTTTCTGTAAGGTACTTGACGAGTTGTGGATAAGGGGTGGGTGCCCATAAGCTGTTTTTATTTCTTTTCTTTCTAAACTGGTTTGTGGTTGATGCAATGGCATTATTTCTATCTAAAAATGGCTCAAGCTTAAATTAGTATTCTACATAATATTATTTCTATAATAATTTCTCAAAATTATGTGACTTTTCTAATGAACCTCAGAATATTTGAAAACTAATTAATCAACCAATATGGTAACTTATTTTTTTGAGTGAAATCAATCACGTAATAAAAAGCTCAATAGATTTAATGTGGCGTATAATTTGATAATAATACAAATAAGAAAAAAAAATATTTATCAAGCCAACATACAAAAAAAATTAGATAAAAAAATATTTTAAAATCATGTCATTTTATAATAAATTTTTATTAAAAATAAATTTTTATTAAAAAAAAGTTAAAATAAATTATTTTAAAAATAAAAGTAATACTATTTTTTTTATTTTCACCTTATACTAATCTCAAATAGAATAAAAATATATATAGCATTACCAATTATTTTATAATTTAAAAGAACTGAATGCAAACAAAATATAAATTCGTGTCCAATACTCAAATATCACTTTTAATCTGTGTAGACATGACATACTTTTTTAAGTAAAGACGAACAGTGTATAGGCATATGACTAGGCCAAATACAAGTGAAGAGAGATTATTATTACCTCATATAGCGATCTTGCATCCCCAAAAATGAAATCAATGGAACCTTGTACATAACAATCTTTGAAGTAATGGCGACCCCTGTCGTCGTGGAGAGTGTCTTGTGCCCCGAAAAATCCACAGCCCCAAAAGGCCGCCTGGTCTCCTGCTATTCTAATCGCCACCGCTTGTGCTCCCACATCACCAGGGTTCGCAATCCGAGCCTCATTCTACCATTTCATACCACACAAATTAAGCCTAAAAAGTGAAGTAAATATGCATATGTATTTATTTTATCCTTTTTCTTTCCATTCATATTACGTCTCAATTTAAACATTGGACGTTCATTTATAGTTATAGTTTATAAAATTTGGTATTTCATAGTCTAAACTGTATGTACCAAATCCTAAAACATACAAACTGTTAAATGAGACTTACCCTTACATTTATGGACGCTCATCTAATAATATATATTTTGTAGTTTAAATTATACAACTTTTTTTTATGGTTCAAATTTCTTTTTAAATAATTCCAAGGCTCTAACCATAAAGCTTATGTTCTTAGCGATAAAGTTGGAGGCAAAGACTTGAACAGAGCCGCTATAGAATGTTCCGTTTGCAGAAGCAGCAGTATCATTCCATGCAATTGCAGTGGATGTATATCCTTGTCCTTGAAATGTAACATTAGGTTTATTTCTTGGAACGGTTACTTTCTCACTACAAAAATTAAAGCCAACGTTAGAAATAGGAAAACAATAGGGACTCACAAGAAATTAAACTAATTTTCATTAACGTACTAGTAAACGCCAGAATTGATCCATAGAACGGTTCTTTTGTGGCTGAAATTTGGAACTGCATCAATAGCTGCCTGCACTGTGGTGAAATTACAGCACCCATTTGGATCAACACAGAGTGTCAAAGTCGTGTTGGTTTCCGGTGGAGGAATTCCCACCGGAAAATCGTCGCATACCGGTACCATCTTTGCCTTTTCACTAGAGGTTTTGTGGTGTCTTTTATACACAATAGTACCAAATATTGCAATACTTGATGAAGAGGAGGGTAGACAAAAATGAATGAGGTATGTGAAAAACTGTGTATTTGAGTTTACAATAATGAGTAGTTTTGGAGCAAAAATGGCAAAAATGGGAACAAGAATAAAGAGAGAAATGCTTTTGGGACTCATTTTTGTTTTTTCTTTCTTCTTATTGGATGATTGAAGAAAGAGATGAAGGTATTTAAAACAGTATAGAATTGCATATAAAATGCACTTGAAGGGAAGGGGTCAGCTTGCATGTCTTGCACATTACTTTGTCCCTTTGGATAATCGTGACGGATTTTCCAATTACCTACCCAAAGCACCAAATATATTGCTTGGTGTTTGTTTGAGTTTGTTAACTTTCAAACTTACATTTTTTATTATTATTTAAGTCCTTAAATTGACTTTGGTTGATAATTTAAAGGGAAAACGAAATGCTAAAATGACAGTTCTAGGTTGATATATACATAATCTTCCATATATTTAGTTCATATTTATTTGATGGTGACTAGTTTGAGCATTGATATTTTGAATGATAGTCACTCTATAAAGGGTAAAGATTGTAGGAGACTGAGTTATATCTTATTGCTATATTGTAAACAATATATATACAGAAGGTACTAACGCAGAGGCTTAACTGGTATGGAAATAAGCTTACTAGTATGGAAATAATATATATGATACAATACATTAATTACAGATTAACTAAATCCTAGAATTATGGTGTCATTAAGTGCAGATCACGTAGGAGATACGCTTCCCTTAACACGCCCCCGCAAGATGGAGGTGCCATCAGCAACACCAATCTTGGAACGAAGACTGGAGAAGCGAGCAACAGATAGAGCCTCAGTGAGGCCATCAGCGAGCTGGTCATGAGAAGAAATGTGAGACACATGGAGAATTTTCTGATCGACCAGATCCCGAACAAAGTGTAAATCAATGGCTATTTGTTTCATACGAGAGTGGAGAACAGGATTGAGACTCAGATAAGTGGCCCCAACATTGTCACAAAATAGAGCAGGAGAGCCAAGACTAGAAATGCCCAGTTCCTGAAGAAAATTTCAAACCCAAACTAGTTTAGAAGCAGTAGCAGCCAAGGCACGATATTCAGCCTCGGTGGAGCTCCGAGCAACAGCCTTCTATTTGGTGGCACGCCAAGAAATAGGATTGGAGCCAAGGAATACCAGATAACCAGTAGTACTAACACAAGTAAACGGATCGCTTGCCCAGTCGGCATCAGAGTAGGCATGCAAAGATAGAGCACGCTGAGGGCGCAACAACAACCCATAAGAACTGGTGCCATGCAAGTATTGAAGAACACGCTAGCTGCCTGTCAATGAGCTTTAGTGGGCTGATGCATAAATTGGGAGAGCTTATTGACAGCAAAGTAGTGGTCCGGACCAGTGAGGACAAGATACTGGAGAGAGCCAAGAAGTCGCCTATAAGTAGAGCCATTAGATAGAGGCGCACCAGAAGTGAGATGCAATGGAGAAGAAGAAGCAAGCGGGCTAGTCACAGGTTTTGCCTCATGCATATTATACTGGTGGAAAAGATCAGCAATATACCGATGCTGAGATAAGAATAGACCATCAGTTGTGGGAATTGCCTCAACTCCAAGGAAGAAACTAAGAGACCCCAAATCTTTCAAGGAGAAACGAGCGCCTATGACCTAAATAAGAGATTGAACTGCACAAGGATCACTACTTGTAATGATAATATCATCAACATAGACAAGGAAATAAATCCAAGTGAATCCATTGTGAAATATAAAAAGAGAGGCATCCGATTTTGACTGAGCAAAGCCTTGAAACAATAGAAAATTCTTGAGCTCAATAAACCATTCTCGGGGGGCCTGTTTCAAGCCATAAATGGACTTGTGTAATTTGCATACATGATTAGGGAAACGAGGGTCAACAAACCCTACTGGTTGCTGCATAAATAACTCTTCCTCAATATGACCATGTAAGAAGGCATTATTAACATCCAGCTGATGAATAACCCACTGACGTCTAACTGGAATAGATAAAACAGTACGAATAGTAGTAGGCTTAATGACAAGACTAAAGGTGTTGAAAAAATCAGACCTAAGGCGTTGATGAAAGCCTTTGGCAACCAGTTGAGCCTTACATCGCTCAATACTACCATCCTTTGCTCATTTTAAACAAAACACCCATTTGCAGCCAATTAAATGAAGATTAGGGGAAGGAGGAACCAGTTCCCACGTACCTTGATGCACAAGAGCACTAAATTCTTCAGACATGGCCCGTCTCCAATTGGGATTTTTGAGAGCTTGGGTCACACAAGTGGGCTCATGGATGGGTTCAGGGCATTGGGACACTACCTGGAAGAGAGTTTTGGGTTTGAAGATATTATTCATGGAACGGGTGCGCATTGTAATTAGGGAAGTGGGGTAGGTTGAGGCATATTGCTTGTGGCCTTACCCAGGGAAAGGAAGAGTGTTGGTTCTTGGACCGAGGATGAGGAAGAAGGATTGGGACTTGATTGGGATTGGGGTGTGGGGCTGTGTGAATTGGACAAGGCTCGGGATGAGGTTGGAGACTGGGTGAGTGGTGACGGAATGGAAGAAGAAGCAGTTGCAAGAATAGGTACCACTTAAGCCACTAATTCATGGGGTGCACCAATAGGAGAGTGAAGCGATGACGACAAGGTACTTAGATCAAGGGCAGGCGGAGAGGGAGTTGAAGACTCACCAGCGGGTAAAAAATCAGAGGGTAAAGGAGAGATAGTGGACTTAGGTGTATAAGGAAAGGTAAACTCATCAAAGACAACATGTCAAGAAAAAAATAATTTGTTGGAACTCAAATCCAAGCATTTGTAACCCAAGTTCTCTGTTGAGTAACCTAAAAACAAACAGGGATGAGAACGATATTGTAACTTATTGGAATTATAAGGACAAAGCCAGGGATAACACAAGCACCCAAAAACACGTAGTTTATGAAAATTTGGAGGAACATGAAATAATGTTTCAAATGGAGAAACTTTTGAAATTGATGATGGGAGCCTATTAATTAAATAAACTGAAGTTTGAAAGGCATAAGTCCAAAACTTGGGTGGAAGAGAGGCAGCATGAAGTAACGCAAGACCAGTCTCAACAACATGACAGTTGCGTCATTCACTTATGCCATTGAGTTCGGGTGTATAAGGAGGGGTGGTAAAATGAGAAATTCTTGTTGTAGAGAGAAAGTTGCGAAGGGCAACACATTCGCCCCCGCCATCAGTATGAAAATTTGTTATTTTGCACCCAAATTGATTTTCAACAAGATCTTTAAAGCATGGAAAAAGAAGGGACACATCAAATTTTCGTTTAAGGGGATAAAGCCAGACATATCGACTAAAAAGGTCAATAAACAAAACAAAATAATTGAACCCATCAACGGAGGTAACTGGTGCTGGGCCCCACACAACGGAAAAAATATGTTCAAGTGGAGAATGACTGGTAATGGAAGAATTTGAAAAAGGAAGCTTATGACTTTTGGAGCAAGCATAAGATTCACATAATGAAAACTTTATTTTATTAGATAAAGGTAAATTGGAAACATGAATAATTTGTTATAGGGTTTTCGTAGAAGGATGACCTAAGCGTAAGTGCCAATTCGCCAAAGAAGTCCGCTCTCCTACTAGTGTTGTTGGTGTGGAGCTAATTTTTCCCGATATTTGATAAATCCCATGAATGTTTGGCCCTTGGAGTAGTATCTCGTTCGTGCAACAGTCCTTCACCAAAAAGAAATTAGCATGAAATTCAACATAAACATTAGCATGTTTACACGATTGAGAGACAAAAACTAAATTATGAGAGGCAGAAGGAACGCATAAAACATTACACAAAGGTAAAGAAGAGTGCAGGGTAGATAGTATGGAGTGGCCCACATGTGTGATTTTCAAACCTGTTCCATCACCAATATGAAGTTCATCAAGACCATTGTATTCAGAATGAAGTGCCAAGTTAGCCAAATTAGTGGTCACATGGTTGTTAGCACTAGAATCCAAAAGGCAATCATCAGAAAAAGCAACAGAGGAGGAGGCAAAATTTGCCATCGGCCGAAGAGCCTGCACATAGTAGTTAGGGCAATTCTTAGCAAAGTGGCCGGTACGACTACATAGTTGGCAACCCGAATTAGCAAGACGAGTGGTGGGCTTGGTACTAAAATTCCGACGTCGATTTTGATTGCCTCGATTTGAAGAGTTCAGCCCATTCCGATTGCCACAGAAGACCTGTTGAGGGTGGCAGCTGAGAGGGGAATTAGAGTTGCCTGCACTCAGTGAAGAAGGTGTATCAATATTGGAATTAAAAGAAGCAGTGACATAGTGAGCAGTCACCAGTGTGATCTCAGGACATGCATCTTCTCGTTTAAGACTTTCCTCATGAGCTACCAATCTATCATGGAAGTCATCAAAGGAAAGAGAGGAGTCTCGTGCTTGAAGAGAGGCTGCAATCTCTTAAAACTCAGGGCTAAGTCCATTAAAAACATAAATTGTAAGATCATTGTCGTTGAGTGGATGATCAATAGATCCCAATTCATCAACAACAGTTTTGAGATCTCGTAAATAAGCAACAATAGAGCGGCTATCACGTCTCATGTTTTGGAGGCGTTCCTTCAAGGTGATCACCCGAGTGCGTGAATGATTAGCATAGAGCCTTGCTAATGTTTCCCATGCTTGTTGCGCTGTGGTAGCAGTAGCAATATAGGGGGTGATGCTTTCCGAGAAGGAAGTGATAAGAGCATGCCGCAAGAGTTGATCTTGACGGGCCCATAAGCTATACCCTGGTTCAGTTACAACCGGACAAGGGATTCTGCCATCGAGATAACCATCGAGTTCATAACCTGTAAGCAAGGAAGTAAACTGAGCCCTCCATGACATATAGTTGGTGGCTGTTAGCTTCACAGGGAACGCGGCAGAGTTGAAGGACAGTGGATTTTTGGTGAGGCTAGGATTAAGGACTGTTGCAGCAGAGTTTGGAGAGGTTTTGGATGCAGCGGAGTTGGGCGACTCATCATGGGTGTCCATGATCAAGGGCCCGTGAGAGCAAGGAAGGCTCTGATACCACTATAAAGGGTAAAGATTGTAGGAGACTGAGTTATATCTTATTGCTGTATTGTAAACAATATATATACAGAAGGTACTAACGCAAAAGCTTAACTGGTATAGAAATAAGCTTAATTGGTATGGAAATAATATATATGATACAATACATTAATTACAGATTAACTAAATCCTAGAATTATGGTGTCATTAAGTGCAGATCACGTAGGAGATACGCTTCCCTTAACACACTCAACCTTTCCTTTTAATAATAATAAAAAAAAAACCGACTCTACAAGTTACAAGGAAAATGAGTCACACAATGTACATTCTTACAAGGAAATCTTGCAGAATGAAATACTACTAATTTGATGTTATGTGACTTTTTTTTTTGTTTTGCGTGAAAACAGAGTGTGACTTCTGTTACTAGATTTTAATTGTAAGAAAATATTGAGCGCGAACTAATTCCATTAACAAAAGCTGTATGTAGGCCCTACAAATAGAAATATTGTGATTGACAATTTCCATTGAGAAAGTTCATAATTTCAGAAATGTTTTCTACAATTTACACTATATTTAAAATATCTATACACCTGGACTTTATGGCCCAATGATTAAAAGTCTCGTAGTAAGGTGCACACCCCCAACTCAAGAGTTAGAATTCAAATCCTTTCTTTCCAAAGTGTAAACCCGCTAAAAAAAAAAAAAATTCTATTCCAAGTTGCACCTATCAAAGTGGCAAAGCCACTAGGATAGGTGCATCTCCAACCCCTTGGGTTGGGTTGGGATCGATTCTCTCTACCTCTAAATTTTAATCAATTTTTTTTTTTAAAAAAAAAAACATCTATTTGAAGTTACTAGATGCCTCTCTCTTTTGTGTGAAAATTGAGATAAGAGCTTTAACATAAGATTTGTGTTTAATTTAAAATTAATTGACAATAAAGGAAATAATCTTCCTTCTATTTAATTAACTCTCATATATTTTATTATATTTTTTTTCACTTAACACGTCTCCTTATGTGAGATTGGGTCTCGTCAAGTGGTTTAATATACTTCCTTACAAAGATGGGCAAATGACAGGTTTCTCAAAAATGAAGCATTGACTTTAATACCATATGAAAATTGGGAACATAGATTTCAATACAAAACTTGAATTCAATATAAAATCAATTTACAATAAATAAAGTAGTATTTCTTACATTTAACTTATGTATTCCTTTTAGGAAAATGATGTATGTACACTCTGTCATCACACCCTCCATCCCACACTTAGTTCGTCTCCGTTTCTCTCTGTTTATCTCCATTTCTTTTGTTAACCCAGCAGCTCTCCTTTTCACCCAACACTACTTCCTCTTCACCCAGCCTTGGTTCTTTGATTTTCTTTCCCTCTCCTCCCCCTCTTCTTCCTTCTCTTCCTCGCTCCTATCTAGGTTCTGAATCTAGGTTGTAGAACCCAAATCGGGTTTTGCAACAGAATCCAGATCTGAGTTCTGCAACAGAACCCAATCTAGGTTCTGCTGCAGAACTTAGATGCAGAACCCAATTTGGAATCTGTTGAATGGCAAGGTGGCAGAAGAGGAAGGGAAGGAGTAAGAACTCGCTTGCATTAGGTATCTTCAGAGTTAACGGAGTAAATAATGAAATTAACAGATTAAGTAACAGAATGAGAGTGTGTAATGGAGGGTGAGGAATTGCGATGTGTGCCAATCATCGTCCATTCTTTTATTATATTCTTGATGTTAAATTTTACCACCCAACCTCTAGAGTCAGGGCTAAGGTTGTGGTAAGAGTTTCTTCTTTCAAGAACTCTTGCTTTCAGGGAGTTACTCTCTCTTCTTCTCTAATTCATCTCTAATCTACCCTCGATCACTTCCCTATCTTTTCCATCTATTTTCAGGTTTTTTTTTTTTTGGCATTTTCCGAGTGATTATTCCCCTAGAAGTCTGCGGCTAGTTCCCTTGTTTCTTACGTCTATTAGCGATTAAGGCTTGAATGGAGAGTGGTGTTGCTTTACTTGCAGCGGCAACACAATCGATCTGTTCTTGCCCCAGTGTTGATTAGAAACTGTGCGGGTGGAAAACATAAATAATAATAATAATTAATAAATAAATAAATAAATAAGAAAATAGCTTGGTCGTATCGGCCATTAAGTTTTAGATTGGTGTTAATTTACAAGTGGTGGTGCAAAGGCCGAATTTGTAACAGCCCTATGGGACTGCTGTGGTGCTAGTGCAATGATTGGGTGGGGCTAGTTCGGCGCTGATACAGTGTTGGATTAGGGCTTGAGAGACGTCGCTGTACTTGGGCTGAGGGGGTGAATGCTATGCTTTTTCATGGAAGCATGCATTTGGGTGGTGGTTCTATGAATTTTGGAGCCTATATGAATGGGGTTACAGTAAATTAAAATCCATGGCGACACCTTGTTTACTCTTTTGGGTTTGTTAGGGATTCTGGTGCAAAGAGTCCATTAAAGTGTGCTTTATTTAAAGAAAAATGACCATATAATAGGAAAAAGAAGACAATACGAAATTTTGCGGTGAACAACTCAAAGTGTCTCTAGTGATGATAAGAGAGAGGGGTGCAGATCCACCATTGGGTGATCAAGGTTGATCTCTCGTGACGTCTGGCTCCCCGTAAATAGGTTGTACTGCTGGTCAGCAATTTACTGCTTCCCCTAGACCTTGCATAACAAATGGTGGTCTATAGTTGGTATTTATATCAAGGTTTTGAAAACCAGACCAGATCGGACGGTCGATCGGTTGAACTAGTACTCGGTGATCTAAATGATTCGGTTACACTTTTCGAACCGTTTAAACGGTTCAATAATTTGAAACCGCTCAAATCGATAAACCATTTGAAATCGCTCGAACCGATGAACCGAACGGTTCAATGCTTGGGCATAAAATCTTGAGAAATTTGTGTCCGCTGGGATTTGAACTTGCAACCTTAGAGTTTTTGAGTTGATCTTTTGCCGCCAGGACAATGTAATGCTTTAGTCAATGAGTGCTTAGACTTTTATTTAACCCATATAAATCCCAAAGATTTTAAACTTATTATTGATTACAAGCTTGAGATTCGAACACTTAATCTCCAGGTTGTAGAACAACGGTTTTTCCACTTGTACACAATGTTCTTATGTGATTTTAATGCTTTACAATATACTTATTCTACTTTGAAGCACAATTATATTAAAATTTGTTATTAGGGGGACTTGAACTCCGAATCTCTCTTATAAAAGATCAACTATCTACCAGTGCAACCCACCAACACCGCGTGATGTCTTTTGCAAAATCATATATTTATAGTATTTATATTATCGCTCCCATAATGATTGGCCCTATAATCACTAATGTTAGTTAGCTTATTTTTCCTTGGAGAAATTCTTTTGTAGTGGGTTTATCATATTTTTTTTAAAATTAAATAAAAGGTGAAATTTTAAATCTTATATAAATAAAAATACTTTAATTAATTTTTTTATAAGTATATTAAAATTTTTTAAAAGGTCTACAGTACCTTTTTTTGGTAAATAATTAAAATATTAAGTACTCATTAGTTTTAATTTAATAAATATTAAAATTTTAAAAAGAACAATAAGCGAAACTCTCTTTGGTCTTTTATTGCTTTGATTAATAATTTTTATTTTAATAATTGAACCTAATTCAAAAATTCAATTTTGATTACCAAAAATTCGATTTTTCTTTAAAAATGATTTTTTCACTTAACAAGTTTCTTTTAATTTTTTTAAGCAAAAAAAATGCTCTTTTATCATTGATGAAAGTGAAATATTTCAATTAATTAAAATTTCAACTGAATTAATAAAAAAAACTTATTTTAAATATTCAGTGATTTGAAATTAAAGAAAATACATTCACCTCTAATGATGAAAGAAATACTGAGAAAATTGTGTGAAGAAAGTTTTGACTGCTATTTTTTAATTTCATGGTAATTTATTTAACCAATAGTAATAAAAATTTAATATTTTGATTATTATATTTAAAAAATGTATTATAGACATTTTAAAAATTCTTAATGTACTTATAATAAATTTTATTAGAATATTTTTACTTATATAAAATTACAAATTATACTTTTACTAAATAATAAAAATAAATTTAATGGATGTACCATAAAAGAATTTTTCTTTTTTCCCTTATTGACTGATCTGCTTGCCTGTATTCATCGCCTAGTATTAAACACCGAAGTTATAGCTCGTGTTGCTTGATTTGGGCAGTTTCTTTTAGGAATTATAACTTATTGTAATCTCTATCTTTTACTTCTTTATTTAATTTTAATGGAGTTAGTTTCATTTTTTAACATTTAATATATAAATTTTAAATAAAAATTTAACAATTTACAATGAATAATAATTGAAAAGTTTTTTTCTTTTTACATAAAATTTTTGTTGATTTTTTTATTTGATAAAATAATTCAATTATTATTTATATAGTATGTTAAAATTTCATTTAAATTTATCTTCGTGTTTCCTATGATATCTTCAAGTGATTTCGCATGAGACAAATCTAAATACGGGTATACCACTTACTTTTCTAAAAAACAAGAAAAAAAAGAATTTCCTAATGACCTCTCTTTCCACATGTATATCTCTGTTAAGATGGTTGGAAGAATGATGGTTTAAAATTTAATTTTGCGTTTTTAGACAATTTACAAGAATAATGGATGCCTTCCTACAAAATGAGTTATGAATTTGCCTTGAATAATCCCAAAAACTTTCTCAAGATTATGAATTTATAATTAATAGATCTTAAATGCACTAAATGAAATGCAAACTAAAATAGGTTTGTAAAAGATGAACGCACCTTAATTAAATTTGTCATGTTCAAAACTAGATTAACCTATGTCTGTAGATAGATTTGCAAATTAAACTATCATATAATTGAAAATTTAAAACTAATTAACCATAAAACATGAATGAATAAAGATTAAACTAACATGAAAAAGAAAACAAAAAAGAAGCATAAACGCCATATAAGTAATCATTTTATATAAAACACTACTTACCATGAACTTGAAATAAACAACTATCAAAAAAGAAATAATACTTTGCAAAAATTAAAATATTTGCTCTCCATTACATGAGATGCAGTTGTAAAGACGAATACATGAACTACTTTAGCTATTTGAATATTGGAAACAACCTTAAATCTACAAAGTACTGTGCTGAAAGATGAAATCCATAAATGAAAGCAAGCAGTTGCTAACAAAATCAAAGAATGCTAAAATTGGTTCTAGGTTGTATTTAAGGCTGGTTGTACTTTAAATAATCTAAAACTTTCTCTTTTTTTCTTTTTCATTTTTTGTGAACTGTGCTCTCACTTTGCTCGTTGGCTATTACAAAACATAGATAGTTTCTCGAAAAAATGGACACATCAGCAGGACCAGGTCAAGACTGCATTAGATCTTGCCACCTATACCATTCTACTGCTACCTCAATCCCTCAATTGCACTTCCTTCTAAATTATAGGAGTTTCTATTTCTTTTCAATTTAAACAGCAATTAATCAAATAGTTACCATTATTCCCCAAAATCAATATTTATGCAACAAATGATTTGAGTTTAAGCCAGTAAATTTGATGTGACATCACCTATCCTATTAACACATGATACTACTTAATAAATTATAATTTATAATATAAACAGTTTAAAAAGTCAAAAAATAAATTAAATTTACTAAATAAATAAAGGGAGTATCTATCAATAAAATCACATAATTTCCTATATATATAAATATATTTCAAGTGAGAACATCCAAAAATATTTTTAATAGATAGGGATACACGAAAAATTCATCAATGATATTTTTATTTTTTCCTCACCCCAAACAAATATTAAAGTGGAATCCGTCTAATGTTCAAAGAACCAAAAAAAGTGGAATCCGTCTAAATAAAATCATTCTCCCAGAATTTAGTATATATCGTCACGCAGCATTTTTTCCCTTATCGATACGTGAAAATATTACTTAGTGGATAAGTAACCTTTGCACAGTTCTTTTCTTAACATTGTGGAGATTCGAATTCATTTGTCCCTACCAAGGCAATGAAAACTATTGGTTTTTTTACATAAAAAATATTTTTATCATATAAAAAAGGTTAGTTAAATATTGGCTAAATTTAATAAATAGTTTATTAACTATGTAATTTAATTCAGTTTAGTTTAGAAACAACTTTTTCTTTCAAAATGATCTATAAATTATCAATTTTGTTTCAAAATTATCTACTTGACAAACATTCCGTTAACTGACTAACCAAATTCTTTCCCACGGTTGACAAGCTGTCCTTTAAACTTTTGAAAAATATTAAATATAGTACATATATTTTTATTTTTTACAATATTTTTGTTTTTGAAGTTCAAATTTTTTTGTCAAATATAACAATTAACCAAGATGAAATTTCAATTTACATTCATTAAGATTCTAATTTTAATTTACAATAATCAATATCATAATTTAAATTTTATAATTTCTAAAAAAATTTAATTTTTTATTAAATATTAATATTTTTAATAAATAAACCATTCCAAAATTTAATTTAAGTAAATGAGTGCCCACATATAATTAAAATTACTTGAAAAAATAAAAATTCATTTCAATTTTATAAATCCCCAAATTAAATTAAAATCATGCATGTATTATTAGTGTTAAAAATAAAAATAAAATTTTTTATTTTTCTATACAAAGTAGTGAAAAAATATGTAATTTAATAATGATATTAAATTTTTTAAGAAATAATAAATTTTAAATTATAATATTATTGATTGTTGTAAATTAAAATCAAAATCTTGACCAATGTAAATTAAAATTATTATTTTAATTAATTATTATATTTGACAAAAAAAATTGAACTTCAAAAACAAAATTTTGTAAAAAATAAAAATATATGTACTATATTTAATATTTTTTAAAAGTTTAAGCAGCAACTTTGTCAACTACTCCGTTAGTCAATTAACAAAATGTTTCTCTAAGAGATCGTTTTAAAACAAAATTGATAGCTTATAGATCATTTTGAAAGAAAAAATTATTTCTAGATTAAACTAAAATAAATCGTATAGTTAATAGACTATTTATTAAATTTAGCTGTTAAATATATATATTTTTTAATGAAGGTTAAATTTTATTTATTTATAAATCATTCCATCAAACTAACCGTATAAGGAGATCAAAACAATTTGATCTCTAGTTCTACTTTAAAATTGTTAGTTTTTCGACTCAAAAACACATTAATTAGTAAGTATCTACTATTTTTTTTTTTTTAATTTTCATATGTATGTATATGAGGAATTTCATATTATTGTTGTAACTTTTAATTGTAAGAAAATAGTACATGTCTATTAACGAAAATTGCAGGCCCCAAAAAGAGAAATTGTATGATTGGGCCTTTTCTTGTTTACCTAAATCTATAAAGAGCTCTTACCTAACTTTAAATAATACTTATATTTCCATTTCAAAAAATAATAATAATACGTATATTAATTTTAAGTATTATTTTTATATAGTATATAAATAAAAAAGAAATTTTTTTAATTAAATGAAACAACTCAATAAAAAATTATGTATTAAAACAAAATAAAATTTTAATTTTCAATTATAGATAAGAGTATTATCTAAAATTATATGCTAAATTAATTGCGTGTTAATTGTGTAGAGGGATAAATAGTAACGGAGGCATTATAAACAGTTGCACAGGATTTTCTATCCTTTTTAGCAACTCAGATAAAGCATGACTGTGTAACTAGTGGACCAATGGTACCTCTAAACGGTTCCTTTTTTATAGATATCTATTGATTTCTAAAAATAGCAACAAGACTCATATATTTACAATGGGTAACACAGCTTCTGCTCAGGCTATGACTTACAAGTTAAAAGTATCCAATCTAATGAAAGTGGGACTCTTTCCGTTTTGGAAATAATTTTATCTTTAAACAGTTGCAGGTGGACAATTAATGGGGAAGACTTGTTTCTCATTATGTATAAGCATATTTAGGCTTGGGAAGCTGGTCACAATTAGCAGGAGCCCATCCAATCAACTGCTTCTCATTGTCATATATCACCATTCTGTCTTGCATTGATATGTCTGTTAAAATGATCCACCAAGAAAAAACAATTCGTCATATTGTATAAAAAGGCAGACAATACTAATATGGCTTCATACATCGTGCACAGAAACTCTTACCTCCAATGACATTTAAGTTATTCAGACCTGCTTGGGTACCATTAAGGATTCCCAAGCAAACATTTTTCTTGTTCTGCGGAATTTCTTTGTCAGTTATTGATTTGATACAAGAAAAAAGGGAAAGAAAATGATGTTAAAAAAATGCTGTCGGGTACTCACTGATATTATTAGATAAGATTCAGGAGGTAATTCAAACTGAGTCTTGGCTCCATTACTGGTGAAGATAAGGGAAATGGACTTGAAGAATTTCGTGACATCACGCACGCTTTTGAAAGGCTTCTGGCCTTTCCAACAGATAGCGAGTGTCTGGTCATCTGTTGCTTTCTCCAAGGGCTGTCCAGCTAGTTCGTTGTTCATCTAAGAACACATTCGGCATCGAATGTTATAAAAAGTACATCAAGAAAACCGTTATAATAAAATTTGTAAAACAATTTTGGAGAACATTGTGAAATTTGCTCATTAACTTACCAAATACAATAAATTTTGATATACCAGAGAATTGAAGTAGGTGTAAGAACTCCCACTGTCAAAAACTGCAATGAGATCTTTTAATCCAACTGCTTTTCCATTAAAAACCAGCTCTGCAAACCCAGGCGAGTAGAATTTCCTGACATGAAATGATGATGAAGTGGACAGATAGCAGAGGAGTCACCATCAGAACAGAAAACTACAAATTGAATTATTTTGAAGTTCAAATGTTCTACTGTTGAAATGATGAAAAACAAAGAAGGAACCGGAGAGTTAAATTACGGAAGTTCTGAAGACATTGATGTCCAAACAATACGTGGAGAATCATAGAGGCCATCCCCAAAGAAGAGAAAACCTCCTTCTGTTCCACTTAAGCAGTGCCCAAAAACATTCCTCACCAGACTTTGGCTGTAAAGCTGAGAAATGATGCTGGTTTTCCCCCTGCCAAGGCCAAGGATTCCATCCAAAGGATCATGAGATGTGCCAGAAGGTTGATCATACCCGCATCTGCACACATGGAAAAAGTTAACGCACATAACACCGTCGAGCATTATCAAGAACTGTAAATTTTGGATACAAGAATAGCAAGCAAGGAAGTTTTCATTTCAGGGATTCTTACGACGAGTGACAGAATAGATTGCTTGTAATAATGTGATTACTTCTTGACAATGAATTATTAAATGTTTCAAAAGAGTAAAAGCTAAGAAAGCGGTAAAAGTTACCAACCCAAGAGCTAGACAAGGTTTAAGTGGAGTTCCATTTGTGTAGTTTAAAGCAAATACATCCCTGACAAGGACTCCATGAGATGAACTGCCATCTGCATACTCAACCTCATAATCACACCGGTGTGGGTTGTCACATTTGTGTTCACCAGGTGGATGTAATGACTCACAGAGTGGATCCTTACATGGCACCAGGTCAATGCTGGGTCGGTAAAAAGGATGAGATTCCTACAAAGAGCAGGATGAAACCAATTTCAATGCATTAGCTTCTATGACAGAAAATATGGTACTCACTACAGGATCAAGGTTTTAACAAGAAAAACTAATCTGAACTAAATGAAATTATTGTTGTATATCTCAAACCCATTAAGCCAATTAATCATATAAATTAATGCCACGTGTGTATGTATGAATATTCTTAATAGCCGGAAGGAGAGAAGTTAGGGTGAGTAATTTACCTCAACACAATGAACATCACATTGGAGCCAGGTAAAATCACTTCCCGTATCAAGATGAAGAAAGTAAGGCTTTGAAGGCTGTCCTATATTGATTATAACATTATAGTACCTACAAAATAAAAACAAGAATCATATTGTTTTCAATAAAATCAAACAGATATTAATCAATGGACGTTGGAAGCAAAGAATTGGCTAAAGTATTCTGGTGATCAATTTTAGCAAAGAAATAGAAGAAACCAATTTTTATATCATCCATGCATACCCAATAGGGTAGACATTTCCATAAAGAGGAAGCAGAACAGAGGACCCGTCTCTGTTCATCATCATCGACGAACTCGTTTCACCTGAAATCATTGCTTTCCTCCATTTATAATCAGAAGCCGAGCAGAAACCGAGAAGCAGCAGCAGTGCCACCACATTTAGCACCATCCCCAACCGCATTTTTGTCATCGGTAGTGATGAATTTCTCTGCACTACCTGTTTGAGCAAAAGCCTGAAAGAAACAAAACAAGGAGTCCGAATATGGGCTTCTGCGGTGCGTTAGATTGGCTGTTTGATTGGTCAGCATTCAATATATAATAATGGGAATCTGTAAATAGGGAGTTTTGCTTCAGAATTAAGGATACAACATCAGGGTATTGCTTGGTTCTTTAAAATTTCCTTAATTATCACCCTTCCTTGTTCTTAGGTTTGCCAGAGAAAAATTCATTTTCGATTCTTTTCCTTGCCTTCTTCATAAGGTAATTTGGGTGTTTTTAGGCAGATTTACTCATAAAAACAGAAAGTAATTGAGAAGAATTTAGAGAGGGGTTTAGGGATTGGTCGGAATAGGCCCTACATTTACGTAGGCCCAACAAGCCCACAAACATGCCCAGAAGCCCTAGGTAAGCTCGAATACAAGCACACTCACCTACGTACACCCACGTAAGTGATGGCACGTGGATTGTCTGGGTATTTACATGTGGAGCATGATACAACTAGCAGGGGGCTATAAATACCCACTACTGGAAACACCTACGATTCAGACCAAAAAATTGGTCTAAAAATAGGGGAAATCGATCTTAATATAAATATTCAGATCATAACCAATCTGGATAGTTGGTCTGGACAAAGTCAATCTGAATAATTTTATATTGAGACTAACAAAATATCGGTCTGAATATAAATTATTTTCAGACCAAAGTTGGTCTGAATAATGGTTGAAAATTTTGACCACCCATAACTTTAACCAGACCGAGATAAGTCTAAATATACAAAACATTTCAGACCGATAATGGTCTGAAAAATAGTGGCCTTATCTGCGAAACTGAGAAGATATGATCTTAATTTAGATATAGTTTGAAAACTTGTCCAGGCCGAAAATGGTTTGAAAAATAATGGACTTATTTAGAAGAGTGAAAAAGTCTGGCATCCATGCGTCACTATGTTGAAATAAATTTCAAACCAACTTTGGTCCGAAATTTTGTGGCCTTACTTAGATAGATAAAAAAGTTTGGTATCTTGTGTCACTTTGTTGAAACTATTTTCAGACCATATTTGGTCCAAAAAATATGGCCTTATTTACAAGAATGAAAAATTTTGGTTCCTATGTGTCATTATCTTGAAACTATTTTCAGACCATAATTGGTCTGAAAAGTACCGCACATTCAAAAAATAAAATTTTACAGCTGGTCACTGTTTTTGAAATAAAGCATCATGGTAGAAAAAAAAAATTTCATTAATTACACGTCCAAAAAATTTCTAAAAAAATAATTTTCTCTATAAACATTGTAAAAATTAAAAATAATATTTATATGTATAACATTTTTTAAATTATAATAAAAACATACAATATATAATAAGCTAAAATTAAATCACCAACATTATCATTGAAATTACAAATAAAAAACAAAACATAAACCTAAATATAATTTTAAGGAAAATTAATAAAAATCTATAATTATATTACAAATAACATAAAAAATAATACTCAAACCATTTTTTTTACCTTGTAAATTTAATCATTTCCTACAAAAATAA
>BPVZ01000103.1:539129-550483 GCA_020521535.1 Rubroshorea leprosula
TTTTAAATTAATTTTTGTGATTAATATATATATTTTTTGTTTTTCTTTTTATATGAAAAGCTTAAATAAGCTGAATGAAAAATCGGGTTATGACAATATTCACCAGATAAAGTTGAGCTATTTTAATAGTAGTATAAGGATGCGATAAGGCTAAAAAATGAGCATATTTGCTCAACTTGTCAACTATCACCAAAATCACTGTGTGACCCATCGAGTTTGGCAAACCTTCAATAAAATCCATAGACACCTCATCCCAAACTCTGAGAGGTATTGGCAAAGGCTGTAGTAATCCTGCTGGATTTAGAGTTTCATACTTATTTTTCTGGCAAATGTCGCAGCCTCTTACAAACTTGCACACATCCTTCTTCATCTTTTTCCAGTAAAAAATAGCAACTAACTTCCTCATTGTAACCTCTGCACCAGAGTGTCCCCCCAAGGCTCCTGCATGAATCATTGCTATTAATTTTTGCTTCAAATTATCAGTATTGCCAACCATCAATTTCCTTTTTCTGCGTAGCTGCTGATCTACAAAAGAATATTTTGGATAAAAAGGTGGTGTCTTTTGTATTTCTTGGATAAGTGACTGCAACTTATCATCGTGAACCCATGAAGACTGAATCTCTTCAAGAAAGTCAGTAGTGACCATAGACATGGCTCGTAGAGATACTTCATGACTAGTGATCCTTGATAGAGCATCTGCTACATGATTTTCTGCCCCTTTCTTGTAACTGATCTCATAATCATAACCCAACAATTTGGAAAGCCATTTTTGCTGTGCAGGGGTAGCAATTCTTTGCTCCAACAAGTATTTCAAACTGTGATGATCAGTTTTGATAACAAAGTGTCTCCCAACTAGGTACGGCCTCCACTTAGTGACTGCCATAACCAGAGCCAATAATTCCTTTTCATAAGTAGATAGCCCCTGATGCTTAGCTGCTAGTGCCTTGCTTAGAAATGCAATTGGATGTCCCTTTTGCATTAGTACTGCACCTACACCAGTTCCTGAAGCATCTGTTTTAATGATAAATTCTTCTTGGAAGTCAGGTAAGCTAAGACAGGTGCAGAAGACATGGCTTGTTTCAAAGCTTCAAAGGCTTGCCAAGCTTCCATATTCCAAACAAAGTTATTCTTCCTTAATAGATTTGTAAAAGGTTTGGCTATAACACCATAATGCCTAACAAATCGTCTATAGTACCCTGTTAGGCCTAAGAACCCCTTTAATTCCTTGACAGATTTAGGAACTGGCCAAGCTTGCATTGCACTAATCTTTGCTTAATCAGTAGAAACACCCTTAGCAGAAATGGTATGCCCCAAATACTCAATTTCTTGTACTCCAAATGCACATTTACTTTGCTTTGCATAGAAAGTGTTGTCCATCAAAGTTTGGAGTACTAGCTGCAAGTGTTGCAGATGCTGTTCCCATGTCCTACTGTAAACTAGAATATCATCAAAAAAGACAAGCACAAACTTCCTTAAGAATTGCCGAAAAGCATCATTCATTACAGATTGGAAGGTGGATGGAGCGTTTATAAGACCAAAAGGCATCACCAGAAACTCATAATGACCTTGGTGAGTCCTGAAAGCGGTCTTATGAATATTTGACTCCTTCATTCTGATCTGGTGATAACCAGACCTTAAATCTATCTTGGAAAAGAATTGAGCCCCATGTAATTCATCTAATAGTTCCTCGATAACAAGCATTGAAACTTATCCTTCACAGTAGCCTTATTTAGCTCCCTGTAATCAACACACATTCTCCAAGTCCCATCTTTTTTCTTGACCAACACAACCGGGGAAGAAAATGGACTGGTGCTGCTCCTGATAAAACCAGACTCTAACATCTCTTTTACCAACTTCTCCATCACATCTTTTTGCACTACAGGGTACCTATAAGGCCTTATACTTATAGGTTCTGTTCTTGCTTTCAGAGTAATTTGATGATCAAGGGTTCTAGCTGGTGGTAAGGCATCAAGTTCCGAAAATACATCACTATACCCCTCCAACAACTTCTAAAGCTCAGTAGGAATCCCACTAGATTCCAAGCTGTCCAACTCTACTTTGGCCGCAGCTGGAGTTACCATTTGGACCAAAAAAAATTTGCTTTTTTCTGAACAATCTTCCTTTCGCAAGGTGTAAATCATCTGGTCAGATTCAATCCATTTCAACTGGGGACTAGGAGCTGCATCTAGCTGTACCATCTGCCCTTGATACATAAATTGCAAAGTCCTCTTGCTGAAATCCCAAAGAACCTTTCCCAATGGTTCTAGCCACTGGATTCCCAAGATAAGATCATATTCACTCAGAGGTAATAATAAGACTTCAGTACTAAAAACCAGATTTTGCACCTTCCATTCAAAGCTCTTGCACCATTCAGCTCTTTTAATCTGGTTACCATCAGCCATATTAACCTGATAAGGCTTCACCCTGTCAGTTATACAATCAAGCTTCTTGGCCAGTCTAACATCAAGGAAGTTATGAGTACTCCCTGAATCAATTAGAATCAAAATTGGCCTTTTTTTGACAAAGCCTATCACCTTCAATGTATTATATGCTTGTTCACCAGTTAGAGGATGAATGGAAATCCTTGGCTCAATAGTAGATAACTGGTTCAGACTTTGAGTTTCCTCCATTTCATCATTCTCCACATCAATTTCTTCATCTGTGGCTTGAATTTCTAGATTGTACAACCCTTTCTTAGCACATCTGTGTCCAGGTGTATACTTCTCATCACACAAAAAGCACAATCCCTTCCTTTTCTTATCTTCCATCTCAACTTCAGTAAGGGTGCGGGTATTTTTGGTCTTATTTTGGGTTTTGGCCATTGAGGAGATCAAGGAACTGTTTTGAGGGGTAAATGGTGGAGGTCTTGGGAAATTATGGTATGAGTTTGGGTTTGTGTATTGGGGTAATTTCTGAATATTGGAAGTTAATGGCGGAAGTGGGGGTAAATTTCTGGGGTTAAGGCTCAGGTTCTTGGTTATTCTAATGATGGAGTTTATGGACAGCTCTTGTTGCTTAGCAATAGAATAAGCTTCCACCACTGATTTGGGATTGTAACACGCCACAGGGTGTTGCAACTCTTCCTTCAACCCTCCAACAAACATGGCCATTGCTTGTTTCTCACTGCATTTTACCCTGGACCTAATCTTTTCAAAATCTCTCTGGTAATCATTCACACTACAAGTTTGATTAAGATTCTTCCACAGAATAATTGGGTCCTGCATCTCACCCTCCCCAAATCTAAGACTCATGTCAAAAATATAATCTCGCCAATCCGAAAATGTCATCTTGTCTTGCATATAGCATTCATGCCAGATAATAGCATCACCAGACAAGTACATTGAAGCTATTTCTACCTTATTCTCATCAAGAATATTATGAGCCTTAAAGAATCTATTGCACTTATACAGCCATCCCCTAAAATTCTCAATACCATCATAGCTAGGAAAATCCACCTTGCCAAACTTTGTCAAACTAGCTATAGGATCAATAGTATTTGAGCTTTCAGGGAACTTTACCGAACAACATGTCTGATGAGTGCAAGTTGGTTGTTGCGTCTGTCCTTGGGAGGTTTGGGCGACCACCGGAGAGGAAAGCTTCCCGGTGTTGATGATTTGTACCAACTTCGCAAGTTCTTCCCTCAGAGCATTCATATTCTCAACTTGGGCCTTCAAAGTATTGTCGATATTTGCTATGTCCGCGTCATGTTTCTTTTGGAATTCAGCAAACTCTCGCCTCAACTCTTGAGTAGCCATCACCACAGGTCCAAGCAATCACAGCTCTGATACCAATTGATAGCACAAGAACCTAGAAAATCAAGAATCAAGAAAAAAAGGAGAAAGTAGAGACAAGGAGGAAGAAGAACCAGAGAAGGAGGGAGAACTAGAGAGGAGAGAAAAGGGTCTAATTCTTTATTCATCAATCAACAAAAGAATTACAAAGCGCAATCCCCTTATATATTTAGGGTTAATTACAAGAGATAGTTCTAACTAACTATAAGCTGTTCTAACTAATCCGCAAGTTTCTCGCTAACCACTTGCACAGTCAGCATAACCTTCCAACTGCAAATCCACTTCAGCTCCAGCTCAGCAGTACTGGCCTATCATTTGAACCTGTATCAGGCGTGAGGCGCTGGGCACTGGTCACGGTTGGTGCAACGCTAGAGTGCAGGGGCAAGGGCACTAGTTCGGTGCAGGGGGGTGGTTGGCTGGAGGTTGTTGATGATGATGAAGAAAGTTCCAGATCCCCTTTTGGTTTTTCTTTCGTTTATTTCCCTTTTTTTTTTTTTTGGGCTTGTTTGGGTTAAATGGGTTTGGTATTTGGGCTTGGATTTTGGGCTTATTTTTATGGAATTGGGTCATTTAAGATGGGTTTGAGAAATGGGCTAGATTTATAGCTTAAAGGATTTCACCCCCGACTTTTGATTTCTTCAATTGAGTCCCTTGTTCTTCAACTTCTCCCTTTTCCAATTTTCTTTGCAAAAATCCCCATTGTTGCTCATAAACCTAACAATTAAAACAAAGAAAAAATACAGTAGCTAAAAAATAAAATTTTACTAAAATTTGAGTTATGACAACGCCATAATGATTTTACCGTATCATGAATCTTTGGCTCCCATTGAAATTTTTGCTGGGGAAAAAAAAAGCATGACAATGTGTTAGAAATATTTACAAATATATTTTAAAATTAAATAAATAAAAGATGAGCCATACGCAAAACTCATTCCAATAATAATCTCGATGCTTTTTTGGAGCGAATCCCCATGCAATATAAGCATCTGGAAGATTATCCTTTAACTGCACAACAATTTCCTGTCTAATATCTTGTGGGATATTACCCTCATCATCAAGCACCAATGGAATTTTACTGCCATCTGTTGGCATTTTCATTGGTTTTGCCTTTCCCCGTCCCTTCTTTAGACGTGGTGCTGGTTCTGTATCATTTGGACTGCTAGAACTATGAACAGTCTCAAGAACTATATCAAGTGTAGCATCTTGATCGATTCGACGTTGAGGATTGAACTAAGATTGATGTTTATTGGGCTGAGATGCATCAACTGTCTCTATACATCGTGAAATACAAAGTCCGCTGTAAAAATAATAAAAAGAAAAATAAGTTCATTAGTAAATTAACTTAATGACAATAGATTAAAATTAACATACCAAATAAAATAAATTAACATTTTAAAATAAAACAAATATAATTATATAAATACAAACTAAAAAATATCAACTAAATTATAATAAAAAAAAACACAGTACATGTAATATAATTATAGCATTTAATAGATTAAGATTAATATGTGAAATAAAATAAATACAATTAAAACCATACAAAACATGTAAAGTAAACTACCAAATATTAACAAAATTACACATAAAAAACAAATAATATAAATAATATAGTTTTAGAAGTTCAAATAAGCAAATATAAACTTAATTTAATAACAACTAGTTTTGACAACAAATTCGCCTACTCATCGCTACTATCATTTTCAGAAATATAAGCTTCCATGTTTTCTTCATCAAACGTTTCAAAGTCTTCCCACTCCCCTTCATCATCCTTTTCTCCAATCTCTTCCTTATCATCTACTTCTTCATGTACTTCAACAAGTGTTCCATCATAATACTGTACAAGTTCATAACTTATCTCATAAATATTTATTGGGTGAGGAAGAGAAGGGTCATCATCTTGATAATATGGTGCTAATCCTTCTTCATGGCTAACCTCATTCTATGGAGCCTTAATGATACTCTTGGCCCTAATTTAAGGGGCAGCAACCCATCCCTTTCTTTGATGATTAATATATGGGTATGGAGTGTAATACACCTACTTAGCCTGACTAGCTAGAATAAAAGGCTCATAAGCTCGAAGGTATCTTCTTGGATTAATATCAACTAGTCGATGTTTTTGATCGACTCTAACCCCATGAGCTGGAGGAATCTCATACCAGTCACATTTGAATAAAACAACTGCTTGTCGATGGATTGATCCAAAGTACTCAATTTGAATGACTCCTTGAAGCACCCCATAGAAATCATAGTCTGATTCAGTTCTAATAGATCCCACAACACAGAAACCATAATTCATTGTTCTCTTATTTTTACCATAGGTGGCAGTTTGAAATCTAAATCCATTGACAATATATCCATTATAACATGAAATTGTATTCTTTGGACCACTGGATAAGCCTTTTATGTGCTCATGGACATTAATGAACTCATCACTTCTTACCTAAAATGAACATATTTCGGAAAATAATATTAGATGTATTTGAAAGGAAACAACATATGTTAAGAAATTGAATGTTGTCATATGAAAAAATACTCATAGCTTGTTCAAACCAAGGAACAAGATCTCTCTCTTGTTTTGCTTGAATTTGTTGAGGATTCATATTCATGCATTGTTCTCTTTCAAACAAACTATAAAATTGTAATACCCCAAAATTTTGTGATATTTAGCATTAAGTTAGGGACTTGTTTAAGAAAGAAATATTGTTTTGGGGCTTATTAGCCAAAATGTCCAAACTTGAAGGACTTAAAAGGGTAGAAATTTGGATAAGGACCCGGTATTTTTTCTTCCTTCTTCCCCAGCCATTTCGCATTCTGCCCTTCTTTCTTCCCGCTGCAGCCTAAAAAAAAAAAAAAAAAGGAACCCAGCCAAGCCGACAGCCCCACTTGGAAAATTGGTAAGGAAGCTTGGATTTTTCCTTTCTTTTCTTGTCCAAGAACCAGATTTGGAGCAGAAAAACCTTCCCCCCTTGCAGGAAATTTCGGATCTGCCTTGCTTTGCTCCTCACCGCCGGCTGCTCCTGCTTTGTGGGGGCGAATTGCTTTGATTTTCTTGTAAGAAACAGCCATGAATCTCCCTTCTCCAGCTTTAATTGCCTTGGGTTTACCTTAATTGCTCTTGGTTCCTTCAATTTTGGGTAAAACCCGTGAGTTCCCTGCAGAATTTCTTCTTCCATGCCGCCGGCCTTCCCCCAAATTGCAGCTCCGGCCTTGTTGGTTGGATTTCTTGGTATGTGACAACTTTATTTAAGTCCAATTACTGTTAATTTGCTGCCTTGTGGTGTCCGAAAATCTGCAGAAAATGGGGGGAGTTCCGGTAGCTTTAGGATAAAGTTTAAGCATTGATTCAAGTGGAATTTATGTGATTGAGTGTTAATTGACTGTTGTGAGATTTTGGAGAACAATCCCGTGAAATTAGCTAGTGTTTTGGCCAATTTTGGAAGTGCAGTTACTGTTTATGGATACTGTTCACACACTAATGGCCAGCCAACAATTAACGTAGATTTAAATGTTTAGTTTGTACTATGAGAACAAATTTGGAGATATTTGATCATGTGGAAATTGATAGAAATAGCATCGTCATTAGGGTGATCCTAATGATGATTTCACTTTGAATCTGTGGTAATGCGATGTTAATTCTGGAATATTTTGATTAGATTTCTGATCGTTCTGTCAGTTTAGCATTGAGATCGAGTCTTCGGTTTTATGCGATTGAGGTAAGTAAATTTATGGTAACGCCATTCGATTTTAAAAGTATGTTTTGACTTGTTTTTGAAATAGTGGCGGGACTAAACCTGTTTTACACGAGCATGACTGATTTGAAGTGAAATTTTTATGCTTTTCATTAAATTGAGCATGCCTACTTGAAATTTAATTGATTGTCCTGATGATCTGAAAGTGATTGGTTAATTATGATTTTTCTGTTAACTTCTGCCTGTTTTGTCTCCGATGTGGTCATGTTATTAGTGACCCTGCTAGTGGGGGAGTTTATAAATGCTAGCACATGTCGACATGTATTTCTGTAGAGCCGGTTTCTCCTGCCAGTGGGAGTTGTTAAACACTGGTATTTCAGTGACCTGCTAGTGGGGGTTATACACCAGCAAATAGTGTGCCTGCCAGTGGGAGGTTTATAACACTGGCCATGACCTATAGAGGAGACGTCTATTTCGTTCTCGTACTGTATCCGTTTTTCGTGCTTACACTTGTTGGCATGCTATAACTTTAATAAGGGGCACTCCATATTTTACTTACTGAGTTTATCTCATAGTTTTCCTTGTCCACCATTTCAGGAAGCGAAACCGAGGACGGGGAAACCACGGGAAGTGACGAGTTAGAAGGCTAGCCCTTTCGAGATTGATATAAATTTTAGAAATAAATCATGATCTTGTAAACTAGACTTTGTTGGAGATTTATGATATTAGAGCAAATTATAAAATTTGATGGTACCAGATTATAATATGATAAGTTTCGAGCTTTGTGCATTTGTAGGACCCGTCTCACAAGTGCACGGCGTCTGTCACGTCCTCAGATTTGGGTTCTGCGGCGTGACAAAAATGTTATATAATTTTTCATTGTTAGTATATTAATTTCACATAAATTAATTCAGATGATAAATTAATATGAGAAATTATAGAGAGTTACTCACTTGACCCATCTTCGCAATTCTTCACAATTCATTAACAAATAATATGAAGCAGCTTTGCACTCCTCTGCCGTCAAGTAACATCTCATAATCTTTGAACCAATAGGTTTCCCAACATATGTAAAGATGGACAGTCCACAATTTGTATCGAATCCACCAACAATATTCCTAGAGGGGCGGTCACTTCTACCATCAACTCCTTCATCAAAGTAATGTGAGATAAAGTTTGTGATCTCAGACATTATGTAACTCTCACATATGGATGCTTCTGGGCGTGCTTTGTTTTTGACTGTCAACTTAAGACAATGCATTCGCCTGATTCATCAAGAATTACAATATAATTTCTTTACAAATAAAATATGGAAGTATATTCCTATACACATTAATTATAAGTTAGTAATAATTACCTTTCAAATGAATACATCCATCGGTATTGCACCGGTCCACCTACACATGCCTCATATGCAAGGTGGATTATAAGGTGTTCCATAGAGTCAAAGAATGAAGGTGGAAAAATCCGCTCTATTTGGCAAATGATTTCTACTATCTTCTCCTACCACATTGCCATATCATTGGCCCGAATCACAGGAGCACACAAGGCCCTAAAAAACTCACTAATCTCAACAAGAGGCTCCCAAACATGTTTCAGTAGTAAATCACGAAATGCAATTGGCAGGAGGCTTTGCATGAAAATGTGACAATCATGACTTTTCATATCGAACAATTGTGCCTCTCGCATATTCACACATCGAGATATGTTGGATGTAAACCCATTTGGGAATCTAAGTTCTTTTAACCACTGACATACTGATTTTCTTTGATCCCTGCTTAGAACATAAGTGGCCTTAGGTTTTTTACTTGATTCCGATCCTGTTTTAGGTATGTGGAGACTTTTCCTTTTACAATACAATTCTAGATCAAGTCTTGCATTTCTATTGTCCTTTGTCATTGGATCATCCATTGCTGTATGTAGGATATTATCAAAAAAGTTTTTCTCATCATGCATGACATCTAAATTGTGTCAAATCAAATTTATATGCCAATATGGTAATTCCCAAAAGATACTCTTTTTAACCCAGTTATGAATCTCACCAAAGCCTTGAATTTCTTGTTTTTGAGGTGGCTTGCCAAATAGTATATTAGGTAGCCATTGGACATGACTACGCACCTTATCACCAGATAATCTCTCTGGCATGGTTGTATTCTCTACACATCCCTTGGTGAAATCATTCTTATTTCTTCGAAATGGATGATCTTGTGGCAAAAACTGTCAGTGATAATAAAAAAATGATGTCTTCCGACCATGTTGTAGCCAAAAGACTTTTGAATTTTCCATGCAATATGGACAAGCTAATCTACCATGTGTGCTCCATCCAGACAACATTGCATACCTAGGAAAGTCACTAGTGGTCCACATAATTGCAACCCTCATCAGGAAGTATTGATGTCTAAAGCTATCATAAGTTTGGACCCCAGAGTACCAAAGTTGTTTAAGATCATCAATTAGTGGCCGCAGCATTACATCAATGTTCTTTCCAGGACTTTGGGGACCTTGGATAATCAATGAAAGAAATACATACTCTTCCTTCATGCACATTGCAGGAGGCAAATTGTAAATTGACACAAAGACTGGCCAACAAGAGTATGGAGATGCAGATTGTCCAAAAGGAGTAAACCCATCAGTGCATAGGCCTAGCCTGACATTACTCGGTTCATTAGCGAAGTCAGGATGGGTGCGATCAAAGTGTTTCCACGCATCTCCACATGCAGGATGAACAATTTTTTCATTTTCATTACAACAATTCAAATGCCAGATCATATGCTCGGTAGTTTTCCTAGACATGTACAATCTTTGAAGTCTAGGAATAATTGGGAGATACCATAAAGACTTTCTTGCTATGGGCTTAGCAGAATGAACATCACTCTGCTTAAATTGTGGCTCTCCACATACCGGGCACTCTAAATAGCACTGGCTTTCAAATTCTTCATAATACAAAAAACAATTGTTCACACAAATATCATACTTTTTATACCCGAGACCGAGGCATCTCAACATCTTCTTGGCACTATAATAATCTTTTGGCAATTTCTCTCGATCATTTTTTTTGAATGCCATTAGACTACGTTTTATCACATAGTCCCAATTAGTGACACTCATATTAAAAAAGTGTCTTTGCATTTACAAGCTCACACACCCACTTTTTGAAATGGTGACACCATCATCACACCCATCAAAAAGAGGTGTCTCAGCTGCTTGTAGGAGATCAAAGAACTTTTTTGCATCTCCTCT
This sequence comes from Rubroshorea leprosula, assembly GCA_020521535.1. NCBI lineage: Eukaryota > Viridiplantae > Streptophyta > Magnoliopsida > Malvales > Dipterocarpaceae > Rubroshorea > Rubroshorea leprosula. The sequence continues at coordinate 549,853 of BPVZ01000103.1, forward strand.
GGGCTCTTCAAATATTGACTCATCACCACCAGATGCATCCTCAAAACCACAACCAAATTGCACTACATCTTCTATAACAGTAGCACTATTTTCATTATTAAAAAAACAGGCTCCATGGCATCATGAAACATATCTTTAAGCTGATCAACACTTGGAATATTATTCATAGTGGCAGTCGCACTTGATGACTCACCCACCTGGGGGCAATGTCTTTTCTACTTATAATTTCTCCATGTCTATTACAAATAAAGTACCCATCCATGAAGCCATTTGTGATGAGATGAGCCCTCACTTTAGGTCGATGGTGCCACTCTCTATTCAAACACTTAGTACATGGGCAACGAATCATATTTTTAGCACAAAACATTGAGTCTGTCTGTGAAAATGCAAAATCTAAGAAACTATCCACTCCAACATCAAATTCATTGTTCCAATATCCCATCTCATCACGATGACGATACATCCAACTTCAGTCTCCTTCCATACTTACGTAGTGCCTTGAAATTTAATAATATTGTAATAATACACAAAAAAAATGAGAATCATAAATAAAAATTTGAAATTATATAAATTACATTAAAATGATTACCCATTTAGATAATTGTAAATAAACCTCTTCTATAGTTTTGCA
>BPVZ01000103.1:550583-568533 GCA_020521535.1 Rubroshorea leprosula
TAAAAATAATTAAATACCAATTTCTATTATTTTTCTCGTACTATAAAATTTTACACTAAAATTCATAATTAAACAACCAAATATATCTATATAAACAATATTAATTTTATAATTTCATTTATTTAATATTAAATTTTATTAATTTCCTAACGAATTAAAAAAAAGATAAATTCAAAACAACCAAAAAAAATAAAACTCATTTAGCGTGCTGATCGGAGATAAATGACAGTGAAGATGACCTTAAATGTCAAAATTTATAAATTATTTATATTAAAGTAAATAAAATACAAAGTTTTATTTTTTTTCTACACCATAAAATTTTATACCATACTTATAATTATACAAATTATACATCTACACAAACAACATCAATTTTACAATATTATTTAATAAAAATTACATTTTATTAATTTCCTAAAAAATGCAGAAAAGTTCAAGAAAACTTCGAAACTAAAAAACTTTGAAAAAAAAAAAAAGCTCACTTAAGGCGTAGATCGGAGATAAATGATGGTGAGAATGACCTTAGATTGCAAGATCCTAGTTGAAAGTGCTGGATTTGAAGAAAAAAGTTTGTGAAAATGCTGAAAAATAAATAAATAAATAAAGGGATTGATTTCCAGCATCTAACCTACTGGAAAATCACCCTTACCTTTGTAGACAGCAAGTAGATAATGGAGAAAGAAACAGGTGCAGAAAATGGCGAAAGAAGGGAGGAAAATCAGAAACTGAAATGGGAAACAGGCGAAGGGGTGGGGAAGAGGAGAAGTATGTAGATTCTCTGTAGACTACAATTTTTTCGGACCAACAATGGTCTGAAAATTGGTCAAAAGCTAACCCAACGTCATCTCAAAATAGATGCATGTTGGGCCATAATTTCCAGACCATTAACAGTCTAGAAAATGCAGATTATTGCCAATAATCCAGACCAAAACTGGTCTGGAAAAAAAGGTGGTAGGGGCTGCATTTTTCTGTAACTAATTCAAACCAAAGTTGGTCTGGAAAAATTGTCAAAAGTTGGCTGCCATCTTGTCACAGCAGAGCAAATATTCTACACATAATCCATACCAAACTTGGTCTGGATATACCCAATAAAATTGCTTCAAAACAGATCCACATTGGGCCATAATGTCCAGACAATTAACAGTCCGAGGAATGTAGATTATTGGCCATAATCCAGACCAAAACTAGTTTAGAAAAACGGTGGTAGGGGCTGCATTTTTTCTGCAACTAATTCAGACCAAAGTTGGTCTGGAAAAAGTGTCAAAAGCTGGCTACCACCATATCACAGCAGAGCAAATATTCTGCACGTAATCCGTACCAAACTTGGTCCGGATATACCTAGTAAAATTGCTTCAAAATAGATGCACGTTGGGCCATAATGTCCACACAATTAACAGTCTGGGAATGCAGATTATTGGCAATAATCTAGACCAAAACTGGTTTGGAAAAAAAATGTGGTAAGGGTTGCATTTTTCTGCAACTAATTCAGACCAAAGTTGGTATGAAAAAGTGTCAAAAAGCTGGCTACCATCATGTCACAGCATATCTAATTTTCTGCATATAATCCAGACCAAAGATGGTCCAGATATACCCAATAAAATTGCTTCACCTACCGGCGACGATAAGAAATTACTTCCCCATTTTTCAGACCATTCTTGGTCTGGAAATTTTAAAAAAAAATCCAGCAGCGCAAATCACTGTTTTTTTTTTTTTTTTGTTGAAAATATTCAGACCATGGTCAGTTTGAATATTTTTTGCGCACTTTACTGTATTCCCGCCAATTATTTTTAGACCGTTTGTGGTCTTAATATAATCGATTGAGCTGGTGTGACCTACCAATAAATATCCAGACCAATTTTGGTCTGAATAAAATATTTTTCGGACCGTTTTTTGTTGGTCTGAATTATGTCGGTCTGAACATCTAAAATTTCTAGTAGCGACCCCACCTACTTTCATGCAAGGTAATAACTCGTCTGCGTTTCTTTCTCTACAATTACTCCCCTTGAGACCTTCTCTCTCTAGGATATTGAGTATTGCTAACTTGAGTGTTGGAGTATATTCCGAGGAAACATTCTCGGGTTTTTCAAGTGTTGAAGTAGTTGAAGATCTCTATAATGTAGGTTCGTGAAGCTGCCCAAACATTTTGGTGCCGTTTGTGGGAATCGAACAAAAAGTGGTGTTGCTTAACTAATTAAAGTTAAATATGGTATGTACCTTTATCGAAAGTCAACCTCCCCCATTGGACAGAATGGACAATCAAAGTAACGCTTAGCTTCCAGAGTTTAACCCCAACAACTTTTGACCCATGCCCATAAATCTTTTTGTAGGAGGGGCAAAAGAAGAGCAATTAAGTAGTTTAGATGATGAGCGAACGCTCACGGGGTAAGTTACTTAGCCTGAGGAGCAATTCCAAGCTCCAAGAGACACACGATGAAGGTATTCCATCTGTAATGCACAACGTCCTAGCAGGCTTTTGGACTCAGCTGGAATGTCCGAGTTGGAAGAAAGAACTAGATTTCTGGAAATGGCCATGGGAAAGATTCTTTCCGGCTTAATTCTTGATGACCCTTTGATTCCCTTATTGAGTAGGGGTAGCCAACTTGTAGAAGTTGTTGCCCATAACTCCCCTACCTTGAGTAATGTAATCATATCGACTAAACCAAGAGGAAATGGGAAGTTGAACCTTGAACCCAACTAGTCCAAACTCAACAAAGAAATATTAAAGAAGAATAGTGAGCTCGAAAAGCAACTTGAAGGCATACAAAAATCTATTGACGAGTTGAGAAGCGCCAAGTCACGCCAACAGCCCCTGACATGGATAGGGCTCCTCTTAGCGTACCTATCACTGCAGAAACTTATCAAGAGGGATTCAAAATTTCTCATCTAGAGACATATGATAGCTCTAGTGATCCAAATGAACATTTGCACACTTACCAAGCCATCATGAAAATACAAAATGCAACAGACGCCATGATGTGCAAAGTGTTCCCTGTCACTTTAAAGTCAACAGCCAAAAGGTGGTATCATAAACTACCAAGACACTCTATCAACTCCTTTTCTCAACTCGCTACTTTGTTCTCCAACAAATTTGCGAGTCAACGAGAAATAAAATGCACAGCCACAAAGTTGGTGCAAGTCCACCAAAAAGAGGGAAAGTCATTGAGAAACTACATGCAGTGTTTCAACAAAGCCACCTTAGACATTGACAATGTATTGGACACAATCTGCTTGTCTGCTCTGCTACATGGCTTAAAACCTGGTCGGTTCTTAGATGACCTGCTAGAAGATCCACCAAAGTCGTGGAGCGAAGTGAATGACAGGTCAGTAAGTTTCATCTTATCGAAAGACTTTCAATTCATCAAACATCTTATATTGGAGTTGCTTCCAGAAGATGCAATTGAACCCGGCTTCCCTCAAGAAATATTAAAGACCTATGTACAAGTTTGATAATCAGCCCATCCCTGTCGAAGGAGTAGTCATACTCCCCATCTATGTGGGTATTGAGCCTCGGTTTAGGATGACATTAGTGAGCTTGGCGGTTAAAATGGAATTGGCTTTCAATGCCATAATTGGGAGGGCCACGCTCTGTGAGTTAAAGGATATCATTTCATAGCCACATCTATGCATGAAATTCTCGACTCCCCATGGGATAGAAGTGATCAAGGGAAATTAGAAGATGACAAGAACCTGCTATCAAGACACATTCAAGAAGGTAGACCTCGTTGCAGCACCTAAAGCCCATCTTCATAGATTCCCCAGCTAAGCTAGCTCGGTCAGCAAACAATGAGCATCTCTAACATAGATCACCGACCTAAAAACGTAGAACAGAAGCTTGAGCTGGTGGAACCTGTGGAAACAGTCCCTTTAGACCTTGAGTAGCTAGAAAAAACCATGAGGATTGGAACTAAACTCACAGTGGAGGAGAAGAGAGAGCTTCTACAGTTTTTGAAAAGTAATAAAGATATTTTTTCTTGGACAACAGATGAAATGTCAAGAATCCCAACAAAATTTGCAGTTCATAAACTTAGCACAAATCCTATTAGGTAACCGATGGTGCAAAAGCATTGCTTTTTTGGCCTAGAAAAATGAGCTGCCATAGATGAGGAAATTCAGAAACTTTTGCAAGTAGGTTTTATCAAAAAAGTGGAATACTCGGAATGGGTGTCCAACATGGTGCTTGTTAAGAAACCCAATGGCAAGTGGAGAATATGCATTAATTTCACTAATCTGAATGACGCGTGTCCCAAAGATCCACACCCATTACCCAATGTCGAGAAGTTAGTGGAACGAGTAGTTGGTCACGAACGCATGAGTTTCCTAGATGCTAGCTCAAGATATCATCAAGTTCAGTTATGGCTAGATGACCAGGAGAAAATGACATTTTATGTTGGGGATGTAATTTACTACTATGTTATGATGCCGTTTGGGTTGAAAAATGCCAGGGCCACATATCAAAAGTTAGTTCAGCTTGTTTTCAAACTTCAGATCGACAGAAACATTGAAATATATGTTGATGACATAATTGTTAAGAGTTTAAAAGCTAAAAACCACATTGACAACCTAAATGAGACATTTCAGAATCTGACACCAGCACAAATGAAGCTAAACGCTTTCAAATGCATGTTTGCCATTGAATTAGGTAAATTCCTAGGCTGTGTGGTTTCCAAGAAAGGAATCGAAATAAATTCAAAAAGGGTTCAGGCCATCAAACAAATGGAACCCCCCAAGACAGTGAAATATGTACAACATCTGACAGGTCATCTTGCTGCCTTACACAGGTTTATCTCCAGGTCGGCAGAGAGATGCCTTCCATTTTTTAAAATCCTGAGAGATCCCAAGAAATTTCAGTGGACAACTAAGTGCCAATAGGCTTTTGATGAACTTAAAAAGTATCTGGTGTCACCACCTTTCCTTTCCAAACCTATTGATGAGGAGAAGCTGTACATGTATTTAGGTGTAGCAGATGAGGTAGTGAGCTCGGTCTGATTACGGGAGCAAGACAAACCCCAAAGGCCCATTTGCTACACAAGAAAGATTTTGCAGGGTGTAGAACAAAATTATCAGATATCAGAGAAGGTTGCCTTCGTACTTATTTATCCTGCTCAGAAGTTACTAGCATACTTCCAATCTCATCCAATTGTTGTTTTTATTAACCTGTCATTGAGAAAAATATTATAGAGGCCCGAGCTTTCAGGTCGTTTGATTGGGTGGGATGTGGAGCTTAGTGAATACGATGTCAAATTTGAACCCTATACCATTATAAAGGGCCAAACCCTAGCAGATTTCTTAGTTGAGTGCCACTCTACAACTACAGAAGAAGCTATAGCTTTGAACCCCATATGGGCCTTGTATGCAGATGAAGCTACAAATAGTGAAGGTTCTAGGGCTGGAGTAGTATTAATTGGTCCAAATGGTTTCAAGTCAAAACACATCCTGAGATTCAAATTTCGGGCAACTAATAATGTTGCTAAGTACGAGGCACTCATTTACAGTCTGAAATTAGCCATCGAACTGAGGGTTCAAGACATAAGAGTCTTTAGTGATTCTCAGCTCGTTGTGAATCAGGTCAAGGGATATTGTGACATTGAAGATCCTCAGTTAGCTCAGTATTGTTCTATGATTTGTCGGTTAAAAACAAGCTTTGTCTCCTCAGAATAGACAAAATAGCCCACGTAGATAATTGATGAGCTGACAAACTATCCAAGCTGGCTTCATCGTAGGACATAAGCCCCCGCCGAACTACATGTGTTAAGGTTCTCAACGCTCTAAGTTATGTTGACTCAGTATCTGATTGTCAAGTGTTAACCACTGATCCATTGTCGTCAAGCTGGACCACACCATTGGTTAACTATCCACAGAGTGGTGAACTACCAAAGGACCCAGCTGAGGCTATGTTGGTCAGATGCATGGCAGCCCATTTTACTTTAATTGATGGCCAGTTGTATAAACGAGTAGCCTTAATGCCTTTATTACATTGCCTTACTCCATATGAATCTGAATATGTTGTAAGGGAAATCCACGAAGGAGCTTGTGGCACCCACATAGGTGGAAAAATGTTAGCTCGAAAGCTTTTGAGGCAAGGATACTATTGGCCCAACATGGTTGAAGACATAAAGAATTATGTCAAAAAATGCCCAACTTGGCAGTTCCACTCTAATGAAATTCACATGCTAGGTAACCTAGCTCGTTTTGGCATTAACAAATCAATCTGTCTAACTTCCACATTCATCTTTGGACTAAAAACGTATACCTGCCTATTATAAGAGAAATGCTATCCTTCATTACATCGCCCTGGCCTTTTGCTCAATGAGAAGTAAGACCTACTCGAGCCATTCATTAAGGGCAAAGGAGGCTGCACACATCTTATTGTTGCCGTGGATTGCTTCACTAAATGGATAGAGGCCAAACCATTGTTCGCGACAATAGAAAAGAAAGTGGAAAAATTTTTATTCAGCTTGGTGTTGTGCAGGTACAGTTATAATATTAACCTCAAACTATACTAAGCACTCGAGTATTTGCTTAATCACCCAGCCTATTAGTTCATATTTAGGTTTGGTATCCCTCAACGCATTATTGCAAACAATGGCCCTCAATTTTGAGCTACAGCACTCAAGTCATTTTGTGAAGATTATGAAATCCAGCTCGTCTTTACGTCCGTTTACACACCACAGGAAAATGGACTAGCAAAATCTTCCAATAAAATCATCTTGTGTAGCCTTAAAACACGTGTCTTAACTATGTAAACAAATTGGGTTGATGAGCTTAACACAGCGTTATGGTCATGTCTCACAATGCCTAGCTTTGCCACGGGTGAAACCCCGTTCTCCCTATCATTTGGAACGGAAGCAGTCATCCTCGTGTTGAGAGGTGCGCCGAGCTAGAGAACTATTCACTATAATGAATGTATCAATGAGTAGCTGTTAAGGGAAAAAATTAATCTTCTTGAAGAAGCGAGGGAGTCATATGAATAAAAAATGTAGGTTATCAAGCTCGAGTCGCTAAGATTTATAATAAAAGGGTGTGTGCTCATTAGTTTCAGGACTTAGTTTTATGCAAGGCTGGACTCACCAATGCTTATTCACACATGGGCAAGCTTGATCCTAATTGGGAGGGTCCTTACATGGTTATTGCTATTAAATGACCTAGGTCAAATTTGTTAGCAGATTCACAAGGTCATCAATTACCATTTACTTGGAATGTACATAATCTTAGAAAGTTTTATAATTAACATTTGTTGTGGAGCTATAAAGTGTATACATTCATTCAATGGTTGAGAAATGAATTTCACAAAATATTTCTATTGTTTCATTCAAATGATATTGCACGATACATTAATCAGAAAATGAAACAATCAAAAGTTAAAAAAAAAAAAGATAAAAAAAATAATTGCAAGTTGCCCCCTCAATCATTTGTCAAATCTATGGGATTAGAGGTTGTAGTGTTTTGGTGAGCTAGAAAGTGAAAGGCCTAAGAGAGTGGTGGAGTGTTAGAAGGCTTAGCCTCTTCAGTAGGAATTTCAGCTACCCAAGCATCAAAACTCGGCAAGGAATCCTAGTCTTCCCCTTTTTCCGAAATGTTGGGTGGCCATACTGGCACCCCATCTTCTTTCAATTCCCATTTGAGGTGAACTGTCATATCAACGGGAGGCAACAAACTTTTTCCTTATTCATCAATCTCCTCTCCCTCTACAAACGTCAACTCACCAAGGGGAAGTTAGGCCAGTGCCATAACAACCTTACACAAAGCTCATCATAAATCTGTGCTATGGTGTTCATAGATGTAACGACCACAATGTCTTGGAACATTTTTTACTTGAGTAGCCACTCCGCCCTTTGAGCTCGGGCCATGCTAATGGAGTGCTCATAAGATAACTTTATTTGATCCAAGGCTTGCTGCCTACGCACAACATTTTGATCTACCGCAGCCACTCGAGCCCTTAGAGGGCTAAACTCGTTCATAACGCCTTCCCTTTCAGCCTCTACCTTTTCCACCCGTTCTTCTACACGCCAAGCCTCCTCCTTAGCGACTTGAATGCCACTTTCCTTCTCGACTTGAACCTTCTCCAGCTCTTCCTTTAACTCAAGAACCTTATTATTCAACTCGTCAGCTCGGCACTCTACAAACGCTGCTCGGTTAGTCATCTCAAAGCTCTGTAAGTGATTCACCTCTTCCTCCAAGCTCACCTTCTTGGAAGTCAGCCACTTGCAACTTTCTTTGAGCTCGCGTGCTTGCCCCCGTGCCCCCTGCTTGCACTCGAATAGTGCCACAACATAGTTAAAGGCCTACCATCCAATTCACGATATTAGATTTAATATGAGCATATATCGCATCTAATGCTAACAATTAACAATGATACATACGTCCATCAACTTTAGCCTAGTCGCGTGACCATTGTTTTGTTGCACAAAACTCTTAACGCATTGCTGGTCCACAAAAGGGACAAAGTTGTGCATACCCTACAGCATGGAGGCATGACAGTTCGCCTTGGTGTAGTTGAACCCTTCAAGGTATGTGATCCTAGGACCAGACACTTGTACTTGTGCAGACCTGGCCTCGGCACTACCACTGGTGGGGGCAGAAGGCACCTCAGATGAGCATGCAATGACAAGATGAGCCCTAGAGCTCGTTCGTCGCCGAATAAAGGGCACGTCGTCTTCAGCATCTAAGTCTTCACGGGCACACCTTCAAGAATCTGAAGGCAAAGTTTCAACCTTTTGCTCTACCTGTGCCTTGGACACCTAACTGGAACCTCGCTCTCAATGAGACAAGCTATGAGGTGGCGCCATTGGTCATTCATCAAATCACGTCTGCTTATGCGGGTTAGCCTCCTTGCGCCTGCTCCTCAACCGTTGCACACGTTCTCACCGTCTCTCTAACATGCTGCTCATCTCTCTTGCGTAAATAAGCACAAATAAGAATAGCTCGATTGAAACTCTAAATTTACAGAAGAAATATATCTTCGGTATAAAGGTTTGCAGATACCTCTAATTACTTTGGGGTAACCAAGTCATCTAAATCCACCAACCCCTCTTCTTTCACGTAAGCTAGCAACTGATTCTTTAGATCCACATCATGAGGTGTTAGTTAGGGATAATTCATGTATGTTTGAGTAGTGCGACACTCAAATATCTGGGTAGCGAGTTCATTACTCATCCTTTCCATCCAAGTATCATTAACGAAAATGAATTGCCTCTTCCACCTCGTAATTTTGTTCGTCAAATTAGTAAACAACATCATTTTTTCTCCCTCCCAAAGATGTAGTACCATCTCATTTGGTTGTTGGCTATCCTACGCAAGAACAGCAACTTGAATACCATCACTTTCATAGGTATCTATAATGTTGCACACAGCAACATAAACCCAATGATGAATTTTATGCTGTTGGGGTTAGTTGCGTTAGTGTTAGCTCGTACTCTGTCAACATGTCAAAAATCAGCTCGGGCAAGGGAAACCGTAATCCAACCTTTAAATGATCCACATATACGGGAATCCATCTTGTTCTTGACACAACACGCTCTCTCGTTTTTGGTACCAGCCTGGACTAATATTGTCTTTGGGATCTGAAACCGCTTCACCATCTCTCCAAATTGTTAAATCGTGTAATAGTGGTCGCATCGTCTGCTACATCATGGTGGAGCGCCACTCTAAACCTAAATCCCAAAGGCAAATTTTGCGACACCTTATAGATGTTATCCAACTTCCCAATAATGGGAATGTTCTCCCACACATCCATTACTGGCACACTCTCCTTTGTGTTCGTAAACACTGGAGCATTGTGGCTGTTCCCCTCACCCCTACCATCATGGGGCGTCGCCTCTGCAGACGGACTATTAGAAGTTGAGGAATGATGGCTATCGGCGTCACCATGTGCGCTTGAACTAGGGCTACTTTTCAGCGTAATGGCCTTCGAAAAATCCTGTAATTCCAGTGGTACTACCATTGTAATCGGTTCCACGGATACAACACCCTCTTCCTCTTCCCTTTCTTGGTTACCTTGAAGCTCTCTAAGTTCTCTAAAAAATTCCATTTTTACCTGGTTTTAGTGATGACAATGTCTCCTTATGTCTTCAATTTTAGAACTTCACACAAAAACACAAGACACCTTCGCTATAAAGAAATGACAAGGAACTGTAGAGAACAAACAACCAAAATGGTAATAAAATCATTTCTGGTTCTTTTCTGCGACAGTTCATGCAATTTTAATTTCCACACGCATTCATGCGACACGCTAGTGAAGTTCCCACATGTGGCAACCTAATGTCTAACATCCGCCAGCTTTAACTATCAAGTCTCTTCCAATGTTGCACCAACATTTATTGCGGGGTGGTAAAGGGAGATTAACTGTTTTGAACCATATCTTAGCAAAGATCTATTTCTAATTTTTTTATAAAAAAAAAAATTAAAAGATTTGCCATGGATTAGCTTGTTTAAATCAACTCGTTCAAAATGAGTTCGATCAAAAACATTATCTCTTGATTTGTTAATTGTTATGAACCGTTTATCCATGCAAATCTATGTTCAGTGTTAAGAAGGTTGAAAGATTCCTCCGTGGATCAGATCGTTTAATGTCAGCTTGTTCGATCATATCGTCTCAAAATTTACTCTGAATTCACCATGGAGATTCATTTTGCACATTTCAAAATCACGCTTAGTGAGGTCATTCAAAAATGTGAAACAAGGCCGAACCTCGTTGTCAACGCATCAGATTGCCCAAGTCTAAGTCCCATAAAATATAAAATATGCTAAAATTAATCGTGGTGACGATCTCGCTCAGTGACGAGCTCATATGCAATATGGGATTTTCATGATGAGCGTTGGGCCGCCATTATGACCACCCCAATTCGTCAACCAACACTAAGGGGGAGTAATGTTTGGAATAGGCCCAACAGTTACGCCACAGGCCCAACAAGCCCACAAACATGCCCAGAAGCCCCAAGTAACCTCAAATATAGGCACACTCACCTAGGTACACCCACGTAAGTGATGGCACATGGATTGACCAAGTATTTACATGTGGATCATGATACCACTAGCGGAGGGTTATAAATACCCCCACTTACCTTTATGCAAGGAAATAACTCCTTTACGCTTCTCTCTTTGCAATTAGTCCCCTTGAGACCTTCTCTCCCTAGGATATTGAGTATTGCTAACTTGAGCGTTGGAGTGTTTTCTCGAGGAAACATCCTCGGGTTTTTTAGGTGCTAAGAAATTGAAGATCTCTACAGTGTAGGTTCGTGAAGCTGCCCAAACAGGATGAGTGTTGACAATGACAAAAAAACAGAATATTGATTCACCTATATTATTTGGATTGGATGCATGACAATTTCTTGGAAACTTTCCTCGGATTTGATACAATGTAGATGATTTAAGTTACTGAACTTTGCGTAGTTCTACAATTTATAACCAAATAATTGGGGTTTACAATTTGAACTATGCACTATAATCAAAATTATGAAAATATTTTTAATAAATTAAGTGGTTGCCAAAAAATTTAAGACGTTTAAAAATTAAAATGTCAATATTTTTTTATAAAATTTTCAAAATTTTTAATAAATTAATATTAAAAAATTTTATTATTAATATTTAAATAATTTTATAAAAAAAATTTAATATTTTAAATATAAACACTTTAAGTATGATTACGTCTTAATTTTTTATTTTTTTATAATTTAAAATTAAAAAAAGCCTCCTTAAGGCTTGTACTACACCATTTTTCTTGAGTGCTTCGTACTAACACATTTTTTCAACTATTTTAACAATTTAACTCCTGTCCAATCATTCGGCCCAATAAAACTAATTCAATTTCTGATCCAACCCAACATGAAGAAGAGATGGATTGATGTAGTTAATTCAATAATATCAAACTAGTAGTATAATATGAGGGCCGTAGTCATTAATTCTAGTTGAATATGAGGGTCTCCATAAGATTTGCTTCCATTGTGGTGAATTTGGAGACACAAAGGACGCTTGTCATGTTAAGAATTTGAGGAAATGTGTTTCTATGGGTAATTCTAACGCCTAAGCCCGATCGAACTCACACAAGCTTTGTAGCTAGATCTGGCAAAGCCTTACATGGTTTTTGGCCCATGGATAGTCTAGCAATGTAAGCTATAGCAGAAGAGTTCGATGTCTCAACCTGCAACTAGCTCGTGTCATGCACAATCTCCTAATTCTTTGGTGCCCCCATTCTCAACTCTGAGAATTCCAACAAAAACTAGGGTAGTTGAGAGGCATGACGAGAGTAATGTGCAGCAATCCATGTGACAAAATCACTTTGAGGTAATTGTAGAATTGATGGATGAGGAAGTTGATCTTCTAGGTTCCAAAAAAGGAGATGAGGTGGTTATAATGGGTGGCTCCATACTTTCAAATGATGTTGTTACGTTTATGGATTCTACCCTTTCCCCAAGCCCCAATGCACTTCCGCTAGCCCAAGCTCATGTTACCCCGAGCCAGCCCATTAAGCCTATGCCCATTCCTCCTCTGGCCAAGTCCACCTTGTTCGTCAAACCCAAATCCAAGTCTTCTAAGAAGAAAAATAAGATTTTTGGCCCCATGCTTAAGGAGACTAAAACTAGTGCATAGAAACCTTATAATTTGCCCCTTGCCTCCAAAAGGCAAAGTGGTCCCATGTTTCATCGACACCTTCTCTTGTGCCTAGCAACTAGGAGAAGCCACCCATTTTGCCTTTTACACCACCAATACCACATATAATGAGTCCACCACAAGCTTTGCCAATAACTACACCTACCTATCCTTTGCCACCCATAGCCCTTATCTCCATACCTAATTCAATGCCACCATAGGCTAGCAATTTGATTTCTTTGGTTGTAATTCTTGGTACAGCCACTTTAACTTCTACATATTCTCAATGAGGATTGTGACTTGGAATAAAAGGGGGGGGTTAAACATGCCACTTTTAAGAGGGAGTGTCGCGAACTACTTAAAATGCACTACCCTGATGTTATTTGTTTTCTTGAAATCAAGACAGATTGAGCTACTAATGGTTTAAAGTTTTTGAGGCATTTTGGTTCTAACAAAAACCATCAAATTTTATCTCTGGTAACGATGAAAGGGCTTTGATTTTTTTGGTGCTCATCTTCAATGAGTTTGGATATTCTATGTAGTTCTTCCTAATTTATTCATTACTCTTTATCTCAACAAGTCAGATGTCTAGTCACTTTTGTTTATGTATAGTCACATGTTGGTAAGAAAGACTTGGTTTGGATTGAGTTAAAAGGTCTTACAGGATGTATATCTAGAAGTTGGATGGTTATGGGAGATTTTAAGGATATACTTTCTATTAAATAAGCCTCACCTATGGCAACTGGAGGCTTTGCATGTGCACAACGTTTTAGAGACAGAGTAACAAAGTGTGGTTTGTACTTTACAAAACCTTTAGGGTGCAAATTTACTTGGTTACATAAACAAAACAAGAGGGTGCTTCTAAGAGAGCACTAAGGCTTTTCAACTTTGTGGCACTTGAATCCTTTCTAGTTGCTAAAGTGAATTTGCCTTGATTTTGCAATGATCATCATCTTATTTTGCTTTGCCTAGATGAGTCACATCTAATTGACATGCATTCTAAACCTTCCCGTTTTGAAGCTGCTTGGTTGACTCATAAAGCTTTCAAATTTGTTTTTACCCAGGCGTGGTTGTTGCATGCCTCTTCCCTACCAAATGCCATTAAGTCATTCAATGGAATAGAAAGGTGTTTGGTAATTTATTTCATCATAAAAGGTAGTTAAAGGATAGATTGAAGGGTATTCAAAACTTCATGCATGATGCCAACTTTAGTTTTGTGCAGAATTTGGAAGTAGTTTTGTTGTAAGAGTACCATCAAGTTCTACATGTTGAAGGAATATTTTGGTGTCAAAAATCACATATAGAGTATATAGTTGCCGGTGATAGGAATGCGAGCTTTCATCATGCCTCAACCATAGTCTGACAAAGTAGCAATTGGATTTATGCTTTAAAGGTTGATGGTGGGTGGGTGAAAGAGCCTGATAATTTAGAACAATATATAAGGGATTTTTTTGTGGGCTTGTTCATGAGGAAGGACACTTTTTCCTCCCTTAGAGACTACTCTGCCTATCAACCTTGCCTTTTTGAGACGGATGGTGCTTCCCTTTTGAAGCCAGTATCTTTAAAGGAAGTTTGGATTGCTCTATATTTCATGAAGGGCCTCAAAAGTCCAGGGTTGGATGGTATCCAACCTATTTTTTATCAAAAGCACGGGGAGGAGGTTTTAGGTACTTTACACTGCTTTGTAAATAATGCCCTAAGAGATGGTTACTTTAAGCATTCTCTGTTATAGGCTCATATCACCCTTATTCCTAAAGGAGAGAACCTAGATATTATTTAGAAGTTTCACCCCACTTGTCTGCTTAATGTCACCTATAAAGTATCATCCAAAGTCATTGTTAATCGGTTAAGGCCTTTTCTTCAACAACTAATATGGCTAATTCAAAATAGCTTTACAGCAGGTAGAAGCACTACAAATAATATTATTCTTACTCAGTAAGCTGTACATTCCATGTGTAAGAAAAGAGGAAGGAAAGGTGCCAATATCTTCAAAATAAACCTTAGTAAGGCTTTTGATAGTATTGATTGGAATTTTCTACATTCAGTCTTGATTGATTTTAATACTCCAGCCCACTTAATTAGATTAATCATGTTTTTTGTGTCTTCCTTGCAACTTTGAGTTCTTTGAAATGGGGAAGAGCTACCATCTTTCCAACCACAATGGGGTTTACGTTAAAGGGACCCTCTTTCCCCTATTTGTTCATTATGGTTATGAAAAAGTTGTCTCATATGATTTAGAGTAGATTGTAATCTAAATCATGAAGGTTGCTTAGAATTTCTAGAGGAAGACTAGCTTTGTCACATTTATTTTTTGTAGATGATCTTATGCTTTTTTGTGATGTTTCTCAAACTCAAGAGGAGACTGTCATGGACTGCCTCAATGAATTTTCAAAGGAATTAGGGTTGGAAACAAATTTGTCTAAGTCTAAAATGTATGTTTCACCAAACATTCAAAGTCATGTTACTAGGGTATGGAGTGAGGCTTGTGGTATCCCCTTAACTAAGGATCTAGGCACCTATGTAAGGGTCCTAATTCTTCATGATTGACCAAGAGCTTTTACTTACAAACACTTGCTTGAGAAAATCCAGATGAAGTTAATGGGTTGGAAACAAAAAGGGTTAAGTATGGTTGAAGAAGGATTCTAATTCAATCAGTTACTTTAGCTATTCCAGCTTACATAGTGTAATCTATTCCTTTATCAAACAATGTATGTGTAGATATTAATCGCATGAATAAGAGGTTTCTTTGGGGTTATGATGTTGCTAGTAAACCGTACTTAGTGAATTGGAGCACTGCTTGCTTACCTCATGATTATAGGGGTTTGGGTCTCCAATCAACGAAAGAACATAAACAAGCATTAATCATAAAGTTAGGGTGGTAATTGATTTTAGACTCAGAAAAGCCTTGGTGTAAAGCTTTGTTGTAAAAGTATGCACAAAATGATTCCATGTTACATTGTACTCTTACTCCATCAGTTTCAGCCACTTGGAAAAGCATCCTAAGGTGTAGAGTAGTTTTGTAGTTAGGCTTGTGGTGGAGTGTGGGTTTTGGATAGTGAATTAAACTGTGGCAAGATGTTTGGGTGGGCGACAAATCCTTATTAGAGGATGCCTTATTAGAGGTTATGCCCGCACAATTAAATATCCTTGTTTCTCATTTAATTATCCTAGACAACAATTAGAACACTTTTCTTTTAAGACAGCTTCTCCCTAAATCTGTTATTGAAAAGGTTTTACCCATTCCGATTCCAACTTTTGGTAAACAGGAAGACAAAGTGTTTTAGAATGGATCATCAAGTGGTATTTTTTTCTATCAAATTTGTCTTTTTCTTATTGCAATAGCAACACATCAACATTTCTCAATAAGTGGGTAATTGGCAATGGATTTGGAAGCTAAAGTGTTTGAAATGGATCAAACTCTTTATTTGGCTTCTTTGTAGAGGCAGATTACTCACTAACTCAATATGTTTTGAAAGACATTTTACACCCTCACATGTGTGCCCTAGATAGCAAGGTGTTGAGACTCCTTTACATCTATTGCAGGACTATTACTATTCATAACTGGTCTGGGATGCTTCATGTGCTCTTCCAGAACATTTCTGTTTATTGGATATGAATGATTGGCTCAAGAACAATGTAAAAGGTTCACTGGCATTTGGAGCTCCATTTTCTACTTGGGACACTTATTTCTTATCTCCTATTTAGACCATTTGGAAGAGTACGAATGTGCTTATTTTTTATGGAAAGAAGATTCCTCTTCATACTCTGCATTAGCAAGCTTGTCACTTAGTTGTGGACACAAGTATGGCATTAGCATCTAATGTTGTAGCCCTTGGTCGAGTTTCTAGATGGGTAAGATGGCACTTACTAGACTTCCCTTTTCTTAAATTAAACACTAATGGGGCTATGAATCATGCTACTAGGAAAGCTATTGCTAGTGGACTTATTTGAGATCATAAGGACGTTGGATACATGGATTTGCTTTAAACATTGGTCCTTAATCCAACTTTATGGTAGTGCTTTGGGGTTGTCATGCAGGTTTAAGTTTAGCATCTGAGTTGGGTGTTACACATCTAACTCTAAAATTGGATTCTCTTATAGCTATTTAGATGATTCAAACAAAAAAAGTAGGGGGAGTCCTGCTTTCGTACTTTTGTCTAACATTTTTCACTTCATTAGCATGTTCATTGAATGTAAAGTGTAGCACATCTGTTGTTAGGGTAACTCAACAACTGACTTCATGGCTGCTATTGGCCATTCTCTCCCACAAGGTACTATTTTTTTCAGTCTCCCCCAACGGGCATTAGAGGCATTCTTCAAAGATACAATCTAGGGACATTGTTCTTTAGGACTTAACTTGTTTGGCTTCTTATGTACCAATATATATATATATATATCAAACTAGTAGTATGGGTCCTGCTCTACAAGAGATTTTGCCTCAGATTTTTATTAAGAATTTTATTCATTTTTTAATCTTAAGCTTTGAACAATTAAAGCATTCTTTATATCTTTTTTCCTTGAGCCAACATTGAAGCATTCTTTAGTTAAATAATAGTTCTAAAATAGGAAATGAATTGTGTTCAGTATTTCAAAAATTACCTATTTTAAGTTACTAAAGTAGGAACATGTGTAATGATAAGTTGGAAATTTTTTATTAGTGTACATTATAAAAGGCCATTTGGTGTTAATGTTGAAATAGTAAACTAATAGATTTATGGTTAAATCCCCATTTTGGTCCCCTACTTTGGTAAAAAGCTCCTTTTTAGTCCTTCTACTTAAAAAAAACCCCTTTTTGATCCTTATAGTTTGAAATCTGACCCCTTTTTAGTTCTTGCATTAAGTCTTGTATACATGACACATTAAATGATAGAAATTTCAAAGTAGAAGGGCCAAAAAAGGGCTAAAAAGAGGCAAAAATAGCCCTAATTTGGTCTTTCTACTTTGAAATTTCTATCATTTAACATCAAAACTCGATGGAAAAACTAAAAAGGGATGAAATTTCAAACTTTAGGGACCAAAAAGGGGTTTTAACCTAAATTTATTTATATTCCTAGTATAGAATAAATTTGAAGCAATCTGAATAATGTATATATCTCTCTTTGCAATGGGATTATAGTTGTGGCAACAAAAATAATTGTTAAGGACACATAAAGTATTATAGTGTGTTTTTAGGTAGGACATGTGAAAACATTAGCTTATAAGATAATATTAAATTATTGTAAATAATAAATATTAATTATTTTCTTAATTATTAAATTAGAATAATAGTTATTAACTGTTATTAATAGCCAAAATAAAGATATTTACCAATCCATATCAATGTCTTACATATTTTGTTTCTTTATATATATATATATATATATGA
>BPVZ01000103.1:568633-585078 GCA_020521535.1 Rubroshorea leprosula
ACTATAAAATGCTACCCATTAGACTAAGAAAGGGTTTTCCTTGTTATTGGAGGAAAGACTATCAAATGATTAGTGTTTTGCAGTTTAGTATAGTTTAGGCTGCAAAGCAATTGTCAATATTAAAAAAAAAAATAAAAGGAGAGAGAGAAAAGCTTAAATTAAGTAAAAAGATGAAGACTTCCACAAATATTACAAACCACAAACTGTAGGGCAAACTTATCGCCAGATCTTTATTATTATTCATCTTGACATCGATCTTTTAACTTTCTAGACTTTAGCCACCATCAATCTACTATCATGGATATTATGTAGATTAGATTAGTTCAATCATCAATCACTCTATTCTTGTCTATGCAATGTAGATATAATTTGTTGAAATTGATCATCTAAACTTTTAGCAACCACAAATCTAGTTAAGAGCAGGTTTGGTGAAGCTTGTAAGAGCTTTAGCTTATAAGAGCTTTAGCTTTTTAACACTATTCATGTTTCATAAGTTTAAATTTCTCTCGTAAAAACTTAGATTTTTAACTTCTTTTTAACCTTAAAAAGATCTTAACCTTAAAAAGATCTTAAACAGTAAATTTTGAAAAATTTCAAATTTGTGCATTTTATAAACTTCCTTTTTACTCACTTCTTATTCACTTTTTCCTATTTCTAAAACCAACTTTTAAATTTTCCTTCCAATAAAAATTTAAACTTATCACTCATAAACAGTACAAAAAAAAAGTAAAAACTCTTATAGCTTCACCAAACTTGGTCTAAATCTCTTCCATCATCATTCATTCATCCATTCACACTTTAAATATGTTCTTTAGGTAAAATAATTTAAGAACATCAACTCCAATCTTTGTTTTTTGTTACTTGAAGAATTTCTTTATTACATTCATCCATTGCAAATTCTAGATTTTCTCTCTTACATTTTTTCATGTGCAAATATTTTCATCATATTTCATAGGTAAATTTTTGAATTTTTAAATATAGTCATAGAGTCCAAAATGACTAGTTTGACGATGATTTTGTCTAAAGGAAAAGAATCAGAAGTTGAAGAGGGTGATAGGGGTTATTAAACTGTCATGAGTATTTTTTTGGTTCCAACTATTATTTTTTTATATGATATATGAATTCTAAACTTTTAATTTATTGTTGAGTTGCTATAAATTATGATTCTCATTTGCTATGACTTAAAAAATTTGTTAAAGTTTTTATTATTTTCTATCATTTTTTGCTATTTATTATGGATTATGGCACTGATTACCCTCATTATTTGTACGTGAGTTGGTTAGTTTGTTTTTATTCTTAATTAAACATGATTATTGATTTGGTAATTAATAAGACTTGACTCCTTTTTTTTTTTCTTCTTTTCGTTTAGGAAAGATGGTTGAAATGGTAATAGAATAGCTGTATAACAATTTTTGTATTGTAATATGGAAGTCTAATTTTGAATTTTTGGTTAATAATTTTTTAAAAAACATATAGTTATGAATTTAATTATTTGTTAACTTTTTTATTTAATATATAATATTGTTTTCTAATATCCTAAAATATTGTCTAACAGAATATTCCAAGTACGCTTAAGCAAATGTCTTTCGGGAATATGATGGTGTTGATTTGGAAGCTGGTTGTGGCTGCCGTGGGGAGTTGGTGTTAGTATTGGTGCATTCACCAAAGGAGAATTTTGTGGAAAACAATAACATGGATATGCATTTGGGATACACAATTTGATTTTAAATTTGAATATCTCATTTTTATTTTGAGAATAATGTGGAAAACTAGCTCAAATATTTGAAAAATAAAAATTACATCTTAATATGAGATCATGAATTAAAAAAGAGAATTATTTTAAGATCAAATCTCCTTAATAAGAAAGAATTTGTTTAAAATGAGTAGAGAAGATGCGTGAATGCACATAGAAAAGTAGAATTTAGTTGATTTTGACATGGACATGAGTATTTCTATAGTACCTTTTCTCATATGGAAAATTTATATATCAAATTTTGCAATTCAAATTGATCACATATTTTGTCTTCCAAACCAATAAGAACTTAGCCAATTTGGTACCCACACTAACTTAAAAACCTTGATTTGAGATCAAGATTAGAAGTTCAAACCTTCATGATGTCAAGCAACTAACCTTTTAATATAAAAATAAATAAATAAAAAAATAAAATTATGTCTTCTAACATAGGATTATGTATCATGAAGAAATATTTTAGAAAAAGGCACTTACTATTAGTGATAAATTAATATATATAAATATATATATGAAAAAAAAGTGCATCAATTTTATCTTTTAAAAATTAAATAAAAAAATAAAATTATGTCTTCTAACATAGGATTATGTATCATGAAGAAATATTTTAGAAAAAGGCACTTACTATTAGTGATGAAATCAATAATTGTGCTAGGAATTGTTACAATATAATAAAGGTATAATGGTGCCTGAGTGACAAATAAAATGTAACATGTATGCACTTCTATTATATAATATAATGTTAGAATAAAACTTAAAAAATTGTATGTTACTTTCTATGTGCAAAAAGGGTATGCCACTTTATATATATATACACACATATGGGTGTCATGTCTTACAGTTTGCTATAGGGCAAACCGTAAGACAATCTTTCATGTGTGTGTGTATAGAAAAAATCTATTCACACACAAGTCTTACACATCACATTTACACAAAATTTCAATCATTCATCTCTCTACTTTTAGTGGTTGAGATTTGTTACAACTTTTAGGTAGAAATATATATATATATATTTAATAAATGTGAATAAATTTCAGTCATTAAAAGTGGAGAGAAAAATGATTGAGATTTTGTGTAAGTGTAGTGTATAAGATTTGTGTATAAGTTGATCCCTACCCAAATATATATATACCTTATATAGACAATGAACAATACTTGTTATCCAAAAAAATTTAAAAGTAATTTTAATAGTTAATCTAAAGCTAATTTTATATTTGATGATACAAGCTTGATTGAAAAAATCCATAAAAGCTTGAACATTGTTTACCATTGAAAGTTTTGGAAGATCTTAAATATTGTATATTATTAATGCTCTAAAGAGTTTCAAGTTTCTAGTTTGGAGAAATAAAATTTTTAAGTATGTGACTTTTTATATTCGAGTTTATTATATTAGAATTTACTAAACTTCAAAGATGCAAAGATATAATGGTTATCATATTGAAAACATAAATGAGAATGATATAAAATACTCCTATGTCACTTCTCTTATATGTGGTTAAAAGAGCACATATTAGAAAATGTTGCATCTCTCTTCTAAATTATATATACGTGCACAAATCTAATCAGATCAAACTTGGAGATTAACTAGAAGTTAGTTGATCCTAAAGGTTTTTAGTTTTAGGCCTTATTGACTTAGGTATCAAGTAATTTTTCATATGTTTTATTTTCTTGGGAACGTGATTACCAATTCTTTTGCAAATGAAATTAGAAAATGATCTCCTTTATTCCTATTATATTGGGTTCAAGGAGATATATAAACATGTTCTTAGTTATTTGAAATATGGATTATGATATTAATATATTCTTGAATATAATAATGACAAATTAGTTCCTTAAGCAACGTGTAATGTTGCATTGAGAACATATTTTTCAAAATATACAATCAAGATAATATAGAAAATCTGGCTCAATAATACTTACTTTCAAAGAAGGCTAGAAATTAATGTTAGTTTTGAATTCACATATATTATTAGATATCCTGAATGATTGATTGATGTTCTTCTCATAACAAAATTTGTGATTTTCAATTTATCAAAATCATGTTCCTAGCAACAAGAGAGATGAATAAATATTGAAAAGACACGATAATTTGAGATGCATCATCCAATATCCTTGAACAAGTTGATGTGAATTGGAAATTCAATGTTTTTGTATAATCAATTGTCAAATGGATACATTGACGCAGTGAAAGAAAGTAAATCACATATCTATGCCTTGAACACTCTTGCTTTTATTGATATTTTTATTAGAAAAGTTAATAATATATAGGAAAATGAGTATATATTATGTGTGCACTAGAAGTGTGGTAGAATGACTATTTCTAAGGATAAAAATTCAAGAATGAAGAAAAAAACATAAGTACAATGTCAGTATTATTGAAATCATTATTAATCTCAAATAAATTTTGAGGAAGTAACCCTAGAAGAGGTTTAGATACTTGAAAACAATAACAATGTAGAAATTATAGAAGATCATATCCCTATAAAATTATGGTTTTCCTAAAAGGAGGAAGGAATTGAAATCAATTTGTTATTGATAAGAAATTTTGCGTATGTTATAGTGAACGATATAGTCAACAAAAAAGAGGATCTTTAACTAAAATTTGTTAAAAAATGTCAATAAAAAAATAATTGGCCAATAAAAAATGAGACAAATCTTACTAAAATTAAAATCATGAGAATTACATGATATTTTTAGATCAATATTTCAAATATATAATAATATAAAGTTTGCATGCTACAAGCAGTATAAATGAAAATATATAATGAATACAAAGCAAAACTTTAACATAAAGATTTATGCAAAATCTGAAATCAGTAATGAAAAAATATTCTCTTTTGATGAATTTTATTATTATCTTTTTTTCTTGAAGTCTCTAAAGGACTATAAATATATTTTATAGATATTACAACATCACAATATAGGATAATTATATTTATACAAAAGTTCTTGTAAAACTTAAAAGAGCTGTAGCTTAATATATGGTAAGCATATGATGCTAGAAGTATATGATTCTTGAAATATACAGAGCATGACTAAGAGCAAAATTTTTGTATCGACTGATATGAAAGAATGAATGTCGTATGATTGTCTTAATGAATACCTTCTAAAAAAAACTTTTTAAAAATACCATATTATGTTAAGAGATTAAAAGTAAAATTTGTTATTGTTGTAAAATATATTTATGATTTAAATATAATTAAAACTCTTAAAGAGTTTGTATAAAACGATAACATATTTTAAAGAATGACAATAATATGAAAAACTTTCAAAATAATAAAATTATGAATCATCCTATAAATTAAGCATATAGATTAAGACTTATCAAGTTTGATTTTTATCATTTTAACTGCACCAAACCAGAAGTCCTTCAGTCCGCATCTTCACTTCGGATGTACTTGCAAAGCCCCGAGGTGGGTCCTTGGCGTAGACACTCTGATGCTTAAGTCAGCAATAATCGGGGCTACCTTTAGAGTGGAGATAAAAAAGCTTAAGGTTGGTTTCAATTACCTTTCTAAGGTGGCCCCTGGGGGTATTTATAGGCCTTTGTGAGGTATCCACGTGGCTTGCTTAGCAAGATAATCGAAGTGTGACGTGTTCCTTAAGGAGATAAATTCACGACCGGGAAATTAAGAGAAATTATGGTCTGGGCATGCTCACCGTAACTGCCATGCAGCTGTTTGACTAGGAAGTGCTTCACTTCAGTTATTAAGGAATTATAGCAGTACGTCCGAGGTCCTTAACCTCGAACCTATCCTTACACTATTCCCCCCTCGAAGTTATTCACTTGTGAATGATTAGTGTGGAAGATGAGTGTAGACGGGGATAGTCAATATAAAAATGTATGACATGAAGTCGTGTTTTTGGCTGCAGTCAAGCTAAAAATGCATGACATAGAGTCATGTGTTTTGGGTCATAGCCAAGGAAAAAATGCATGACACAGAGTCATGTGTTATAGCCGTAGCTGAAGTAAAATTGCATGACATGGAGTCATGTGTTATGGCTGTAGCCAAAGTAAAATTGATGACTCAATCATTGTGGCTAGAGCCGAAGAAATATAGGTGACGTGTGGTCACTATGGCTAAAACCGAAGAAAAATAGGTGACGCATAGTCACTATGGCAGGAGCCAAAGTAAAATAGGTGACTTGGGGTCACTATGGCTAGAGCCGAGGCAAATAATGCTGACCGGAGTCATAGCAGCCGGAGTCGAAATAATAAGTAATGACCGAAGTCATGTGGCCGGAGCTGAGGTAATAAGTAATGACTGGAGTCATGTGGCCGGAGCCAAGGTAATAAGCAATGACCGGAGTCATAAGGGCTGGAGCCGAAATAAAAGTAATGATTGAAGTCATGTGGTTGGAGCTGAAATAAAATGTGTGACTCGGGGTCACTGTGGCCATAGCTGAAGTAAAGATGCATGACCCATAGTCATGTGTTATGGTTGTAGCTGAGAATGATGACTTGAAAATGACGACTCGAAAGTGACAATTTGCAATCTCATGAGCCATAATAATGGAAGTCAGGCTTTTGAGAGTCATGCTTTATAGAGCTAGGATCAAAACCAGTTTTTGTAGAGTTGATTGAATGCCAATTTTGGTAGCTGGAGATGCCTACCACAAAATCCCACCTTGAGATGCCCATAAGAAAATCTTAGTCTCTCGAGTCATAGGATAAAATCAAACCCCTTTGAAGGTTGTGCTTTGTAGAGTTAAGATTGAACTGAGCTTTCATAGAACAAATGAGCTGAGAAGCTGATAGTTGATGGACGCAAGCTCTTGTAGATCGAATGAGCTAAAAAAGCCAATAGCTAATGGGCTCAAGGGCCAATAGTATTTTCTGATGAATTGATAAGTTTAAAAGCTAATAACATATTTCTGAGTCTTCCAAGCCAAGGAGTTAACAAACTCATGAGACTTGTAAGAATTCATTCTAAACATAGAACTTGACAAGATACCATTAGTTCATCAATAATCAATAATACATGAGATGCATCAACATTAAAGTGGCACAATAATTTAGAATTAAATATAAATGTCTGTGGCATAAGTCATCAAAATAAACAATAATAAGATATGAATATTTAAAATATACTCAGGTTGAGTTATTCAAGCAGCAAATTAAATGCATGCCAAGTAAAGTATAGAAGTTTATGTTTATGTATTCCCACTCCCTCTCTCAAAGAGAGATTTATCTCTTTGAGTTAGAACTAATAATAAAGACCACTAGGTCGTGGATACCATTAGCTTGTAAATTATTCCACCATTTGTAGGAGACTCCACAAATGTATAAATAAATGTCATTTAAGCCACTCACTTTTAATTAAAACATGAAGAATATATTATATTCAATATATTCAATAAATAGGGGCTTAGCATATCTTATTAATGAATGACCCATGAAAGGTGGAACAGGATGGCTAGTGAAATGGCAAGCTGGCTGCAAGCTTGTTGACTTGAAAAGTTGGCGAAGTAAACCAACTAGCTACAAGCCGAGATCTCTAGAGTAGATTCAAAATGATTAACATGGCTTTAGGAGGCTAAGTGCCAGTGTTTTAGATTTCTTTTTAGTTTATTGTATGCTTGTTTTAATAGACTACAGCCCACAGGGCCTCCACACTATATAAAAGTTCATAATATATATATATTCCTCATTGGGTGTTTTAGAAATTTTATTAGGTGACATCCTTGAATGTCTCACCTAACTTCATGGATCACCTTGGCTATTATATTGAAATATTTCAAGGTTTTCCTCATTTTAACTATTCAACTAGACTTGAGCTCAGTTGTCATAAGGATTAGCTCAAGTAGTTGAGTTCATCTAAGGTTGTTTACCTCATCTAGGGGTAGTTCACCTTGGAATGGGCTATCATGAGGATGAGCTCAAGTAGTTGAGTTCATTCGAGGGTGTTTACCTCATCCAAGGTAGTTCACCTTGGAATGGGTTGCCATGAGGATGAGTTCAAGTAGTTGAGTTCATCCGAGGGTGTTTACCTCATCCAAGGTAGTTCACCTTGGAATGGGTTGGCATGAGGATGAGCTCAAGTAGTTGAGCTCGGATTGAGTTCATCTGAGGTTGTTTGCCTCATCCAAGGTATTTCACCTCGGAATGGGTTATCATGAGGATTAGCTCAACCAAGTTTTATGAACTTGTTTAAGTTCCTAAGTCAGCACATGAAGTTTCTGTTGTTAAAGTCCAAGGCTAACCATATTATATGATAAGGGTACAAATATATACACATATATATATATCTTAAGCTTAGTATCACAGTTAATAATTGTAACTAAAGTAAATTATGAAGCTGCACATTTTAATCATAGGTTCCTATTAGAAGTCATAATAGATGACTCTTCTCCCCCCTTACCCTGCACATTTGGGGTTGCTAAACATAAATGTTGTAATCATAAATTACACTATTTGCATTTTTATGCTTGAACATGTCCAATAAACAAGGAGTCATGCATGTGGTAATAAAAAGTCTTTCTAGCTTGTAAATATAAGAACAAAATTTGGACATGCAAAATAACTCATAAAAATCTTAAATGTGCAAAGTAATTTTGAAATTTCTAATATGTAACACTTACTTGACTTGCAGAGCAGAATTAATTTATCCTTGAGAAAGAATTGTGCTTGATGAGGTAGAAACTCGAGAAAGAATTTAGCTTCTTACGAATGATGTTAACTGCTTCTTGCCGTGACTCAAGAGCAAATGTGGAGAGAAAAAATCTAGCCTCTCATAAATGATGCCAGAGAAGAAATTTACTTGATCATCTTCGTAGGCTATTGAGCTTTATGGTTAGGGCCCGTAGCCTTTTAAAATTGGATGGAGGAGTTGTTCATAGCTCGTATATAATTTTGATGGAGGAGCTCACCATAAAGGGATTTCTCTAGAACCCACCCCACATAGAGTCCCTACACTTTTCCATCTCTAAAATAGCAACATATATTTATAATCATAAGTGCAAATGAGCAAAGTAGCATGATTATGATATATAAAAAATGAGATGGCAAAATGATATTATGAATGCAAAAACAAGTGCAGAATGAATGGAAAAATGTGGAATGAATGTAAAGAATGTGGAAAGCAATTAATAATAAATTTTAATAAGATTGGACCAAGCTTGGACTAAAGCTCTAATTTGCTGCGGAGCTCAATTGCTTTCTTGACAACCTGTATCACAAGGACTTGAAAAGAGGAGAAATTAAAGCATCCAGTCTTATAGTCAAGAAAATATATTGTGTAAAATAAATAAGAGAAAAAAATTGTGAGTTCATCTTTGTTAATTTTCAAAGCAATACATGACTAATGAATTAAATTTATATACATATTAATGTAGAATCTATGCCTTGATATTATTGATATTTGAATGAGTTGTATGAAAATTTATGTAATTGTATATAACATTCATTCTATGTAGAAAAGGATTTAATTAGAAGATGTCATAATTCTTAGGAATAAATTGCAAAGATATGAAATTTGAGGATTAAATTATGCAGAATCCAAAAGTAAGGGGTCGAGACTGTAATTTTACCGTTAACAAAATTTGCAAAGAAGGACAAAAACCCGACACGGACTCTCAGGACGAATGCAGGAAAAGTGTCGGTACCTTGTTGAGGGTGTTGACACCTTGCAGCTCGTGCTGCATATCTTTCAACTCATGCTCGTCCTCTGCACCTCATGTTCAAGTTCTGCACTTCATGCTCGGCCTCTACAGCTCGTGGTTGACCTTGGCAGTAAGTGTTTGACCTCTGCAACTCGTGCTTGAGTTCTGCACTTCGTGTTCGACCCCTGCACTTCGTGATCGACCCCTGCACTTCGTGCTCGACCTCTGCAGCTTGTGTTTGAGCTCTGTAGCTCATGCTCAACCACTGCACTTCGTGCTCAACCTCTGCAACTCATGCTTGAGCTTTGCAGCTTGTGTTTGAGCTTCGTAGTTCATTCTCAACCCCTGCACTTCGTGCTCAACCTTCGTGCTCAACCTCTGCAGCTCGTAGTTGAGCTCTGCAGCTTGTGTTTGAGCTTCGTAGTTCATTCTCAACCCCTGCACTTCGTGCTCGACCTCTGCAGCTCGTAGTTGAGCTCTGCAGCTTGTGTTTGAGCTTTGTAGCTCATTCTCAACCCCTGCACTTCATGCTCGACCTCTGCAGCTCGTGTTTGAGCTCTGTAGCTTGTGTTTGAGCTCTACAGTTCGTGGTTGAGCTATGTAGCTTGTGTTTGAGCTTTGTAGCTCATTCTCAACCCCTGCACTTCGTGCTCGACCTCTGCAGCTCGTGTTTGAGCTCGGCAGCTCGTTTGGAGCTTTGTAGCTCGTGCTTGACAGCTTGTGCTATACAACTTGTGCTCAGCAGCTCAAAAGATCTTGCCCGAGTTCTGCATCATGCTTGTGAGCTCGGCAACTCGTGCTTTTGAACTCAACAGCTCGCAGCTCATGTTATTGCAGTTCGCTTCTCATGCTCCTGCAATTCCCAGCTCGTGTTGCAGCAGGGACTTTACAGCTCGTTATTGTCAAATTTCCACTGGATAATAACTCCAAATGGCTTGCTCGTTACAGCTCGTTATTCACAGCTTTATTGGCAAATTTTTCAAGCCTCCAAATGGTTCGGTGATGCTACGTGGGCGGTTGAATGCCTTTGCTCTCAACTGAGCATGAAATGAGACTACTGGCTTCTCAGAGCAGCATGTGTGTTCCTGGTAGTGGTTTAATTGTCATCTTGAAGGGTGGTGTCCAGTACCTCTAGAGCTTCCATCTCTAACACTACCATCAGCGTTTTTTGTCATTGGAACCATAGTCTTTTGCTCCCTAACAGCTGATTGGAGGGATTTAATTTATTACTGGCAAGCTGCCTAGTCTAGACTTATCCCTTGGATTCTGCAAAAACAAATTCAAAATAGAGGGAGATTCCAACTTGCTTTACCGCAAAAGAAAATAAAACAATATATAAAAAACAAAGTAAAATAATGAAAAGGTTAAGATTTGTCTCCCCAATAATCACAAAGTGGTAACCAAACTCAAATGGTTTATTGCCCAAGGAGGATGCTTGTGGTTGCAAGTCGAACTAGGAGAATGCTTGGTGCTGCTGAGCTGGGCGACTATTTTGTCATTGCCGAGCTATAAGAATGCTTCTCGTTGCCGAGTTGGGAGTTCTTCATGAGCTGAGGACAATGGTAGTTGAGCAGCTCGGACTTTGATGACGAGGTCGGAGAGCTTAAGGGGTTGGTGGATGGTGCGGGTGGCGACAACCATATGACCGAGGAACCAATTGATGACTCCACCGACTTTGTTGAATGCCATCTCCCCCAACTTCATGCCTTTATTCACTACACCCTCCAACCCCATTTCTGTTTCCTTCGTTTTGTATTACCAACTAAATAGATGGGAAGTACATCCATGGTTGGAGAATAGAGGGGCACATAATTGCTATAGTCGAAACAAGAGGAGCTTGGAAGAAAAGGGATATATATATATATTGGGAACTTTCATGGTCTGTGCTCACCACTTCTTCCATTTCTTTTCTCTTTTTTTTTTTTTTGTCTTTTTCTTTTTCTTTATTTATTATATATACATATATATATACATATTTTTACTACTTTGACTTGCCTTGAACATGTGCTTGACTGACACCTTTTTTCCTTCTTTGAATATTCATGGCTGACATTACACCATACGTACCTTTTATTTTATGAAATAGGCTCTCGATAATTGTGCAAAGCTGAACCTTGATAATTATGCAAAGCTGAACCTCGATAATTGTGCAAATCTACTCCTCTGTTTATCTTCTTGTGAAAGCTTCTCTTCTTTACAAGCGAATAAACCCATTCTGTAAATTCATCAGATCTACTTTTGCGACTCAAAAGAATCAACCATGAGCCTTTCACTCATCTTCTCTTCCCTTCGATCAACTGGATCAACATACAAATAAAACTTTTTATTCGAGTTCCCACAGACGGCGCCAATGTAACTGCACCAAACCAGAAGTCCTTCTTCAGTCCGCATCTTCACTTTGGATGTACCTGCCCCCGAGGTGGGTCCTCGGGGTAAACACTCCGATGCTTAAGTTAGCAATAATCGGGGCTACCTTTAGAGTGGAGATAAAAAGAGTTTAAGGTTGATTTCAATTACCTTTCTAAGGTGGCCCCTGGGGGTATTTATAGGCCTTTGTGAGGTATCCACGTGGCTTGCTTAGTAGGATAATCGGAGTGTGACGTGTTCCTTAAGAAGATAAATTCGAGACCGGGAAATTAAGAGAAATTATGGTGTGGGCATGCTCACCGTAACTGTCATGCAGTTGTTTGACTAGAAAGTGCTTCACTTCGGTTATTAAGAAATTATAGCAGTACGTCCGAGGTCCTTAACCTCGGACCTATCCTTACAATCATCAATTTAGAAGTCCTTAGATTATTCCCCTGGAAGTCTGTGGAAAGCTCCCCTGTTTCTTTCGTCTATTAGCAATTAAGGCTTGAATGGATAGTGGTGTTGCTTTACTTGCAGCGGCAACATAATCGATTTGCTCTTGTCCCAATGTTGATTAGAAATTGTGCGGGTGGAAAAAATAAAAAATAAAATAAATAAAATAAATAAATAGGAAAATAGCTTGGTGGTATTGGCAATTAAGTTTCGGATTGGTGTTAATTTTCAAGTGGTGCAAAGGCTAGATTTGTGAACATCAACGCTACGCGACTGGTGTGGTGTCGGTGCAGTGATTGGGCCGAGGCTAGTTCGGCACTGATGCAGTGTCCGCTTAGGGCTTGAGAGACATCACTGTACTTGGGCTGAGTGGGTGGATGACCATGTTCTTTCATGGAAGCATGCATCTGGGTGGTGGTTCTGTGAATTTTGGAGTCTATATGAATGGGGTTGTAGTGAAATCCATGGCGGCACCTTGTTTACCGTTTTGGGTCTGTTAGGGATTCTGGTGCGAGGAGTCCATTGAAGTGTGCTCTATTTAAAGAACAACAGATTGCCATGTAACACGAAAAAGGTTAAATTTAATCAATAATTTATTAATTATATAGTTTATTTTAATTTATTTTAAAACTAATTTTTTAAAAATAATTTATAAATTATTAATTTTGTTTCAAAATAATCTACTTAACAAACATTCCGTTCCGGTAACTAGACTAACAGAATATTTGTCTATACAAGTTCGTATAGACAAGTTACCTCCTAAACTTTTAAAAAATGTTAAATATAGTATATATCTATTTCACAATATTTTATTTTTAAAATTTAAATTTTTTGTCAAATATAATAATTAACTAAGATGAAATTTCAGTTTACATTAATTAAGATTTTAATTTTAATTTATAATACTCAATATTATAATTTAAATTTTATTATTTTTAAAAAAAAATTAATTTATGATTAAATACTAATGTTTTTAATAAATAAACTCTTTTAAAATTTAATTTAATTAAATAAACACCGACATATAATTAAAATTATTTGAAAAAATAAAAATTTATTTCAATATTATAAATCCCCAAATTAAAATCATGCATGTATTATATTTTTAATTATTACATTTGACATAAAATTTAAATTTCAAAAATAAATATTACAAAAAAATAAAAATGTATATACTATATTTTAACATTTTTTAAAAATTTAGAGGGTAACTTATCAAGTAGTCAAACATTTCGTTATTTTAGTTAACGAAATATTTGTTAAGTACACCATTTAAAAAAAAAACTATTTCTAAACTAAATTGAAATAAATCATATAATTAATACACTATTTATTAAATTTAACCAATAAAAAAAAAGAAGAAAATAGGAAATTTTGGCGTGGACAACTCGGTATCTCTAGTGATGAGAATGGGGCCGCAGATCTGAAAGCCATTGAAATGGGTTCTAAAAAGAGAAATTTTATAATGGCATTTTTCTCATTTATCTAAACATATGAGTAGCCTTCAACTAATTGCAGTATTTAACTTTAAATAATATTTTTACAAAGCATATGAATGAAAGTTGAATTTTTTCTAAATAAATAAAGCAACTCAATAGAAGTTATATATTGAAATAAAATAAATTTTTAAGGAAATAAAAAAAATTAAATGTCCTACCATAAAAAGTATCATAATGTCTAATAATAATCTCATAATAATTTAATAAAAATAGAGCTTACATTTTGCCTTACATATCTTACAAATATTATTAGACATTTTGATATTTTTAATATATTTTAACACATTTGATTTTTCTTTTTTTCAATTTTTAATTATTTTTATATGCAAGGTATTACCTAGATTTACGTACCAAATTAATTGTGTGTTAGTTGTCTCGAGTGATAAATAACAACAGAAAGCATTATAAACCCTTATTTATTTATTTATTTTTTAAAAGAAAGCCTTATATAGTGTTGCACAGCATTTTCTTTGCCTTTTCGCTACTCATATAATGCATTACTCTGTAAATAATGGATTAATGGTACCTCTAAACATTTCTTTTTCTTATAGATATCTATTGATACTTTTTTCTTAAAATAACAACAATACGCATACACATATTTACAATGGGTAACACAGCTTCTGCTCTGGCTATGACTTACAAGTATTCAGTCTAATGAAAGTGGGACTCATTCCGTTTTGGAAATAATTCTATCCTAATACAGTTACAGGTGGACAATTAATGGGGAAGACTTGTGTCTTCATTATGTATAAGCATATTTAGGCTTGGGAAGCTGGTCACAATTAGCAAGAGCCCATCCAATCAACTGCTTCTCATTGTCATATATCACCATTCTGTCTTGCATAGATATGTCTGTTAAAATGATCCACCAAGAAAAAAGAATTCATCGTATCGCATAAAAAGGCAGAGATTACTAATATGGCTCCATACTTGTGCACAGAAACTCTTACCTCCAATGATATTTAAGTTTTTCAGACCTACATCAGAACCATTAAGGATTCCCAAGCAAACATTTCCCTTGTTCTGTGAAATTTCTTTGTCAGTTATTGATTTGATACAAGAAAAAAGGGGAAGAAAATGATGGTTAAAAATAGTGTCTGGTACTCACTGATATTATTAGATAAGATTCAGGAGGTAATTCAAACTGAGTCTTGGCTCCATTACTTGTGAAGGCAAGGGAAATGGACTTGAAGAATTTCCTGACATCACGCAAGCTTTTGAAAGGCCTCCGGCCTTTCCAGCAGAGAGGGAGTGTCTGGTCATCTGTTGCTTCCTTCAAGGGCTTTCCAGCTAGTTCCTTGTTCATCTAAGAACACATTTGGCTTGAACGTTATAAAAAGTACACCATGAAAATGGTTATAATAAAATTTGTAAAACGATTTGGAGAACATTGTAAAATTTGTCCATTAACTTACCAAATCCAGTATATTTTGATATGCCTGAGAATTGAAGTAGGTGTAAGAACTCCCACTGTCAAAAACTACAATGAGATCTTTTAATCCAGTTGTTTTCCCACTAAAAACCAGCTCTGCAAACCCAGGCGAGTAGAATTTCCTGACATGAAATGATGATCAAGTGGGCAGATAGTAGAGGAGTCACCATCAGAACAGAAAGCTACAAATTGAATTATTTTATTGAAGTTCAAATGTTAAATTGTTGAAATGATGAAAAACAAAAATGGAGCCGGAGAATTAAATTACGGAGGTTCTGAAGACATTGATGTCCAAACAATGCGTGAAGAATCATAGAGGCCATCCCCAAAGAAGAGAAAACCTCCTCCTCTTCCACTCAAGCAGTGCCCAACAACATTCCTTACCAGACTTTGGCTGTAAAGCTGAGACACGATGCTGGTTTTCCCCCTGCCAAGGCCAAGGACTCCATCCAAAGGATGATGAGATGTGCCAGAAGGTTGATAATACCCGCATCTGCACACATGGAAAAAGTTAATGCACAGAACACCATCAAGCATTATCAAGAATTGTAAATTTTGGATACAAGAATGGCAAGGGATGTTTTCATTTCAGGGAGTCTTATGAGGAATAACCGAATAGATTGCTTGTAATAATGTGATTACTTCTAGACAATGAAATTATTAATGTTTGAAAAGATTGGAACCTAAGAAAGCGGTCAAAGTTACCAACCCAAGAGCTAGACGAGGGTTAAGTGGAGCTCCATTTGTGTAGTTTAAAGCAAACACATCCCTGACAAGGAATCCACGAGATGAACTGTCATCTGCATACTCAACCTTATAATGACACTGACGATCCTGACGTGGATCGTTACATTTGTGTTCACCAGGTGGATGTAATGACTCACAGAGTGGATCCCTACATGGCACCAGGTCATTGCTGTGTTGGTAAAAAGGATGAGGTGCCTACAAAGAGCAGGATGAAACCAATTTCAATGCATTAGCTTCTATGACAGAAAATATGGTACTCACTACAGCATCAAGATTTTAACAAGAAAAACTAATCTGAACTAAATGAAATTGTAGTACTTTGTTGTATATCTCATACCCATTAAGGCAATTAATCATATAAATTACAACCGCGTGAGTATGCATGAATATTCTTAATACCAGGAGAGGAGAGAAGTTAGAGTGAGTAATTTACCTCAACACAACGAACACAGAAAGAATCACATTGGAGCCAAGTAAGATCACTTCCCGTATCAAGATCAAGAAAGTAAGGCTTTGAAGGCTGTCCTATATTGATTGTAACATTATAGTACCTACAAAATAAAAACAAGAATCATATTGTTGTCAATAAAATCAAACAGATATTAATCAA
>BPVZ01000103.1:588400-598860 GCA_020521535.1 Rubroshorea leprosula
GGGGGAGGTTATAAACGCTAGCACATGTCGGCACATGTCGATATGTTATTCGTGACCCTGCTAGTGGGGGAGGTTATAAACGCTAGCACATGTCGACATGTTATTGATAGAATCGGTTCGTTGAGTGACCCTGCTTGTGGGGATTATACACCAGCAAATAGTGACCCTGCTTGTGGGGATTATACACCAACAAACAGTGCGCCTGCCAGTGGGTGTTAGACGCTGGCCGTGACCTATAGAGGAGACGTCTATTTCGTTCCTATATTGTATCCGTTTTTCGTGATTGCACATGTTGGCATGCTATAAGTTTAAT
This sequence comes from Rubroshorea leprosula, assembly GCA_020521535.1. Lineage (NCBI taxonomy): Eukaryota > Viridiplantae > Streptophyta > Magnoliopsida > Malvales > Dipterocarpaceae > Rubroshorea > Rubroshorea leprosula. The sequence continues at coordinate 588,714 of BPVZ01000103.1, forward strand.
TAAGGGCAATCTATATTTTACTTACTGAGTTTATCTCATAGTTTTCCTTGTCCACCATTTCCAGAAGTGAAACCGAAGACGGGGAAACCACGGGAAGTGACGAGTTAGAAGGCTAGCCATTTCGAGATTGAGCATAGATTTAGAAACAAATCATGATCTTGTATTTGGAGACTTTATTGGAGATTTATGATATTAGAGCAAATTATAAGATTTGATCTTCAGATTTTGATGGTATCAGATTATGATATGATAAGTTCCGAGCCTTGTGCATTTGTGGGACCTTCTCATGAGTGCACGGCGTCTGTCGCGCCTCGAATTTGGGTTTTGGGGCATGACAATGTAGCAGCAAATAAAGTGGGGATAAAACAGAAAAGAGAGCTAATTTCTGTCAAGTTCTAGTAAGATTTCGTGTTGGAATTTTCGATAGAATTTACACCCAGAAATTGACTGATTTGGGTTGAGTGGTCAACAAATAATTGTAGCCCTATGTCTTAGTGTTCTATAGCCCCAAGAATTACCTTAATTTGATATTTACAAAGAGAGTTATGGCTAAAATACTAACACAGGGTTGGGCTCCCAATTAAGTCTGCCTACACGAATCAAACTGGCAAGAGATTTTTCACCATGAAAACAACCTAACTAGGTTAAATGTTCAACATAGAAGTTGTAAGGCTAACTCTTAGTTTTCTATAAAATCAAAAATGGACTTAATTCGATAACTACAAAAGGAGTTGTGAGAAAAATACCACTGTAAGGTCATGCAGTTCGAATTTGCAGCAAAAAGAGGGATCAGTGCTAATGATGCTGGATTATGGGCAAAATCAAAGGGAAAACTATAGAAACACTCCCAAAATTGAAATCCCTAAATGATTAAAGTTAACCCACTTCAAATTAAAGATGAAAAGGTGAGCAATATGTCAAATTTCTTACTAGAAGTGCTAGAAAAATGATAGCCTCTCCTCACACTTGACATGGACCAGAAAATGGAAGGATACCAATAGCAAGATCTGGGTTTTTATCATGATTTTAAGAATCATAAGCTCATAAATCCCTAAATCAAACTTGGAAGGAAGAAGAACTAAATCTCACCTTGTTTTTTCGACAAGAATGTGCTGGGCATAGGCAAGGGTTTGGGGAGGCAAATTTCGGGTGGGGGCTAGGGAAGACAACGCAGAAATGGGCTGGAAAAAAAGAAAATAGCCTGAGCCCCTTTTAAATACTAGATTTCACTTTTAATCCCCCTTAGGTTTGTGAATTTTAGCTATTAGGTCCAAAAATAATAATTTCTATCACAAAAGCCCTTAACTTAAATTCTAAGGCCTCAGAAAATTTTGGGATATTACACTGGCTTTGGAAATCTGACTTTAAAATATTAAAGAAATCTTCAAATAACTTGACCTTTGTGCATTTAATGCGCTCTTATAGCCGGCTGCAAAATCAGAGTTGGCTTTGCGTCTGTTTTTCGCGCACACCAAACAACGAACTTGAAATTGTCACTTGTAGAGCCAACTGTAAAATTTGTAGCCAGCTCTCTGCATTTTTGCCTCCCACATCTGGCTGTAAATTCTTTAATTCGACTCTGTGCACATTTTCAGCCTTTTTGGTCCTTTTTTAGTGCAATCTTATTTTACTTACTTTGCAGTCTTTTAGCAATTTAACTACACACTTAAATGAACCAATTAGTCACTCAAATGTGTTTTGTAATCATCAAAATGATAGTTACAACAAATCCTAATAAAATATGATGACTCCAAAAATACTTTATAGATATAGATTAGTTAGAATTTGTAATAAACTTGAGTAACTAATTCAATTCAAACAAAGAAACTCAGTAAGTTTAGAATGATCTAGAGTAAGTCTGTTTTATAAAACATATTAGATGCAATCCGTCCTACAAAATTATTTACAAGTCCTTGAAAAGTAATATAAAAATAAAATTATGGGCATTTAAATAATTTTACAAGATGGATTGCATACAATCTGTCATGTAAAATAGTTTTCTAAAGAACACATTTAGCAATATAAGAATAAAAACTATTTTTATGATAAATATAAATTTAAGGATTAAAAGATCAAAAGAAATATAGTTAGAGAACTAAATATTTTCTTATAGAACAATAAGATTTCTATTAAAGATAACAGACTAGATGAAATTGAAGTAAATGTGAAAGATAATAGATAGGATTGAAAGAATTCAAAGATAATAGATGAAAGTGAAAAGAATATAAAAATTAATAGATGATTTATTAAATTAAGTCATTGCAAAACTCTAGATTTGGGGCAAAGTTACTGTCAAGTCAAGTCTCTATTGTTAGTTATCTCAACATCGATCTTCTGACTTGTTAGATTTTAGCCACCATCGGTCTACCATCATGGATGTTAAGTTTGTTAGATTAGTTTAATCATCTATCACTCTATTCTTGTCTGTGTAGTGTAGATATAATTTATTGAAAATTGATCGTCTCACCTCTTAGCAACCATAAATTTGGTTAAATCTCTTCCATCATCTATGCATTCATTCATTCATCCATTTACATTTCCAATATGCTCTTTAGATAAAATAGTTTAAGTATATCAACTCCAATCTTTGTTTTTTGTTTCTTGAAGAATTTTTCTAAGACATTCATCCATTGCAAATTCTAGCTTTTCTCCCTCACATTTTATCATGTGCAAATATTTTCATTATATTTCATAGGTTGATTCTTAAATTTTTAAGGCTGGTTGTAAAGTTCAAAATAGTTTGATGACAATTCTGTCTAAAGGAAAAGAATTAGAAGTTAAAAAGGGTGATGGGGGTTATTAAATTGTCATGAGTGTTTCTTTGGTTCAAACTATTATTTTTTTATAGGTTTAAATACCATTTTGGTCCCTCAACTTCTCACTTTGGCACCAAAATTGTCCTTCAACTTTAAAAAATACCAAAATTATCTCTAAACTTTTATTTTTGGTATCAAAATAGTCCTTTCGTCAGTTAAATGGACATGTGGCACGTTAACTTGCCAGCAAATCACTTTTTTTTTCTTAATTAATGACATGAAAAAAAAAATAGTTGGACATCTTTTTTATGAGTTGTCATTTTTATTTAATTTCAAAACAATATCTTTTTTTTTCATCCACGTCATCTCTTCTTCCTCTTTCACTTTCTTTCTCCTTTACCTCTCCTTTTCCCTTTACCTCTTTAAACCTAGATTTGGGTTTTCTCTCAAACTTCATCTTCTTCCTCCTTCCTTTCCCTATTCATCCTTCTTCTTTCTTCTTCTTATTCTTTCTCTCTCTCTCTCTCTTCACCCCCCTTCTTCCTTTCTTAAACCCAAATCTGGATTTTAGAAAAACTGCATTCAACACACCCATGAAGACTAGATTTGAAGACACCTAATATTCCCATTCAACAGCAATGGCCTTAGCCAGGGCCAAAGTGGGCAACTTGAGGAGCCTCTTAAAGGGTGTCTTTAGCATTCGGTAATCAAGCATCACCAACCATCCAACCTCATCATTCGACTCTCTGGTGGTCACTTTCTTATAGAATCTCTTCCCCACAATCGACCATGTCATGAAAGACATTGACATGGTCACGAAAGACGTCGTTTCACTCTTGGAAGTAAAATTCAGACTCTTGACGTATAAACTATCGTCTTTATCCTTGCCCTTGTCGTCAAATGTAAATGATGAAGATGTGCCATCCTTCTGTGCCTCATAGGCAGCAGCAATAGAGATGAGATACCAAGAACGGAGTGCAGTGAAAAGGTTAGGACTTCTAATTGGTTTCATGGTCTTGATTTGTAATACCCCAAAATTTCTAGAGCATTAAAGTGTGAGTTAGGGACCTAATTGTGAAGAAATATTATTAATGAACTTAATGGCAAAAAGTTTCAAAGTTCAGGGACTTAAAAGAAAAGAAATTAGGATAAGGATCAGCTGATATTTTTATTCCTTTTCTTCCCAGCCATACACGTTTCTGCTCTGCTCTTCTTCTTCGTGCAGCCCGACGAGCTCCCCCCAAGCCACCGACTTCTATTTCTTGAGGAAATTGGTAACAGGCTTGATTTTTCCCTTCCTTTTCTTGATAAAGAACTGATTTTAGGACCTAGAACCCTCCCTTTGAAGTAGGAATTTCTAGATCTGTTCTGCTCCTCCTCCCCTGTCCGCCGGTGCTGCTAGGTACGAATTTCTGGGCATTTCTCTGGTAAGATTCAGCCATGAATCCCTCTCTTTAACCTTGAATTAGGTTGGGTTTACTCTAATTTCCTCTTGTTCCTTCAATTTTGGTAGTTCCCGTGACATCCCTTCCCCTTTCCCGATTTCTGCCGAGCTCGCCAGATCCGGCTTCTATTGCTGAAAATATTCTGGTAAGTTAACAGCCCTCTAAGCCTGAAATTTCATCAATTAATTACTGCCTTGTTTTGTTGAATTTCATCAATTAATTACTGCCTTGTTTTGTTGAATTTCATCAATTTGTTGCTGCCCCGTGTTGTCCGAAAACCCTCTGTTGTGCTGCCCGAATTTCTGCAGAAATATGGAAGAATTCGGTAGCATAAAATGGGTTTTGGGTTGCTAATTCGTGTAGAATTCTATGCGGTTGTCCCGGGAATCATTTTGGCTGTTTGAAGTTGTTTTTATGCCATTTTAGTTATCCTGAAGAAATTGTTCTGATTGATTGCTGGTAGATGGAAATTTGTGGCAACGAAAATTATGAAAATTTCCTTGATTAGCTACTGCTTTGCCAAAGATGGAAAATTGAATAAAAGTCATGCTCCCTATTGTTTGCCTGTGAGTTTGGGAAGCTATAAATATATGTAAATGTGTGTGTATTTAATTGGTATATATATATGTATACCCAATCCAGATTAAGGCTAAAATTCGGAAAGAAGAAAAGAATAAATAAATAAATGAATATTGCATTTTTGGGGTTTTGCCGGCAACAACAAAGAGGATGAAATGCTTAGTTTTATATGAGAATAAAATTAGAGGTGTTCGGTCATGAGAGATTGACATAAATTGCGATGTTGGGTTAATATTCTAGTGAGGTCTGAACATGTTTATTTGGAATATTAGGTGCTGTTGTGGCTTAGAGCTCTGGGGTCGAGTTTCCTGTTTTATGCGAAGTGAGGTAAGTAACTTATGGTAATGCACTGGATTTAAGGTAAAGCTTTTAAAAGCAAATTTTTTATGGTTTTGAAATAGTGGTGGAATTAAACCCGTTTTACACGAGCATGACTGATTTGAAGTGAAATTTTTATGCTTTTCATTAAATTGAGCATGCCTACTTGAAATTTAATTGATTGTCCTGATGATCTGAAAGTGATTGGTGAATTATGATTTTCTGTTAACTTCTGCCTGTTTTGTCTCTGATATGGTCATGTTATTCGTGTGCCCGTTAGTGGGAGGTTTATAAACGCTAGCATATGTTGACATGTTACTAATAGAACTGGTTCGTTTCTGTTATCCTGCTAGTGGGATTATATACTAGTAAATCGTGTGCTTGCCAGTGAGAGGCTTATAACACTGGCCATGACCTATAGAGGAGACGTCTATTTCGTTCCAGTACCGTATCCGTTTTTCGTGATTACACTTGTTGGCATGCTATGAGTTTAATTACGAGTTACCCATATTTTACTTATTGAGTTATCTCACCTCGTTTTTCCTTGCCCACCATTTCAGGTAGTGTGACCCCAGACTCGAAAATCAAGGGGAGTGACATGGTAGAAGGCTAGCCACTTGAGATTTGACATAGATTCTAGATATATATACCATGCTCTTGTAAGTTAGATTTTAATTGGAAATTTTATGGTATCAAAACTGATTTTGTTGAGTAAGTTTCGAGCCTTGTGCACTTCTGGGACCCGTCTCACAAGTTTACGGCGTCTGTTACGCCCTTGGATTTGGGTTTTGGGGCGTGACACATATCACGCCCCAAAACCCAAATTTGAGACGCGACAGACGCCGTGCACTCATGAGAGGGTCCCACAAATGCACAAGGCTCGAACTTATCATACCATACTCTGATACCACCAAAATCGGAAGATCAAATTTTATAATTTGCTCTAATATCATAAATCTCCAATAAAATCTAGCTTACAAGATCATGATTTATTTCTAAAATCTATATCAATTTACAAAATGGCTAGTCTTCTAACTCGTCACTTCCTGTGGTTTCTCCGTCTTGGGTTTCGCTTCCTGAAATGGTGAACAAGAAAAAACTATGAGATAAACTCAGTAAGTAAAATATGGAGTGCCCCTTATTAAACTTATAGCATGCCAACAAGTATAATAAAAAAAACGGATACAAGTACGGGAACGAAATAGACGTCTCCTCCATAGGTCACGGCCAGTGTTATAAACCTCCCACTGGCAGGCTACAGAAATTACTAGTGTAAAATCCCACTAGCAGGATTACAGAAATACTAGTGTTTAACAACTCTCACTAGCAGAAGGAACCGGCTCTACAAAAATACATGTCGACATATGCTAGCGTTTAACTCCCACTAGCAGGGTTATCAATAACATAACCACATCGGAGACAAAACAGGCAAAAGTTAACAGAAAAATCATAATTCACCAATCACTTTCAAATCATCAGGACAATCAATTAAATTTCAAGTAGGCATGCTCAATTTAATGAAAAGCATAAAATTTCACTTCAAATCAGTCATGCTCGTGTAAAACAGGTTTAGTCCCGCCACCACTTCAAAAACAAATCAAAACATGCTTTTAAAAACTATACGGGCATTACCATAAATTTATTTACCTCACTCGTATAAAACCGAGCACTCAATCTCGGTGCTAATTGATAGAATGATCAGGAACCTAATCAAAATACCCCAGAATTAATACCGCACTACCACAATTCAAAGTAAAATCATCATTAGGACTATCCCTAATCACGATGCTATTCCTATCAATCTCCACATGATTGAATATCTTCAAATTCATTCTTATATCACAAACTAATCATTTAAATCCCCGTTAATTGTTGACCCTAGGTGTGTGAACAGTGCTTATGAACAGTAACCACAATGTGAACAGTAACTCCAACTTCCAAAATTGCCCAAACCATTAGCTAATTCACGAGATTTTCTCTCCAAAAATCACAACAATCTAAATCAAGCTAATTTACACTTAAATCAAGCTAATTTACACTTAAACCAAGCTTAAAACATGTTCAAAGGCTACCGGAATCCCTCCCTATTTTTCTATAAAATTCAGACATCACAGGGGCAGCCAATCCATGGACAAAATTCAACAATTAAGGGGTAAATTAGGACTTAGATGGGGCTGCCACTTACCAGAATTCCAACAAGCAAACCGGACATGGCAGGGGGGAAAGAGGTCGGCGGCAATTTGGAGAAGAAGCTCGCGGCCTACCTCAAAATTAAAGGAATCAAGAGCAATTAAGGCAAACCCAACTTAAATCAAGGCTAAGGAGATGAAATCATGGCTATTTCTTACCTAAAAATGCCCAGAATTTGCACCCACAAGCTGCAGCTCACGGATAGGGAAAGGGGAGAAACCGAGCAGATCTGGAATTCTCTGCAGGAGAATGAAATTTCTGGGTTCTAGAAGTGTTGTAGAGCAAGAAAAGAAGGAGAAAATCAAGCTTCCTACCGGTTTTCCTCAAGAAAATGTCATCGGTGCTGGCTTCTTTTGTTCGGCGGCAGGGGGACGGGAAAGAAGAGCAGATGCGCGGGCTAGAGAAGAAGAAAGAAGGGAAAAGAAAAAGAAAAGAAGCCATCTTTATCCAAATTCTTTTCCCTTTTTAAGTCCCTCAACTTAGCAAATTTTGCTATTAAGCCCCAGCATACTATTTTCTCACAAGTTACTCACTCACTTATTTATCTTAGAAATTTTTGGGGTATTACAACATGATTATAAGGGAAGTTACCATGGATTTCTTTGAAGCTAAATTTAGAAGCTTGAATTGGATCTAAATCGAGATCACTACTTGCTAGGGTTTATCAAAGGTAGACAAAAGCCAAGCTAACTCAGTGACTAGGTGAGAACAAAATTTGGCTAAAGAAAACAACTTTTTAGTATTTAACTATTTGCACCCATGAAGAAAACAATGATCAACTTCATCACCAACTCCCGTCTCCTCACACCCATGGAGGCCATGCCCATCCCGCTCTTGGCAGTCCTATATGCAGCCTTTGTACTTGCAAAACACCCATCAAAGTTCCAAATCCACATCAAGCAAAAATGGATATGTAAACAATAAGAAAGCAATCAATCGGTTGCAACTGATTACATGAGAAAACAAGAGCGGCGGTGGTAGCGTTGAAAAAGTCGAAGAAGGTGGCAATTTTTCTACAATGAGATGGGTTTGAAAGAGGAAGAAGAAGGGAGAACAGAGAGAGAAAGAATAAGAAGAAGAAAGAAAAAGGATGAGCATGGAAAGGAAGGAGGAAAGGAGGAAGAAGATGAAGTTTGAGGGAAAACCCAGATCTGGGTTTGCAGAGGTAAGGGAAAAGGAAAGGTAAACGAGGGAGAAAGTGAAAGAGGAAGAAGAAATGATGTGGATGGAAAAAAAATATCATTATTTTTAAATTAAATAAAATGCCAAGTCATAAAAAAAAGTGCCATGTCATTACTTAAGAAAAAAAGAACTGATTTGTTGGCAAGTTAACGTGCCACATGTCCATTTAACTGACAGAAAGAATGTTTTGTACTAAAAATGAAAGTTTAGGGATAATTTTGATATCTTTTAAAGTTGAAGGATAATTTTGGTGTCAAAGTCAAAAGTTGAGGGACCAAAATGGTATTTAAATCTTTCTTATATGATATATGAACTCTAAGCTTTTATTTTATTGTTCAATTGCTATAAATTATGAATCTTATTCGCTATGACTTAGAAAATTTGTTGAAGTTTATATTATTTTATTACTTTTTTTTTTTTTGCTATTTATTATGGATTATGGTATTGATTACCCTCATTATTTGTACATGAGTTGGTTAGTTTGTTTTTATTCCTAATTAGAAATAATTATTGATTTGGTAATTAATAAGACTAGACCCTCTCTTTTTTCTTCTTTTTTTTTTTTTTTAGGAAACATGGTTGAAATAGCACCATAGAAACAATTTTTGTATTGCAATATTGAAGCTTGATTTTAAATTTTTAGTTAGTTAATAATTTTTTTTTAAAATATTGTCATGAATTAATTAGTTGATAACATTTTGATTTAATAATATTGTTTTCTAATATCCTAAAATATTGTCTAACAGAATATTTCAAACTACACTTAAGCCAATGTCTTTCAAGAATATGGTAGTGTTGATTTGGAAGCTAGTTGTGGATGCCATGGGGGAGTTGGTGTTAGTATTGGTGCAATCACCAAAGAAGAATTTTGTGGAAAACAATAACATAGATTTGTATTTGGAATATATAATTTTATTTTAAATTTGGATAATTCATTTTTACTTTGAGAATAATGGAAAAAAGTAGCTCAAATATTTGAAAAATAAAAAATACGACCTAATCTGGCATTGTGTGTAATATCCCAAATTTTTGGGAATTTTATCAATTAAGTTAGGGGACTTATTTTGGGAGAAATATTGTTTTGGGGCCTTATAGATAAAAACTCCAAAGTTGAGGGACTTAAAAAATACGGTCAGCTGCTTTTTCTTTTTCTTTTTCTTTCTTTCTTTTCTTCCTCATCAGACCCGCGACCTGCTCTTCTTATTTTTCTCCCCGACAAGCCCCCCCAAGCTGTCGACAATCCTCTCTTGAGGAATTGGCAAAAGCTTGCTATTTTTCTCCTCTTTTCTTGTTCAAGAACAAGATTTAGGGCTTAGAACTCCCTTTAAAGCCAAGAAATTTCCAGATCTGCTCTGCTTTTCCTCCCCTGTCCATTGGTGCTGCTAGGTACGAATTTCTGGGCTTCTTTTGGTAAGCCACAGCCATGAACTTCATCTTTTCAGTTTGATTTAGCTTGGGTTCATTTTAAATCTGTTGTTTCTTCAAATTTTGGTAGCCCCGTGAGCTTCCCCTCCAACTCCCGCCGCTGCCAAGCTCGCCAGACCCGGTTTGCTGGCCAGAAATTCGGGTAGGTAGCAGCTCTCCCAGTCTGGATTTTTAATCCATTAATTACTACCTTGTATTGTTGCAATTTTCTGTGTATTGTGGAAGGAACCCGTTAGTTGCTCCCCCCCCCCC
>BPVZ01000103.1:607484-628557 GCA_020521535.1 Rubroshorea leprosula
TTATATCATTGTTCATAGATGTGCAAAGATGCTATATGTACAACACTCTCCTCAACAGGGTCCCACTCGTATTTATTCTATAATATATATAAGTATCATATATTCATATATTAATTGATTCATATAAGAATATGCACATATATAAATAAAAACATGTCATTATAAATTATTCAATAAAACTACAAACCTAAAAAACCTACTAGTACACTTCCTTGTGCTCACAAGAAATTGAGCCCCACCCTATGTATGCATCACGCATATTTGACTTAAGGATGATTGAAATTTCCTTTCGAACTTGCTTTGGTAATGTTTTCCCATCCCAAATCCCAATGCTCAGCTTCTAAGAAGGAACTTCTAGCATTTTTTGAGCTTTTGCTTTGGCAATTTCTTAGCCCTTTTTGGGTTGAGGAGGTGAGGGTACACTAGAGTCAATGTCACTGCCATTCCCACCTATCTCCCTCAAGGTCTTCCTAACAATGGTACTCAAAGACCCAGTTGCTTGTGATTAATTTTTCCTTACAAGCCTTTGGGTGGCAACATCAATAGACTTGTCACCCCTACAAGCTCCAAGTATGCAATTCATTGCAAAAAAAATTAAGAAATAATACTACATTAGTATATGATTGAAAAAAATGCATTACAAATAAACTTTTAAAAAATTAAATCAAATAGGAAATTTAAAAATAATATTTATACATATTAATAAACATCACATTAAGTTCTCTTTTATGTTAAGCCACTTACATATCACCTAATGTGTTATAAAATACGTCATACATAAACTACTAAATAATAACAAAGTTTATATATGTTACTAATTAATTAATCGCTAATATCACTCTCATAAATGAATTTAATATTTTCTTTATTAGATGTAGAATAATCTTCAAATTCTTTTTCCTCCTTATCCTTTTCCTCAAATTCTCTATCATCATCCACATCCTCAAATTCTACATTAATGGCAGTTACAGTTTCGTTAGTATGCTAAATAGGTTCATATAATATGAGATCTAACTCAGTTGGTTGTGGAGCTGGAGGATTGTCATCTTGAAAAATGGGCTTTGGATCATCATGTTGGTCCTCCTACTCATTTGGCATCTCAATAATACTTCTTGCCTTGCATTTCAATATAGCAACCCATCCCTTCCTAACAGAATTATGTGATGGATATAAAGTGTAATGCACTTGTTTACCTTGACTTGCCAAGATGAAAGGCTCATAAGTTCTCAGTTTTCTATTTGGATTAATATCAACAAGACGGTGTTTTTAGTCAACTACAATTCCTCATGAAGGAGGAATTTCATACCAATCACATTTAAATAAAACAACCATTTGTCGATGTTTGGAGCCAACATATTGAAGCTCAATAACTTCTTGCAACAACTCATAAAATCCAAATCTGATTTTGTTCTTGTGGTTTTTATGACACACATCGCTATTTATTGTTTTCTTGTTCTTTCCATATGAGGCAATATGAAATCGAAAACCATTTACCCAGAAGCCCTTATAGCATGAAACCATCCAAGAAGGGCCACGAGCCAAACTAATCAAATGCTCATCAATGCCCTCAAACTCATCATGTAAAACCTATATCACATGAATTATTTTATTAATTATAAGTATATAATAATTAATTAACAATAATTAAAAGTTAGGATTAAACTTACTAATTTTTCAAATCATGACACAAGATAATTGGAACGTGTCATCTGTATTTGTTGGGGAGCCATATTTTGACGTTCTTCCTCTTCAGAAACCCTAATCAAGCATCCATTATAGTTATGTGTAAATTAAAATAGATCATTTAATTTCTCAAATGTCATTAAGGATGAGGATTAGGAAAATCTATTGACTCAATCCGTTCCTTCAGTTTCTCACAATTCATTAAAACATAATGCATTGCAGCATTAAGCTCCTCCATTGGCAAAACTCGTTGTTGTTGTAGAGAACCAATTGGTTTTCCAAGATTATCGAATATTGAAAGGCCAATATTAATTGAAGGGCCAAGGCCAACAAGATTCCTAGAAATGCGATCACCTCTTGTCTCAACTCCTCTTTCAAAATAAAGCGAGATAAAGTATGAGATCTCATTCATTATGTAATTCTCACATATTGATCATTTTGGACGAGCTTTATTTTTCATCGAACTCTTCAATCCATGCATTTGTCTAATTCATGAAAAAATTTTAAATAATTAATAAATTTTAAAAAAATTATGTTTTATATTATAGATATAAAATACTAAAAAAAGTAGGTGTTCTAATAATACCTCTCAAATGGATACATCCAACAAAATTGCATTGGTCCCCCCACCTTGGCTTCTTTTGGAAGGTGGATTGCTAGATGCTCCATTGAATCAAAAAAAGAAAGGAAGATTCTTTCAAGTTGGCAAATTGTTTCTACAATCTTCACATGCCAAATCTCCATATCTGTAACACAAATGGCTGAAGAGCTTTATAACACAAGTGGCTGAAGAACATAAAGCTCTAAAAAATTCATTGATCTCAATAAATGCTTCCTAAACTTGTTTTGGGAGAAAATCATGAAATGCAGTTGGTTGGAGACTTTGCATGAATATGTGGCAATCATGACTTTTCACCTACTAATTTTCGCCTCTTGCATATTCACACACCAAGAGATATTGGATGCAAAACCATTAGGAAATCTAAGATTCTTTAGCCATTGGCACACCAATTTTCTCTGCTCCTTATTTAAGACATAAGTGGTCTTTAGTTTTTTACTTACATTAGAGCCTCTTTCTGATATACAAAGACTTGGCCTATTGCAATACAATTCCATACTCGACCTTGGCTTCAAGTTGTCCTTCGTCAATGGGTCATCCATGATGGTGTGAAAGACATTATCAAAAAAACTTTTCTCACAGTGCATTACATTAAGGTTATGATGAATTAAGTTAGTGGTCCAATAAGGAAGCTCCCAAAAGATACTCCTTTTAACCCAAATATGTCAATTACCAAATCATTCAATCAGTTGCCTTTGGGATGGCTTCCCAAAAAATATATTGAGCAATTGCTGAATTTGTCGATGCATATCATCACCCAACAATCTCTTTGGTGGAGCAAGATTCTCTATATGGCCTTTTTTAAAATCATTCCTATTTCTCTTGAATGGATGATTGGGAGGTAAAAACTATCAATGACAATCAGAAAATGATATCTTCCGACCGTTTGGGAGGTGGAATGCCTTAGAATTTTCCTGACAATACGGACATGACAATCTACCATGTGTGCTCCATCCAGATAACATGCCATCTCTGAGGAAGTCACTAATTGTCCACATTAGTGCTGCTCTCATAATGAAATGTTGATGCCTAAAGCTATCATATGTCTTAACCCTATTATACCAAAGTTCCATTAATTCATCAATTAGTGGGCATACCATGATATTAATGTTTTTTACTAGACTATGAGGGCCTTGTAATATTAGAGAAAGAAAGATGGACTTCGATTTCATACACATTGCTGGAGGTAGGTTGTAAATAGTCAAATATACAGGCCAACATGAATATGGAGCTATTGTATGTCTAAATGGAGTGAACCCATCTATGCACAATCCAAGCCTTACATTCCTTAGATCTAACCCAAAGTTGGGGTAGGTGTGATCAAAGTGTTTCTATGCTCAACATTAGCAGGATGCACAATTTTTCAGATTCACCACCACAAGTAAGGTGCCATATCATGAACTCAGTAAGTTTTCTACACATGAACAACCGTTTCAGTCTAGGTGTAATTGAGAGATACCACAATGACTTCCTTGGTATATGTTGATTTTGTTACACATTTTGTCTTGTTTATAATGAGGTTCACCACATATTGGACATTCGATGTAGTTTTTGTTTTTATATTCACCATAATATAAGAAGTAGTTATTTACACAAACTTCATACTTCTTATAACTTAAACTGAAGCGTCTCATCATTTTTTTAACATTATAAAAATCTTTTGGAATACTATCCCAATCCTCTGATTTAATCCATCTTTTATTGCACTTTAACATATAATCTCAATTAACCACACTCATATTATAAAGTGTCTTTGCATTCATAAAATGAGACACCCATTTGAGTACTATATCACTCTCATCACATCCATCATAAAGTGGCATGTTACTAAATTGTTAAACATATTTCATAAACTAAAATTGAAAATTAATATAATTAATTAGTGTTATCATAACTTGTTAATCAATTAATCAATATCATCATAATTTACCAATCAATTAATCAATAAAATGTAAATTTACTAATCAATTAATTAATCGGTATAAACATAATTTACTAAAAACTTAAACAATATAATCATAATTTACCAATTAATAACTAATCAATATGATCGTAATTTATACTAATCATTAATCAAAATAATCACAATTAATTAATTAATATCATAATAATTTATCAATTAATTAAATAATCTAGTCATAATTTACTAATAAATTAATCAAAATAATCATAATTTATTAATCAATCAATTAATTAATATTACCAATTAATAACAAATCAACATAATCATAATTTATAAATGAATTAATTAATATAATAATAATTTATCAATCAATTAAAATAATCTAATCATAATTTACTAATTAATTAATCAAACAAATCATAATTTACCAATCATTATTAAACAATAAAATCATAATTTATCAATCAACCAATTAATCAATATAATCATAATTTACTGAAATCAATTGCAATGCAGAGTGGTGCATGGGGAAGGCAAAAGAGAGCTTAAAAACTAACTAAACTGCTTTTAGAATGAGAAAGGAGAAGTCATAGTGGATGGAGGAGGGATGAGGGCTATTTCGGTCATTTCCCTTGACCGAAATAGTGGAAAAGATGGTGGGATCCACATTTGCACCTATCAATCAAACTCCAGCAGGTAAACTTCGGAGAAAACTACTGGTTGAAAAAATGTGAAAAGTTACACAGCACACTAATTCGATCAAGCACATTGACTGAAAACAACTGAAAAAGCCAAACTAGCCACCTGCTACATCAAATTACTTCCAAGTTAAATTTAGTCATTGAATTTGATCGAAATGGGTGGGCTGAATTTGGTCAGATGCAGTCAAATCTCAACAGACTAATATTTCGGTCATGTTTCCTAACTAAAATAGGAAAGAAAACTACGAAGAAAACCTGCTTCCATCAAATCAATTTAGCTGGCCTATTTCGATCAACAATTTTGACGGAAGCTAATATATTATATTAAACCAAAATCGGCTGGATTTCTTTGCCATTGTTTCGATCAATCTACTTGACCAAATAATGGAGGTGATGGTTTCGGTCAGTATTCTTGACCAAACCACCTGTTGCACCACTTCCAGCCATCACATTTCGGTCAAAATCCATGATCGAACTGGTTTTTAACCAAATTAATTGAAGAATTAGGCTTTATATGGACAGATTTTGATTTCGGTTGATAAATATGCTTGAAATGGTTACTATTTCAATCAAGATTTCTGCTTGCCCGAAATAGTTTGACTGAAATAAGGAATTTTCTAGTAGTGTGACATATAGACCAAAGCTACCGAGAGGGGTGAGGTTGGCACATTAAGATCTATACCAGGAAACACACACACTGTAGACAAGTGTCCTCCAAGGCAAGGAAGCTCCTTGGTGTGGCAAGAAATATAAAGCTCTTTATGTAAGTGCAAACATAGTAGATAAGAGTTTCCCCTAAGTGATGTGGATTGTTAGAAAAAGTTAATAAATGGTATATTAAAAAGATGGAGGCACTAAATAAAATATAAAAGAAATTTTGCATGAGTAAGTATTAGTATTGGAACATAGGTTGCTTTGATGAATGATAGTGCAATCAAAGTGCAATTTTTTTTTTTTTTTTTGGGATGTGACAATATCTGAATCTTGACTACAACTACGACCCTATAATGAAATATGGAGAATATGTGTATTTAGTAAAGAGTCGACTCTAAGAAGTGACATTTGACTCTTGAGGCACATAGAGTCGACTCTAAGCAATGATATTTGACTTTTGAGGCACACAGAGTTGACTCTAAGCAGTGACATTTGACTCTTGGGGGCACACAGAGTCGACTCTAGAAGGTCAATATTTGATTCCCAAAATCCAAAGAGGAGAAGTGTCACGCCCCAAAACCCAATTTCGAGGCACGACAGACGCCGTGCACTCGTGAAAGGGTCCCACAAATGCACAAGGCTCAGAACTTATCATACCACAATCTGATACCACCACAATCTGAAGATAAAATTTTAAAATTCACCCTGATATCATAAATCTCCAAATAAAGTCTAGTTTACAAGATCATGATTTATATCTAAAATTTCATATCCAATTACAATATGGCTAGCCTTCTAACTCGTCACTCCCCTCATTTTTCCCATCCTTGACTTCGCTTTCTAAAATGGTGGACAAGGAAAAACTATGAAATAACTCAGTAAGAAAAATATGGATAGCCATTAATTAAACTTATAGCATGCCAACAAGTGCAATCACGAAGAACAGATACGAGTACGGAAATGAAATAGACGTCTCCTCTATAAGTCATGGCCAGCATATAACACCCACTGGCAGGCGTCAGAATTTACCAATGTGTTCGCCCATTGGCAGGCATCAGAATTTACCGGTCATATCAGTAAACATGTCGACATGTGCTAGCGTTTAACCCCCACTAGCAGGGTCACTAATAACATGATCACATCGGAGACAAAACAGGCAAAAGTTAACAGAAAAATCATAATTCACCAATCACTTTCAAATCATCAAGACAATCAATTAAATTTCAAGTAGGCATGCTCAATTTAATGAAAAGCAAAAAAATTTCACTTCAAATCAGTCAAACTTACTTTTGTATAAAATGGGTTTACTCCCGTCACCACTTCAAAAACAAGTCAAAACATGCTTTTAAAAACAATACGGGCATTACCATAAATTTACTTACCTCACTCGCATAAAACTGAAGACTCGATCTCAGTGCTAACTGACAGAACGATTAGGAACCTAATCAAAATATTCCAAAATTAATACCATACCACGGATTCAAAAGTAAGATCATCATTAGGACTATCCTTAATCACGTTGCTATTTCTATCAGTCTCCACATTACCAGACATCTCCAAATTTGTTCTTATATTACAAACTAAAAATTTTAATCCCCGTTAATTGTTGGCCATTAGTGCGTGAACAGTACCCGTGAACAGTGCCCGTGAACAGTGCTCCCGCCGTGAACAGTACTGCAACTTCCAAAAAAATTGGCCAAAACACTAGCTAATTCACGGGATTTTTCTCCAAATTCTCACAGCAGTCAATTAACACTCAATCACATAAATTTCACTTGAATTAATGCTTAAATTTATCTTAAAGCTACCAGAATTCCTCCCCCATTTTAGGAAAAATTCAGACAACATAGGCAGCAATCAATTCATGAAATTCAAGCTTGGAGGAGCTGTCAACATACCAGAATTTTCAGCTGCAGAAACCGGAGCTGCAAGCTAGGGGAAGCCGGCGGGAATCTGCAAGGGAACTCACTGGTCTACCCAAAATCTGGAGAAACAACAGATTTAACATGAACCCAAGCTAAATCAAGCTGAAAAGATGGAGTTCATGGCTATGGCTTACCGGAAATATGCCCAGCAATCACACATAGCAGAAGCCGACGGACAGCAAGGGGAGGAAACAGTGCAGATCTGGAAAATTCTGGGTTTGGGAGAGAGAGTTCTAAGCTTGAAACTTGGTTCTTGAGCAAGAAAAGATGGAACAAACATCAAGCTTTCGCCAATTTTTTTTTCAAGGATGCGTCGGTGGCTTGGGGGGCTTTCGGGAGGCAAGCATCGGGAAGAAGGAGAGCAGAACTGCACAGTTGAGGAAGAAAGAAAGAAAGAAAAAGAAAAAGTCAGCCGATCCTTATCCAATATCTTTTCCCTTTTTAAGTCCCTCAACTTAGCAAATTTTTGCTATTAAGCCCCAACATAATATTTCCTCTCATAAAAGTCCTTAACTTAATGTTAAAATTCCAGAAATTTTGGGATATTACAAGAAGTTCTGGATGCAGGACAGAGTCGACTCTCTATATAAAGGGTTGACTTTAAGAAGCAAACAGAATCAACTTTAGACGGTCAAGATTTGACTCCCAAATTCCAGAGAATGGAGAAGTTTTGGACACAATGCAGAGTCGACTCACCATGTAAAGAGTCGACTCTAGGCAAGCAGACAAAGTCAACTATATAAGGTGTCACGCCCCAGAACCCAAATCTGAGGACATGGCAGACGCTGTGCACTCATGAGAGGGTCCCACAAATGCACAAGACTCAGAACTTATCCAATTCACATCTGACGTTACAATATCTTAACTCAGATATTTCAAAATAATTCTATATCCAACATGACTTAAGCTCAAAATCTACAGGTCAAATCTCTTGTAAACTAACAATCCATTAAATGAATTTATAAAATCTCCAATTAAAATCTAGTCTTACAAGATCATGATCTATATTTACAATCTATGTTCACTTTACAAGATGGCTAGCCTTCTAACTCGTCACTCCCCTCCTTTTTCCCCGTCCTTGACTTCGTTTCCTAAAATGGTGGACAAGGAAAAACTATGAGATAACTTAGTAAGTAAAATATGGAGTGCCCCTTATTAAACTTATAGCATGCTAACAAGTGTAATCACGAAAAACAGGTACGAGTACGGAAATGAAATAGACGTCTTCTCTATAGGTCATAGCCAATGTTATGAACCTCCCACTGGCAGGCACACTATTTTCTAGTGTATAATCCCACTGGCAGGCACACTATTTACTAGTGTATAATCCCACTAGCAGGATAACAGAAACGAACCGGTTCTATCAGTAACATGTCGACATATGCTAGCGTTTATAAACCTCCCACTAGCAGGCACACGAATAACATGACCATATCGGAGACAAAACCAGGCAAGATTTACAGAAAAATCCATGATTCACAATCACTCTCAATTTCAAGAATAAATCGAAAAATTTCCATGTGGGCATGGATTTAGCAGAAAAATCAAAGTTTACAAAATTCTCAGTTCATCAGGACAGTTAAATAAACTCCAAGCAAGCATGCTAATAAAATCAATTTAAACCTTGCCACCATCTCAAAAACAATTTAAAACATGCTTTGAAATCGAAGGGCGTTATCATAATTTACTTACCTCACTCGCATAAAACCGAAAACTCGATCTCAGTGCTAAATTGACATAACAATCAGGAACCTAATCAAAATATCCAAGAATTAATTACCGTACCACGGATTCAAAAGTAAAATCACCATGACTACCCCCTAATCACGATGCTATTCCTATCAATCTCCACATGACCACACATCTCCAAATTTGTTCTTATATTACAAACTAAACACTTAATCCACGTTAATTGTTGGCTATCAGTGCATGAACAGTACCCGTGAACAGTACTGCACTTCCATAAATTAGCAAAACAATGGCTAATTCACGGGATTTTTCTCTACACAAATTCACAACAATTACTCAAGCTAATTTACACTTAATTTAAACAAAACCCACTTAAAGCTACTGAAATTCCCCCATTTTTCCAGCAAAATTCGGACAACACAGAGCAGCCACAACAAGGACCAAATTCAGCAAAGGCAACAACCAATTGGATAAAATTCGGACTTAAGGGAGGTTGTCAACTTACCCACAATTTTCCAGCTGCAGAACCTGACCTGGCAGGGGGAAGAGGCCGGCGGCAATTCTACAGGAAACTCACGGGATTAACCCAAAATTGAAGGAACAAGAGGAAATTAAAGTAACCCAACTTAAATCAAAGCTAAAAGGATGAAATCATGGTTGTTTCTTACCTAAAAAATGCCCAGAATTCGCACAAGCTGCAACTCGCGGACGGTAGAGGGAGGAAGATGCAGAGCAGATCTGGAATTTCTAGGTTGAGAGAGAGAGTTCTAAGTCCTAAAACTTGTTATTGAGCAAGAAAGAAGGAGAAATTTCAAGCTTTGTCACCAATTTTCTCAAGGGATGGGTGCTGTCGGGCTTGCTTCTTGTTCGGCTGCAGGGGGAAGAAAAAGAAGAGCAGACGCGCGGGTGAGGAAGAAAAGAGAAGGAAAAAAAAAAGCTGATCGTTATCCAATTCACTTTCTCTTTTAAGTCCCTCAAGTTTGGAAATTTTGGCTAATAAGCCCCAAAACAATATTTTCTTACAATCAAGTCCTTAACTAAGTGCTAAAATATCACAAAATTTTGGGATATTACATAAGGTCAAGATTCGACTCCCAAATTCCAAAGAGTGAAGAAGTTTTGGACACAATGCAGAGTCAACTCTCTATGTAAAGAGTCGACTTTAGGCAGGTAGACAGAGTTGATCATACAAGGCCAAGATTCGACTCCCAAATTCCAGAGAGTGGAGAAGTGCTAGATGTACTGTAAAGTCTACTCTCAACATAAAAAGTCGACTCTAGGCAGGCAGACAGAGACGACTATATAAGGTGAAGATTCAACTCCCGAATTCCAAAGAATGGAGAAGTTATGCACATAAGACAGAGTTGACTCTAAGAGGCAGATAGAGTTGACTCTATAAGGTCAAGATTCAACTCCCAAATTCCAAAGAGTGGTGAAGTTTTGGACGCAAGGCACAGTCAAGTTTTAAAGAGATTCGATACTCATTTTCAATAGTCAACTCTTAAGAAAAAAATATTTTATATTTCTACGTGAAATATTTTGGAAACTCAAAAATATGTGCACATTATTTTTGTGGACAAATTACATATTTAAATCATTCAAATAAAAAATGAATAATATAATTATATTAACTAATGTGTTAAGTGTTAAGTAATATTTAATAAAGTAATAAAAATCAACAAAGAAATTAAATTTTAGAAATAAAAATGAGTTTTTTTGAAGTATATGAATCAAACAATGGACAAGAATGGTAATTTGAAGTTTTAGCAATACAATACACATTGGTTATGAGTTATGCCATTTGAAATTTGAACAAGTTTTACAACATGGGATATGCTGTTGATTGGAGGGGAAACCTTTTAGCAACATGATCTATGATGCTGAAGGTTTTATATATACTCCCACCCCAACTGAGCTAAGCAATTCTTTTATTTCTCCTCCCATTCTTTCTGTGTGATATGCTCTTTGCATGCCTCCTCCATTTCTCAGCCTTTTTTTTTTCTTCATTTTTTCACAAATCCTCCATATCTCACTCATTTTTTATCCATTAATTATCTATCAAGTATCATATATTTATTTCCTTTTATCATAAAATTCTCATACATATATCAGTAATTAAATTAATTTTCTTCAACTTAATTCTTCATTCTCTTGAGGCTCATATTGTGATTATATTGTATTCAATCTTTTTATAAACATTAAGTCATTAAGTATGTTTTAATTTATTTGAAAGTTAATAAAATTATAAATGACTATATATATAATAATTACTAATTTTGGTTTTTTGTTTGTTTTGTAGGTAAATTTTTATAAATGACTATATATATAATAATGACTAAATTAATTATAAATGACTATATATATAATAATTACTCATATTGTGATTGTATTGTATCCAATAACTTTAAGCTTTTATTGCAAATTTTTCAGTGATTGCTTTTAATATCTTGAAAATTTCTTCTATTTTGATTTTTATCTCTCTTACTCGAGATATTAGAGTCTCTCTTTAATAGACCTTATTTCTTCTTTTATTTCTTTCAAAATTTCTAGAGTTTTTGACATTATTTATTCTTTCTTAATAGAATCAAATTCTTGAGAAAGGGATTTTCCCATTTCTTTAATTCTTCTTAGGGTGTTTTCATCAATTGTTTCTATTTTTAGAATTTTATATATGATAATTGTATCTTCTATATCTATTATACTTTTTCGTAATGTATTGAGTAAATACATGTTAATTTGATTTATTTGTTCATTGCTCATGCTGATAGAAGTGTATTAATAATATTTCTTAATGTATTTATTATTTCTCTTTTTGTTCTTATTTTGTAATCAAGAGTTCTAACTCTCATTGTATTTTCAATACTTACTTTTGGAGCTTTGCTTTCTAAGTTCGCTAGGTTTCTCTTTTCAAATTGAGCTAGTTGCTCAATTTCATCATAAATTATAACTAATCTATCTTTATAGAGTATTCCTTGATTCATTATATTTTATTAGGATTATAGTGTCACTTTTTTAAAACTTAGAGGACTGTTCTATTTTAATTTTAAGTTGATTCTTCCATTAAAACTAATAAAAAATCTTGTACAGTAGATCATTCTGAAATATTTTCCAAAGTTTATAGGCCACTTAGAAATGAAACATACTTTCTAGACTAAAATGAAATCAAGTTGATAGTTAATAGACTAATTTTTAAATTAAGCCGTTATTTATTTATCCAAATTCTTCCAAACATTTTGGAGGTGGAAATTTGATTAAGTTTTGTTTTAATAATTGATCCAGGATGCTAGACACTTTGAAGTCCATAAATGAGTACATTCTTTGTTGAAGTTCCTTAAGTGTGGATTTCCTCTTTTGGACTTGATCTTGCAAGATCTTAACACTTGACTTTTAAATTGAATTAGATATGTTAAGTAAGACCCTTTTTAGAGTTATTGTGACTATCACAAATTCTGCTTTCATGTGCTCCAACTCCTTTTTTACTACATTACTTGGTAGGAAATTTCCATGCTTAGCAATTTAAATTTCCAAGTAAATTATGCAGCATTTTGGCTTGAAGATTGTATAGTAAGCCCCAATGCATGCCTTGGACACACATGTCAATAGAGGAACTTTCACTAATTTTCTTCCTGTTGTTAAGGACAAGACTTCTCCATTTCAAAATGAAGTCTATGATAGATTCATCTTTTCTTTGCTTAATGTTGGCAAGTTTAGGTAAACCAACAATACGCTTAGTATTGTAAAATTGTGTTAGGAATTCCTACTTTAGTTGGTTCCAATTATCCACTAACTCAATAAGACAGTCAGTGCCCCATTCTAAAACTACATCATCTAATGAGCAAGCAAATTGTTACACCATGAGATTCTCATAGGTGCTAGCATTGTTGCATGTTTCAACAAAATGCATTATGTGTTGCCTTAGGTTGCCTTTCCTATTGAACTTCTAGAATTTTGGTGGCTAGTAGCCATCTAGTAGGTTTAGATTATGAATCTTGCAAGTATAAGGCATGGTGTACACAATTGAAGATTGTGATGTTCTACTTTGCTTTGCTTGAATTACATCATCAACTAAAAGTTTGAGTAGTGGAAATGTAAGGGATGCCATAATAGTTGGAGGTGTCTCGAAAAGCACTTTAAAGAATGGTTCGATTTAGTTGCTCTTACTTTTGTTGCTCTAAGCTTTCCTCTATGGTAACTTGCTTACCCTGGTCTAGAGTATTTTGCAAGTTTTCTTTGTTTTTAAGGGTTTTCCCAATTATTAAACTTGATGTTGTTCAATTATTTTAATTTGACAGGTGTTAAGCCATTAAAAGTTCTCAAAATTCCTTGATTTAGCCATCCTTTTCATCCACAACTTTTCTTAAGCTTACCATAACTTTGATGAAAGGATTTAGGTTGTCGTGTACGACATTAGTGACCAAGGTAAGCAAGAGGGGCTCAGATAATGAGGAAGGATAATCAACATATCTTAGCTTTAGAGTAAGTTTCTAACTAGGTGTGATACCCCAAAAATTTCTAGAATAAATAAGTGTGAGTTAAGGACTTGATTGTGAGAAAATATTGTTTTGGGGCTTATTAGCTAAAACTTCAAAAGTCGAGAGATTTAAAAGATAAAAGAATATGGATAAGGATCAGTTATTCTTTTTCTCCTTTTCCTCTTTCTTCTCAGCCCGATTCTGCTCTTCTTCTTCTTCTCCCCGTTGCAGCCCACCCGAAAGAAGAAAAAAAAAGGGAACCCAGCCATGCCTTGGAAAACCAGTAAGGAGGCTTGATGTTATCCTTCTTTTCTTGTCTAAGGACAAGATTTAGGAGCTTAGAAACCTTCTCCCCCTGCTGGAAATTCCAGATCTGCTCTACTCTGTCTTCCCCTGTCCGTGAGCTGCAGCTTGTGGGTGTGATTTCTGGGCATTTTTCCGGTAAGCCACAGCCATGAACTCCATCTTTTCAAGTTGATTTAGCTTGGGTTCATGTTAAATCTGTTGTTTCTTTCAATTTTGGGTAGATCCCCCTCAATTCCCCTGCACTGCCGCCGGCTTCTCCCCCTGCTAGGTCCGGTTTGCAGCTGGAAAATTTTGGTATGTGGACAGCCCTCCAAGCCCCGAATTTGTCCATTTATTTTCTGCCTTGTGTGTCTGAAAATCTGCTGGAAATAGGAGAGAAATTTGATAGCAATTAGACCATGATTTAGCTTAATTCAAGTGGGATTTATGTGATTGAGTGTTAATTGACTGCTGTGAATTTTAGAGAGAAAATCCCGTGAAATTAGCTAGTGTTTTGGCTAATTTTTGGAAGTTGGAGTACTGTTCATGGATACTGTTCATGAATACTGTTCATTGATACTGTTCACGCACTAATGGCCAACAATTAAAGGGGATTTAAATGTTTAGTTTGTAATATAAAAACAAATTTGGAGATGTTCGGTAATGTGGAGATTGATAAGAATAGCATCGTTATTAGGGGGTAGTCATGGTGATTTTACTTTTGAATCCGTGGTACGGTAATTAATTCTTGGATATTTTGATTAGGTTCCTGATCGTTCTGTCAGTTTAGCACTGAGATCGAGTCTTCGGTTTTATGCGAGTAAGGTAAGTAAATTTATAATAATGCCTGTACAGTTTTTAAAAGCATGTTTTGATTTGTTTATGAAGTGGTGGCGGGATTAAACCCGTTTTATACAAAAGAAGTATGACTGATTTGAAGTGAAATGTTTATGCTTTTCATTAAATTGAGCATGCCTACTTGAAATTTAATTGATTGTCCTGATGATTTGAAAGTGATTGGTGAATTATGATTTTTCTGTTAACTTCTACCTGTTTTGTCTCCGATGTGGTCATGTTATTAGTGACCCTGCTAGTGGGGGTTAAACGCTAGCACATGTCGACATGTTATTGATAGAACCGGTTCGTTCGAGTGACCTTGCTAGTGGGGGTTATACACCAGCAAATAGTGTGCCTACCAGTGGGAGGTTTATAACACTGGCCGTGACCTATAAAGGAGACGTCTATTTCGTTCCCGTACTGTATCCGTTTTTCATGATTACACTTGTTGGCATGCTATAAGTTTAGTTAAAGGCTATCCATATTTTACTTACTGAGTTTATCTCATAGTTTTCCTTGTCCACCATTTCAGGAAGCGAAATCGAGGATGGGGAAACCACGAGAAGTGACGAGTTAGAAGGCCAGTCATTTCGAGTTTGATATAGGTTTTAGAAATAAATCATGCAAGATAGATTTTACCTTGAATTTATGAGATCGAAACAGATTTCGGTCATTAGATCAAATACTTGGATTTAAGTCATTTTGGATATAAAAATAAATTGAGATGTTTGATTTAAGTTATGGAGTGGTATCAGATTGTGGTATGATTAAGTTCCGAGCCTTGTGCATTTGTGGGACCCTCTCACGAGTGCACAACGTTTGTCACGCCTCAGATTTGGGTTTTGGGGCATGACAGATTTAGTGGTATCAGAGCTTAGGTTAAATTAATCACCTCCAGATTGAGTGGCATCAAAGCTTAGATTTAATTAAATACCTAGGTTTAATTGAATACCTAGGATTTGTTTGGAACTTGGCTGGCCAATGGATTTTAGAACCGTGGTGAGATGAGTGATTGGGTTATATAAGGGATGATTTTGATTCATGTTGCCTGAATTTTCTAATCCATTTTGATGAGATAGTAATCTGATTGTTCTTGTTTCTTGCCTTCATACCCTGTGTAGATTTGTGAAATTAATCTTATCCGCCATGTTCTTAAGACCTTGTTTTGAAACTTGGTCATTTTTTGATAGTCCGAACTTGTTTAGACTTGTTACTTGAATAGAATTTTTGTATGCTCTTTTGCCACCATTGTAAAATCTGGGGAGTTGCAGAGATCTTTTGTTATTGATCCTGTTGGTCTCTACAGCATAGCTGGTTGAGAAATTTGTTCTGTTTATCACATGACCAGTGGAAGATAGGCAACCCTCTACTTTGTAAGAGATTCAAGGCTATTTTAGCAAATGTTGTGTGTTTTCTGGATGCGTTTTAGGAGCTGGATAACTTGGTAGTTTTGCTACTCATTATCTTTCTGAAGGTCTTACAGTGAAATTTCACTTTTTCCATTTAGAGCTTCATGGTCTTTTCATGTGGCTCATTTTTTCTATATTGGTTAATCAAAAACAGTGATCATTCAATTGAAATTGCCGTGTTTTTGTGAAGATGGGCAAGCTGTCATAAAGTTAAACTCTCTATTGTTGGCAATCTCTACATTCTTGATACCTGGAAACCGCTTGAAACTCTTGAAATCCATCCTGAATCTTTCTTGAGATTGCTTTGTACTTGTTCTTGAAACTGAAATCCAAAGGAAATGGATAATGATTATTGAAATCCTCATTATCTTGATACTTGTTTGAAACTATTTCTTGAAACTGTTTCTGGCATTGTGCTTGGAATCGGTTTGTAAACCTTGCTTGAAATTAATTCTTGTTAGAGTTCTACTCTTGAAAATCAACTGATATTGTTCTTGGAATCTATTCTTGAAAATCAATTGATATTTGGTTTTTGGAATCTAGTTTGAGTTGTCCTTGAAAAGGTTCTTGTTTTGACACTGGTTCTTGTTCAAATTCTGTATACTGCTTTCGCTCAAATCCTACATATTCTGCTAGTTCTTGTTTTAGTATACCTGTTGATCTTCTTGATTTTGATTTTGTTCATATAGACACCTCTTTAAGAGGGGTGATGATTATTAGAAAATACCTATATGAGGCATCCTAATCCTTGTCTCTTGCAAGTGTTAATCTCTGTATTCTTGATGTCTTAGTTTTGACTTGACTTTAGGATGTCTAGGATGACTTGATGGTAAATCTGCTTAGCCTCCATGGGCTACGAGGTGAAGGGGTAGTCTTTGAAGTACCTGATGCCCTAGAGTTTTGTTCTGAGAGAAATGGTTCTTTTATCTGGCTACCTTGATTTTTGTTTGCCCTTTTAATTAGAAGACAGTAATTTTCTAAGTGTCCTAATCCCCACTATTGATTTTTTTTTTGTTAATTAATTCTAGTACTTGAGGTGCTAGATCTTGACATCCTGATTATATCTGCTCTTGAATCCTTGTTCTCATTGTCATTATTGAAATCTCTTTTGTGGGCCCAATTTTTGGAATTCTATTGCTTGTTTCATGGTTAACTCTTGTTTCTCAATTTTGACTGCTTGGTTAAATTTGATCTTGATTCTTGGTGAATGCCGTTTTGTTGCTGAATTTTTGAGGCATTCTACCTTGCACTCTTATATTCCAGTATTCTTCCAAGCATTCATATTTTCCACTGATTTCATTCTGATGCTATTTTGAAAATTCTTACATGTCTTTTGATGGTCCTAGCTTTTAACTCTTGTTAATTGCTAAAATCTGTTTCTCGATTCCAATTGCTTTGTTAAACATGACCTTACTTATTGGTTGACCTTGTTGTGGCAGAATGTATAAGGCATCCATGCACTCGTTCATTCATTCATGATCCATATATCCATCGGATGCCTATCCGTCTTTGATAGAGTTCATGTTTTGTTGTACTAGTCTTTAAATCCATGCCATTCTTTGCCAACTTGTCTTGTGTTGGGTTCATAGCGTAACCCCACAATTGTTCTTTTGTGGCTTTGGCAGGATTTATTTCTATTCCTTGTGTTTCCCATATCACCCCAGCTTCTAGTAGCTTATTTCATGGTAACCCTGTTAAGTAGTTAGAGTTCTGCTTTTAGGATTAATTGTGGTTTGTTATCAGAGTGGTGCAGCGGAAGCATAGTAGGCCATGTTCTGTTCATAAAGAGTTGGTGAGGCATTTATTTTGTCTCGGATTGTGTGAAGCCATTCACCACTCGAAATGGTCCTCAATTTGCGTTTTGAGGACAAAACTCCTTTTTAGGAGGGATGGATGTGATACCCCAAAAATTTTTAGAATAAATAAGTGTGAGTTAAGGACTTGATTGTGAGAATATATTGTTTTAGGGCTTATTAGCTAAAACTTCAAAAGTTGAGGAATTTAAAAGAGGAAAGAATTTGGATAAGGATCAGTTATTCTTTTTCTCCTTTTCCTCTTTCTTCTCAGCCCGATTCTGCTCTTCTTCTTTTTCTCCCCGTTGCTGCCCACCCGAAAGAAGAAAAAAAAAGGGAACCCAGCCATGCCTTGGAAAACCGGTAAGGAGGCTTGATGTTATCCTTCTTTCCTTATCTAAGGACAAGATTTAGGAGCTTAGAAACCTTCTCCCCCTGCTGGAAATTCCAGATCTACTCTGCTCTGTCTTCCCTTGTCCGTGAGCTGCAGCTTGTTGGTGTGATTTCTAGGCATTTTTCCGGAAAGCCACAGCCATGAACTCCATCTTTTCAGCTTGATTTAGCTTGGGTTCATGTTAAATCTATTGTTCCTTTCAGTTTTGGGTAGATCCCCCTAAATTCCCCTGCACTGCCGCCGACTTCTCCCCCCCTGCTAGGTCCGGTTTGTAGCTGGAAAATTCTGGTATGTGGACAGCCCTCCAAGCCCCGAATTTGTCCATTTATTTGCTGCCTTGTGTGTTTGAAAATCTGCTAGAAATAGGGGAGAAATTTGATAGTAATTAGACCATGATTTTGCTTAATTCAAGTGGGATTTATGTGATTGAGTGTTAATTGACTGCTGTGATTTTTGGAGAGAAAATCCCGTGAAATTAGCTAGTGTTTTGGCCAATTTTTGGAAGTTGAAGGTACTGTTCATGTTACTGTTCACGCACTGATGGCCAACAATTAATGGGGATTTAAATGTTTAGTTTGTAATATAAAAACAAATTTGGAGATGTTCAATAATGTGGAGATTGATAGGAATAGCATCGTGATTAGGGGGTAGTCATGGTGATTTTACTTTTGAATTCGTGGTACGGTAATTAATTCTTGGATATTTTGATTAGGTTCCTGATCGTTCCCGTACTGTATCCGTTTTTCGTGATTACATTTGTTGGCATGCTATAAGTTTAATTAAGGGCTATCTATATTTTACTTACTGAGTTTATCTCATAGTTTTCCTTGTCCACCATTTCAGGAAGCGAAACCGAGGACGAGGAAACCACGGGAAGTGACGAGTTAGAAGGCTAGCCATTGTGAGTTTGATATAGGTTTTAGAAATAAATCATACTTTTGTAAGATAGATTTTACCTTGAATTTATGAGATCAAAACAGATTTCAGTCATTAGATCAAATACTTGGATTTAAGTCATTTTGGATATAGAAATAAATTGAGATGTTTGATTTAAGTTATGGAGTGGTATCAGATTGTGATATGATTAAGTTTCGAGCCTTGTGCATTTGTGGGACCCTCTCATGAGTGCACGACATTTGTCACGCCTCGGATTTGGGTTTTGGGGCATAACACTAGGTTTGAAGCTAATTTCCTTGTCTTCATTGGATTTTAAAAAGAAGTACTCAACATCATTCGTAGGTTGGAAAGGCAACTAGATGGCTGATGATTGTTTTCTCAACGCAACCTCCTTATAGCACCTTCTAGTGAACTACCTTAAGGGGAACACCAACTTAGACTTGGTCATGCATGCCTTGACATGGGTTACCAAGACAGATTGATTGGAAAAGATTTGAGTTTTTCGAGCTGTAAGAGGAGTAGCAGTTTGCCATGTACGACTTTAGTGACCAAGGTAAGCAAGATGGGCTCAGTGAATGAGGAAGGATAATCAGCATACCTTAACTTCAGAGGAAGCTTTTAACTAGGTTTGAAGCTAATTTCCTCGTCTTCACTAGATTTTGAAGAGAAGTACTTGACATCATTTGTAGGTTGGAAAGGTAATTGGATGGCTGGTGATTGTTTTCTCAACACAACCTCCTTACAACACCTTTTAGTG
Organism: Rubroshorea leprosula; assembly: GCA_020521535.1. Classification (NCBI taxonomy): domain Eukaryota; kingdom Viridiplantae; phylum Streptophyta; class Magnoliopsida; order Malvales; family Dipterocarpaceae; genus Rubroshorea; species Rubroshorea leprosula. Next base: position 627,503 of record BPVZ01000103.1, read on the forward strand.
AACTACCTTAAGAGGGACACCAGCTTAGACTTTGTCATGCGTGGCTTGACATTGGTTAGCAAGAAGGATAGATTGGAAAAGATTTGAGTTTTTGGAGTTGCAAGAGGAGTAGTGGTTTGCTTTGAGTCTACCATGTTTGGTATGATGTGATGGAATTTTCTCTTAATTGAATAATGAGAGGCAAAGATCTCCATAGTGGAGTCGCTAAAGATGTGTAGTCACAAAATCTACAAAAATGAAATAATGTATATTAATTTGCAAAATAATAAATACATATTACAATGAATTTAGAAGAAATGAGAAACAATTTTTGGTTCAAGGTGTTGCAATGCATGTGCTCAAACTTTAAGTGGTGACAAATCTAGAACAACATGATTCTCTAATTAACAACTTGATTTGGATAGAAGGGATTGAACTTGTTCTTGTCCTTTAAGGGATTTGAGACTTGTCTTTGAGATTTTTCCTCCTTGTCAAAGATTTAGAACTTACGTTTGGCAAAGGGTTGAAATCGTGCATTGTTGAGACTTGAAACTTTGAAAATTGTCGAGAGTTTTAAAGCTTGCAATTCCTCTCTTTTTCTCATTTATTTCATCAAATGATTGGCCTATTTATAGCTAAAAGAAGCTCTCCAAATGACCTCAAATACCTTTTACTTTAAAAATAATTTAGTCATTTCATCAATAAATTTACTTTGATTAAATAGAAAATATCACTTTGAAGATTTGCAACCCCAACTTTTAAGATTTTACTAGGATAAAAATATTTTAATTTTAACAATTTTTTTTTAATGTCTATCAGCGTCCCCTCAAAATTAATCTATTTGCACATTTTTATATAGAAAAAGTAAATTAATTTTAACATACACTCATTTTTTAATAAAAGAATAACTAAAATTTTAAATAACAGTTAAAACTCCCTTTTTTTTATGGCTCTTTTTTTAGGCCTTTTTTTAAGTCCATTTTTTTCATTTGTTTAGCCTGTTTCAATTCAATGGGCTTTTCTCCTTTTCGTTTTTTGCCTAAATCCATCTACGGTAACTTTTTTTTTAAGTTTGC
>BPVZ01000103.1:637636-655657 GCA_020521535.1 Rubroshorea leprosula
TTTTTATGTAAAAATATTTTAATTTTTTTCTATTTAAGGATATCAACTTTCAATATTTTAATTAAAAAATCAATTTGCTACCTTAGTATTATCATCTAATTAATCTTTAAATAGAAAACATTAAAAGTTAATATTTTTAAATAGAAAAGGTTAAAAGTTGACATTTTTAAATAGAAATAATTAAAAGTTAGTATTCTAATTTAAAAACTTAAGTCAACATTCTCAAGTAGACAAAAATATAAAGTTGATCAACTTATTTACACCTTTTCTCAGCCTTTATCCAAATTTTGCCTTGCACTTTTATGAATTGATTTTGTTTTTTTGGGAGAGCAAAGCCATGGAGCAGAAGCAACTTTGGCCTTCTTTTCCCTTTTCACAACTTGACGCTTGAAGCAATAGCCATCACCAACCAGGGCAGTAGAAATCCTGCGAAGCAATGGTAATGGCCGAAGGTCTTTATTTCTTCATGGTAGAGCAACTCACCAAACAAAACCAGGTGCATGCTCATCAAAATCTCCGACCGGGCTCCGTTGTTTACAATTGGATAATCTCAAATCAAGGTTCCTTTCTTCTTTTTCTGGCTCAGATCTTCTCTCTCTTTCCGAGATCTCTTGACCCATTTGCACCAAAACCCCTCTCTTCTAGGGATTCGGTGATGTGGGATGGGTGATCGAGTTAATGTTCATACTAGTTGCGTGTCTCAAACTTGCAGCCTCCGTGATCGACGTCCACCGTCGAACCCTGCAATGCCGCCTCGCTACTCTTAATCACCATGCTGCCTTTATGCATTTCCGTATGGAGCATTCAATTAGCTAGTATTCAGAGATTATTCATCATTTTCTACTTTATTTTTATTATTTCTTTTTCAATTTTATTTGAAATTTATAATTTTTAACATTTATTAAATTCCTGATTTTTCCTTAAATTTTATTATTCTTATATTTTCTTATTTTTTATTAAATTCGAAAATTTTATTAAAAATACAGGATAAAAATCAGATTATGACAAATAATATTCTTAATAATGAAATAGGGATTCAATTTAAATAATAATGACTAGATGAAGATTTAATTTAATAGTAAACTAATCTCAAATACACAATATTTTAATATATCCAAAACAATATATTTGAAAATATATTTAGAAATACATGCATATGAAATTCATTTTTCTTTATCTATTGCGATTGCGATGTATTTTAAAATGTGTATTTAAAAGATAATTAAAAATTTATTTCCATAAAAGTTTTACATATCATACATATACAAGATCTAACCATTCATTTCTCCACTTTGGTTGAGATTTATTTATTTTTAAATTTTTATTAAAAATAATTATTATTATTTTATTTAAAAAGTTATAATAAATCTAAATTATTAAAAGTTACAAGTAAATCTCTACTTTTGAAATATACATATTTTAAATACATATATTTAAAATATATCAAATACAAATACACATTTCCAAATACAACCTAATACGTATTTGTATTTGAGGTGAGTATTTTAAACACATGTATTTTAACTTCTATTAAATTTAATCCTCTTTTAATGTTTTTTTAAAAGGAATCCCTCTTTCATTAATAAGATAACTACTTATATTTTCCATATTAAAATAGGAACCATATTTAATTGTCCAAACTACAACAAATTGTAAAATAAAAACCATTAGATAGAGATTGGGACCTCTAATATATGTAATACAATCTGATACAATCCAAATTGCACTACATTTTTTTATTTAAAATATTTGAATCCATTGCATGTAAGTCCTAAACACCACCTCCTTTCTACTCCTAGGTAGAACACACACTATTAGAAAACGTAGCATATTTGACAAGATTATATTCGACAGCCAAGTTTCTGATGAAAATGTAAACATAATCGACAGAAAGATTGATGAATATGTAAAATTGACGATGATAATGGAAACTTGGTGCTTAATTGACAACATTTATATTCGGCAACCTTTCTGTTGAATATATCTACATATTTGATAGAAATATTTTTGACGAATATGTTTATTCGACACAAAGAGGCTGTCAAATATGTAGAAGTGCTCTCTATTATGTTAGGGAATGACATCATTTCCTCTGTATATTCGGCAGCTTTGGCTGCCGAATATACTAGTTCATATCACCCCTGATTCTTCTTTCTTCCCCATTTTTGCTTCTCCTTGTACGGTGGTAGATTTGGTTTCTTCTCCGACAAAGCTTGCTATCGCTGTTCTTCTGTCGCACCCTCTATTGTCAAAATCTCCACTCTACGCTAGTGCCGGTGAGTTTGCCCCTCTCCTGGTCGATTGATTGATTTATTTTTTCTTTTATTTTCCTTGGATTTACAGTCGGCACATTTGCATTGTTCCTTGTTGATTCGTGCCTTTTGGTCCAGCCTCCAACTCCTCTAAGCCACCACGCCACTTGGAGGAGGTTCCTTGTAAGTTGCAACACAGTTTTTTTTTTTTTTTTCTGTTTTTTGTTGTTGTTGGTTTTACTTGTTTTTTCCTTGGATTTGGGTTTACAATACCCCAATTTTCATTTTTTGTAGGTTGAAATCCAGCTTTTACTGGCCCCACAGCATCAACGTCCCCACTACAGAGGTAATTGGGATTTTTGTGGTTTTTTTATACATAAATATACTGTTTTATTTGTAGATTAGTGTAAATTATTGCTACTATTGCATGAATTGTCAGTGAATTGCAATTATTTTTTTCAAGTTTTTGAGATTGAGATTTGTACTTAGTTGAAGAGTTGTTTTTAGTAAATTTGTATGTACAAAGTTAGGAATTTTGGATTATTGTATTTGAGATTAAGGTTGAGATTGATATTGAGATTGATGTTTAAATATCTATGGTTATTGAAGTAGAGTGATATTTATGTTGAGTTTTTATGGTTGTAAATTTGTTATTTATTTCAAATTAGCTTGATTTGAGATATTGATATTGAGATTGAGATTGAGATGTGCATTACTATTGAACTAAAATGATATTTAGATTAAATTTTTATATATCAAATTCATTATAAAATTATGATTTCATTATTTGCTTGATTGATAAATATTGATTTTTTAATCAATTAATTGATTGATTAGAGAATTATGATTATATGCTTTAACTGTGAAGTACATTATAATTAATTACATTATTAGTTAAACCATAATTAATTATAATGATTATAATTGATTGATTAATTAAATCATAATTACATATTTACTTGCTAAGTAAACTATGATTAATTAAATTAATTAATTGATTATAAAATTATTATGTGTTAAATGGATAGTAAAGATTATTTTTAGAGCAAAATAGACAATCAAGATTACTTTGAGAGCAAAATGGATAGACAATTGTACTTTGACAGCTAAATGGACAGTTAACCAAATTTGACAGCCAAATGTACAATCAACCCTACTTTGACAGTTAAATGGACAGTCAACCCTATTTTGACAGCCAATATAATGGTATAATTTCTTTTTCCTTTTCCCTCCCATAATTTTTTATTTCATGTTGGTGCATACCATTTACAAACATATTATTTAATTTATGTTAATTTATATAGGAATTGTTGATGATACTCCTAAATCATTATGGAATTATCCATCTCGGAGCCCTCCAAAGAAGAAGTTGACAAAAGCACAATATGATGGCATAATTTCTTCTTCCTTTTCCTTCCCATAATTTTTTATTTCATGTTGGTGCATACCATGTAATATCCCAAATTTTCGGTAATTTTATCATTTAAGTTAGGGACTTATTTTGGAAAAAAATATTGTTGGGGCCTAAGAGTGAATATTTATAAACTTGAGGGACTTAAAAGAAGAAAGAAATTTGGATAACGATCGGCTGGGATTTTTTTTCTCTTTCTTCTTCCTTATCCGCGTGTTTTGCTCTTTTTCTTCTTCTTCCCTACAACAAGCAAGGAAACCCAGCCAAGTCGACAGCCCCCCCTCTTGAAAACCGGTAAAGCTTGATGATTTTTCCCTCCTTTCTTGTTCTAGAACACATATAGAACCCAGAAATCTCCCCCCCACTATAGAAAAATCTCGGATCTGCTCTGCTCTGTTTCTTCCGTCTGCTGCTCTATTGTGTGGGGGTGATTTGCTCAGGTTTCTGGTAAGAAAACAGCCACCAATTCCTCTCTTCAGCTCTAAATTGGCTTGGGTTCACTCTACTTGCTTTTATTTCTGTCAATTTCGTGTTAGGTCTCTGCAAATCCCGTCCCTGCCATACCGCCAGATCTGGTTCTGCTTGCCAAAAAATTTCGATAAGATGATAGCTTCCTTAAGTTTGGATTTTTATTAGTTAATTGCTGCCCTAGGTTGTCCGAATTTTCGCTAAAATGGGGGAGGAATTCCGGTAGCTTTAGGACAAAATTTAAGCATTAATTCAAGTGGAAATTATGTGATTTAGTGTTAATTGACTGTTGTGAGATTTTGGAGAGAAATCCCGTGAGATTAGCTATGGTTTTGCCAATTTCTGGAAGTTGCAGTTACTGTTCACTGCGTAATTACTGTTCACAGTACTGTTCACACACTAATGGGCAGCAATAGGAGGGTTTAAATATTTAGTTTATATTGAGAATAAAATTGAGATGTCTGGTTATATGATTATTAATTCTGGAATATTGTGATTAGGTTTTGATCATTTTGTCACCCTAGCACTTGGGTTAAGCTTTTTGTTCTGTGCGATTTAAGGTAAGTAAATTATGGTAACGCCATTCGATTTCAGAGCATGTTTTAAATTGTTTTTGAGATGGTGGCAAGGTTTAAATTGATTTTATTAGCAACGAGCATAATTGGTTTGAAATGAAATTGTTTTCATTCGCATTGAGTAAAGCATGCCTACTTGGAATTGATTGAACTACCTTGATCATTCGCATTGAGTAGAGCATATGCCTACTTGGAATTGATTGAACTACCTTGATGAACTGAGAATTTTGTAAATGTTGAATTTTTCTGTTAAATCCATGCTCACACAAAAATTTGAGATTGATTGTGAATTACGGATTTTTTTGTAAATCCTACATGGTTTTGTCTCTGATATAGTCATGATTACTGTGCCCGCTAGTGAGAGGTTTATAAACACTAGCACATGTCGACATGTTTACTGATAGGACCAGTTCATTCTGTAATCCTGCCAATGGGATAATACATTGGTTATTATTGAAATCCTACTAATGGGATAAAACATTAGTTACTACTGTGCCCACCAGTGGGAGGTTTATAAACGCTGGCCATTACTTATAGATGAGACTACTACTGAATTTTCTTCTACATTAATGGTTTGTCATTGAACGCTTTGCTATTGAACTGAATTTGATTTTGTATTAACGGTTTATCATTGAACGTTTTGTTATGTTAAACTGTTTATCAGGCATGCTAAAAATTTTACCCAAGGGCTATCCATATTTACTTACTAAGTTATCTCATAATTTTTCCTTGTCCACCATTTTAGGAAGCGAAGTCAAGGACGGGGAAAAACGAGGGGAGTGACGAGTTAGAAGGCTAGCCATCTTGTAAATTGAACATGGATTTTAGATATAAATCATGATCTTGTAAGCTAGACCTTATTTGGAGATTTTATGATATCATGGCAAATTTTAAAATTTTATCTTCAGATTTTGTGGTATTAGATTGTGGTATGATAAGTTCCGAACCTTGGGCATTTGTGGGACCTTCTCACAAGTGTACGGCGTCTGTCACGTCCCCAGATTTGGATTTTGAGGCGTGACATACCATTTACTAACATATTACTTAATTTTATGTTAATTTACATAGGAATTGTTAAGGATACTCCTGAATCATTATGGGATCGTCCATTTAGGAGTCTTCCAAGGAAAAACTTAACAACATCAAGGAATCATATCGCAATGCCCCAAGACATTCCATTGCCTAAAAATGAAGACAACTTTGTCTGTCAAATATGTGATATTCCTGGACATTTAGCTACTACATGCCTGCAACAATATAAAATAACTTGTCAATTGTGTAACCATGAGGGTCATACTGCAAAAGTTTGCCCAAATCGTTACCAATCAAAAATTGCGTCAAACCCATCCATAACACCTACTGTGTCCTCTAAAACTATTACGAAGATTTTTGGTAATGGTCTTTAGCTTCTTACATTTACAAAAATGGTCTTTGGATGAGGCATGTAAAAAATTACGTTCTATTTAAGAACCGTAGTATTTTTACCTTACTTACCTATATTCTGTAATATATTTTCTAATTTCCGTTATCCATGTATAAGATTAGGACATAGTGCTTTAATGTGTATTCTATGTCATGATACTTTAATTATGATAGTAGGTTATCTTTTATATTTATGTGTTTAAATTATATGTTTTTATATATGTTTAGAATATAGAGCTAATTAATTGGTAGAAATTTTATATAATATTACTTATAAATTCTAGATCAAAAGTTAGAAACAAATTAAGTAAAAAAGAAGAGGAAACATAAAAAAGCAAGAACCAGAGCAATAAGTAGAAGACTTAGCTACCTATTTTGGTCAAAACATTTGACCAAAAAAAGGCAACCCAATATCCCATTCTCAGAGAAAAAAAAAAAATTTTCATCGTTAAGCAATGGTGGAAATGATTATTATCAAGACAATGATCCTCTTATGCCATAATTGGTGCAACCCTCGACTATTTTAAATGATCATGTTTTGCTAGTGGCAGAGGAAGAATGTGTGAGTCAAGATGATGATCAAGAGGAAGAATTTGATGAAATGAAAACATTGGAAGAAGAAGTTCGAAATTATATAACCAAGAGTGATAGTGACCAAGGTTGTCAAAATCGAGAGTTTAGGTAAAATCATTTTGGTGAGGTAAAATCGGAATCGTAAAATCGAGAGTTTATTAAATTAATTTGAAATTTATATATTACTAAAATTAAACATCAAATATTTAAATTTAAAATTTATCTAAGAAGTTTTATTACTAATTAATTATTTGAAATCTTTTTTGTACATTTTTCTATTTTATGGTTATTAAATTATTTTAAATTTTAATAATTTTGACCTCAAAAAAATATTATAATAAAATATTGTTACTTTAACATATAAATAATTGATAAAACTTTAAAATTTTTACTTGAAAACTCAAAAATATCAAATTACAATGGACAAGATTCAAACCAGCACCACCAATCTATAAATAGTCTTACAAGCACTACTCCACCAATGCACTAGTGGTGGTTGTTTGTGAGATGATGACAAAAAAATTCATAAAACCTTTTAAATTTGTAAAATCTTGATTTTATCCGATTTTATGATTTTACTACGATTTTATGATTTTACTACGATTTTATGATTTTACTATCCCGAGTTTATGGAATTTCGATTTTGACTTCGATTTTACACGAACTGCATATGTATCTTATGATTTTACTCGCGATTTTTACAACCATGATAGTGACTAAATGTATCTTATTTGATTTTATTAATTAATTGAACAAGGGATGAAGGACTTTTTATATTTTTTTTGTTATAAGTTAATAAATTATAGACTGTTTTATATGTATATTTATATCAATATACATTTATAATTATTTATATTGATATTTATAGTGAAGTTATATTAATATATATATTTACATCTATTTACTTATAAATATATATTTGATATATTTATAGTTATTTATATATATTTAATTATGTAATGATATTTATATTTTTCATTATTTTCTTATTTTGTAAATTTCTTTAATCTCATTCCAATTTATGGAACGTGGAATTGAATCAGTTACAAGTCAAGTACTTTTCAATTGGCATTATAAGAAACATTTTTGTCTCTATTTTTAAAATAATTTTTTTTATCTTTTTATTTTTTAAATTAAAATTCAATAATAATTAATTTATTTATTTATTGTATTTATTTTAAAAAATAAATATAATATAAGTTAAAAAAATTTATAATAAAATGATTATTGTAATGTAAATGAATAAATATAATAATCTGATTAAAATAAAAAATATTTACAAAACTAAATACAAAATAATAATAATAATAATTATTATTTTAAAATAAATTTAAAAATAAAAATAACTATGATTTTGAGAGAAAAAATAAATAATTTTTATTAAAAGGGATTGACAGGAGCTTTGTTGAGCAGTGAGAATGAAATGTATGATTTCCATTATTGACAACCAATTTGTCAATTATATTTCCATTATCGACAAAATGGCTGCCGATTATAATTAGTTGCCAGTTGTACTTATAATCGGCAGGATTTCTGCCAATAATATATAGATATTCAACAGAAATTAGCTGTCGATTATATATAATTGGCAACTTTTTTCTGTCGGTTATGTTTTTATTACATTCAGCAGAAATGTTGATGGTTAAAGATAGAAACGACTCCTTTTTTTTTAGTATAATCGTCAACTTTGGTTGTCGATTATGCTTGGGTTATACCTCCCCCTTCCTTGCTTTCCCCATTTTCTTCTATTTTTCCTCTTGATTTGCTTTCTTCTCTAGTGAGCTTAGCTTTTGTCGTTCATGCTGCCCTGAGTAGCTGACCCATTTGCGTCTTGGTTTCGAAATCCCCATGCCATTAAAGGTAATTTTGCAGCTTTCTTGGTAGATTTTCTTATGTTTCTCTATTTGGTTTTCCTTTGGTTTACAGTCTGCATTCCTTCGCATTCTTGTAGATCTGACAGCTCCAAATCACACCATCGGCCAGAGGAGCTAATTGCCACTACCGCCACCACCTCCGCCTTGCCTAGAAATCGAGCATGCAGTACACAATTAGTTTTCCCACTGATTTTTTTTATTTCCCCTTTGATTTTGATCGAGATGAGAATGTAGAAATAGAGTTAGAATCAGGATGAGAAACTATAGAAAAAGAAAGTTAAGAGGAAGAAAATGATACAAATTAAAAGAGAAGGTTGAAAGTCTTTTTTTTTCCTTGTAAAAAATGGAAACAAATTCCAGAGCTATAAGCGAATTTGCAAAACTCCTAGAAGATAAATGTAATATCTATTCAGTTGGAAGTTATTGAAATGAATTATGTGAATAAATCACTATAACATGCAGTTTTTTTAACACTATGGGTAGAAAATTGGCACTTACCTCAATAGGTCAACGATGCCATAAGGAAACCCATGTGCAGATTCAACAATCTGAGATAACATTAAAATTTCTAATATGTTAACTTATCAGTGATACATAAACAAAGAAAAAAAAGTTCAACAACAGTGAGCTATTCATTTGAATGATGCTTACCTCAACAGGTCGACAATGCCACCCAAGAAACCACTTGAAACTATATTTTCTTTAATCATTTAGAATCCTCTCAGAAAATGCAAATTTGTTGGAGTCAAACTAAATCTTTTTTCTTTTATTCCCAATCATTTTTTCTTACCATTAGAACATTGGTCCAAATAAAAATTCCCTTAATGGGTTATATTCACATGACTTAAAAAAAAAAAAAAACCTTTATCAATCAGTTTAAAATTTTAGTTTTTTAAATGGAGCCTAAAGTTTTACTGGAAATAGATGCCATATGTGCTTGTACTTTTGAAATGAATAAATTTTGTTGAAAATATATAATAAATATTAATTTAAAATTAAAGAAATGATCTTTGATTTAATTACCCTAACTGGTACCTGGTCTAAATTTTGCACCTATTTGACTTAATGGCAGCTTGCTTTTAGCTTTAACAATGACAATTTCCTTTCTAACTCCCACCATGGAATATAGGAGTAGAGAACACTGTACAAACAAATAAAAAGAACATCATTGGAGGTGCAACAACTAAAGGATGATAACAAATAAACCCACTCTATTCAAATAAAATTAATTTAATCATTAAAAGAGAAGGTTGAAAGTCTTTTTTTTTTTTTTTCCTTGGATAAAATGTGAAATGTTACAGATTAAAAGAACGTGTTTAAATTCAAGGCCCAAATTATGGGTGGTCTGAGTTTGCAAAAAGTCAAACTCACTTTCAGTAATAAAGCCTAGCTAATTTATCATTTATTGGTAAATGGCCTAATAGAATAGAGCAAGTTTGGGAGCTTTAATTGCTATGATAGTTTTAGGCGAATCATGCAAATTAACCCTCAAACTTGCCAAGTGGTGTTAAATAAGCCCCTCAACCCAATATAGACACATCTCCACCTTATACTTTAGGAAGGTGTTAAATAAATTGCTACCATCATCAAACCATTTGAAAATAACAGAGATCTGCATCTGAGTGGGATCCACTGAGTGATGTGGCACACAGCTGGACCATTTTTTATGAGCTGGCCATTCACTTTGATGATTAGGCAAACAACTCAACGAGTTTTCTTTGACATAGGTGGAACTGGTTGGCGTGTTGACAATTATGCAATGAGTTTTTATGTATCGTGACAGGTACAAAATCTTATTGCCTAATTATCTCAAGAAAACACTGCCTATTAGTTCTGCAGGAGCAAATCTTTAGATTTCATCATCTACAAGATCAAAGAATATGCTGATCTCATGGTTTTTGTCGCCAAATCTATTTAAATAAAAAAAATTAGGGTTTCAAAAGTTCCCCTTCTTTGTTTGGCCTAACCCTCAAAATTAACTGAGTTTTTGTTAATTTGCTGAGTTGTTTGCCTAATCATTGAAGTGAATGGCCAGCTCATAAAAAATAATCCAACAGTGCACCACATCACTCAGTGGATCCTAGTCGGATGTAAATCTCTGTTAGTTTCAAATGGCTTAATGACGGTAAGGGCTTATTTAACACCTTCCTAAAGTATAATGTGGGGGATGTGTCTATTTTGCGTTGAGGAGCTTATTTAACACCACTTGACAAGTTTGAGGGTTAATTTGCATGATTCACCATAGTTTTAAACCTTACCTATTTGCGTTCCCCTAACCTCACCACCATGTCCCTATCCTATCACCAACTCAGGCACATTAAGAGCAACTTTTAAAGACTACATAGTACCAAACTAGGGACAAGAACAATTCAAAGGGTTCTGCAAGTTGTACTCTATCTCATTACACAAGATGCATGTTAGAAAACTGTGTTTTTGTTATGAGCTCAACAAAAAGGAGGAATGAGATATTTCCATGAATTGCTGTTTAAAAACCAGAGATATATTTCCTAAAACTGAGCTTATCCAAAAATAAATATATATATTTCCAAAAACTAAACAATTAAGTCTTACCAATTAAGGAAATGAGAGATTATGCATTCCATAATGGATCCAGCCTATCATGACTGCAACAAACGTCAAATTGTAGGCAGCTACATAGTAGATTTGTTGTAGCTATTGTTGCCTATTAGCTTCAATTTTATTTTTTATAGATTTAATTCATAGCTGTAGATACAAATTGTAGTAGTGGATTTTGAAGTATTGTGTTTGAGATTGAGGTTGAAATTAAAATTGAGATTGAGGTTTAGTTGCATATAGGTATTGTACTAAAGTGCTATGTATATTTAATTTCCATAAATAAAGTTATTTATTTTAAATTATTGAATTAGAGTGATATTTATATTGATTTTCTATATATAAAGTTATATATTTTAAATTTTGATTTGGATCTATGGGAGCCCATTTTTTATTTTTGTAGATTCAAAATCCAGCCTTCATCTCCTCTACCTTACCACCCCAACTGGAGACTGGTGTTGCCTCGCCTCTCCTCGCATCTTGGACGGTCAGTTTCTTCATTGAAAATTTCTTTTTTTTAATGAATTTTGGATTTATAGTAACTTATCCTTTGTTTTCTTTACATATTTTAGATTTAAATCCAACCTCTACAGCATTATCATACTCATTGCTAGAGGTAAGTGTAGGTTTTTTCATATATATATGCTATTTCTTTCAATTTGTGTGAGATTGAGATATGTATGATAATTGAAATGTTATTTTTATTAAATTTGTATATATAAAGTTTAGGAATTTCAGATTATTGTATTTGAGATTGAAGTTGAGATGTGCTTGGCTATTGAATCAGAGTAATGTTTATATTAAATTTCTATATATCAAGTTATTTATTTCAAATTATTCATTTTTGGTTTGAGTTTGAAAAATATATGCTAATTGAAGTGTTATTTTGATTAAATTTATATATATAAAGTTCGGGATTTCAGAGTATTCCATTTGAGATTGAGGTTAAGATGTATATAGCTATTGAACTGGAGTGATATTTGTGCTAAAGTTTTATATACAAAGTTATTTGTTTGTAGATATTGATTTTGGGATTATATTTGATATTGATATTGTGATATGTATGCTTGAAGTGTTATTTTTATTAAATTTTTATATATAAAGTTTAGGGACTTTGAGTTATGGTGTTTCAAATTGAAGTTTAAGTTCATATGGATGTTGAACTAGAGTAATATTTTTATTGACTTCTATATATAAAGCTATTTATTTTAAATTACTGATTTTGAAATTGAGATTAAGATGCTTATTAGTTGTTGAATTAGATTCATATTTGTATAAATTGAATTTATATATAAATTTATATATAAAGTAATTTATTTCAAATTATTAAAATTAAGTTCAGTATGCGTATGGTTATTGGCATATATGTTAATATATATTGTCAAATTGAAATTCAGATTAGGTAATTAAATGATGGAGGACTGCAGTTTGATAGATCGTCGTGTAAATGATCGTGGTTTTGTTACTAATGAATTTAAAGAGGGGGTACAATTTTTTGTGAGATTTGCATTTTCTAGACCCCAAGCAAAATCAGAGATCAAGTGTCCTTGTTCCAAATGTAGATGCAGGAAATGAGGGAACCCTGAGACTGTTTCCATGCATTTGTGTAAGCATGGATTTATGAACAATTATTATACATGGTATGTTCATGGAGAGACATCCAACAATCCAACAAGAAACTGTATAAGGGAATCTTCTAACCTGGGGTTTGATAGAAATGAGCTAGATGCAATGAATCATGAAATGTTAGTTGATGCAATGGGTCCACAGGGTGAATATAATGAGGAGCCAAATCCTAAGGCAAAGGAATTTTATGAATGTAGAAGTTCATATAGGTAGTGGGGAATAGAATGTAGCTCTTTCATGGATGGCAAAAATGCTAAATATGAAGACTCATTATAACATGAGTGCTGGTAACTAAGAGATGGCATTATCATTAAGTTGAAAGTTGTTAAGTGCAGAGGACCAAGAAAAGGTGCCGAATGATTTCTACACTACTAAGAAAATGATAAATGTGCTCGAACTTGGATACAAGAAAATTGATGTTTGCATTAATGATTGTTTTGTATTATGATGAGCAAAATAAGAATTTAAATGCTTGTCCGGTGTGTGGAGAATCTCGTTATGAACTGAGGAATATGGCTATAGTGAGGCAAAAAGGAGTTCCGAGAAAATCTGTGGTACCTTCCAATTACCCTAAGACTACAACGACTATACATGTCTAGGAAAACGACGGAGCACATGACATGGCATTTGAAATGCAGTGATGATTCCGATGAAGTTATTCATCCTATAGCTAGTCAAGCATGGAAGCACTTTGATGAAATGTACCCAACATTTGCTGCAAAACCTAGAAATGTTAGACTTGGGTTGTGCACAGATGGTTTCAATCTGTTTGGCCCTCTACATTAGCTTACTCTTGTTGGCCTATTTTCCTTACAATCTATAACCTTCCGCCTAAATTGTGCATGAATTTGAAGCATATATTCCTATCCATGATAATTGCTAGACCTAAAAGTCTAGGGGAAAACATTGATGTTCTGCTTAGGCCATTAAGTGATGAACTTAATGAATTATGAACAAATGGGGTTGAAACTTATGACAGTTTTAGAAAACAGAATTTTATCATGAAAGCTGCACTATTATGGACTGTAAGTGATTTTCCAGGTTATGGCATGTTGTCTGGATGGAGCACACATGGGAGGTTGTCATGCCCTTATTGCATGGAGAACACTAAGGCTTTTCAACTTCAATTTGGGAGGAAAATATCATTTTTTGATTGTCATCATCAATTTCTACCTCCTACACATCCATTCCGTAAAGATAAAAAAAATTGAAACCAGCCCATCCCCAACACAACTAAATGGTCATTTAATGGAGGAGCGGATTAACGAGCTACCAGACATTATCTTTGGCCAATCACTGGCTAAACAATTAATATCGGGATTTGGTATTTTCCATAATTGGGTGAAACATAGTATATTTTGGGAACTACCATATTAGAAAGATTTATTGATTCGTCATAACCTTGATGTCATGCATTTTGAAAATTTTTTTTTTTGATAATATTAAGAATACTATAATGGATGACAAGAGTTGTACGAAAGATAATACAAATGCTATAATGGATTTGCAACTGCATTGCAATAGACCTAAATTGGAATTGATCCCTCAATATGATGGAACGGCTTTAAAACCCAATGCTACATATGTTCTTACTCGAGAGCAACGAGCTCTTATTTGTTAGTGGCTAAAGGATTTGAGATTTCTAGATGGGTATGCATCCAACATAGGACGCTATGTCAAACTACATGATTTTCAATTATTTGGAATGAAAAGCCATGATTGTTATGTATTCATGCAGCGTCTCTTGCCAATTGTTTTTCGTGATCTCTTTATAGATGCAGTTTGGGGTCCTTTAACTGATGTTAGCAACTTTTTCAGAGCTTTATGTGCTCTAACTATTCGAGTTAGTAACATGGAGATGTGGGAGGAAAAAATTGTGGAGACCATTTACAAGTTAGAGAAACTATTTCCTCCAGCATTCTTTGATTCAATGGAGCATTTGGCAATCCATCTACCATACGAGGCAAAAGTTGGAGGCCTTATCCAATTTCGTTGGATGTACCCTTTTGAGAGGTATAATTCATGTAATTTATTTCACAACAATAACATTTTTCAACATACTCAATAATCCTATCTTATTAATTAATTTTGTTATTTTTTTTAACAGAAAAATACATGATCTTAAGAAGAAAGTATTAAATGAAAATCATGTTGAAGCGTCGATCTGCGAGGCTAACATTCTTTTAAAAATTTCTTTTTTCGACTCACATTATTTTGGATCTAATGTAGAGACCAGATTGAATCACCTGCCGAGAAACATTGTCAACAGGAATGATAATATAAATGGTTGTTTATCTATATTTAGAAATGGAGGTCAACCTTTGGGGGGACAAATGCGTGGGCGGGTATTGTCACCAAGGGAATTAAAGACAGCAGAACTTTATGTTTTACTTAATTGTGAGAAAGTAAATCCATGGATTGTGCACATTCTGCTCTACCTTTCTTTTATTTAGGTTAATAAAATTTATAGATTGTTTACTACCACTTCTTAATGTAGGCTTTTCGAATCTCGAATATGTTGTGGACTATCATCAGACCAAATTGAAATGAAATGACGACTTGAGTTTATTTCTTGGTTTAAAACAACAGCGAGTCATTTATTACAGTTTTTGTATTATTGAGATTTCAATTTTAATTTTAATAAAAATACAATATTCAACGCTTTTATAACAAATGTAGGTCCGCAGCGGAAGATACGAGTTTGATCCACACCTATTGACTTTAGTAACTGGACTTGTCAGTAATGTTAGGTTATATAATCGTTACTAAGTTAATGGATTTCAGTTTCATACTATCTCATATGGAAAAAACAAAAAGACCATGAATAGTGGGTTTGTGTTAAGGGAACCACTTTAAATGATGATGAGTTAGATCATTATGGGCAACTGAAAGAAGTTATCAAACTTCACTATTTTGACTCATCTGTTCCTCAATCGGTGATTTTGTTTAATTGTGACTAGTGTGATCTCAACAAAGGCATTGTGATCCATCTGTCTTCTCGTATAGTTGACATCAATCCTCGGTATAAACTACAAACAAATGAACCTTTCATCTTAGCAAGTCAAGCCCAACAAGTGTTCTACACTTCCGCGTAGGAAAGGGTGGTATGTTGATTGTAAGATTAAGGCTAGAGCGATAATTGACACTTCATCTCTAGGTGATTGTGTTAATAATTATTATCAGGATGATGATCCTTCTATGCCGCAATTGGTGCAACTCTCAACTATTGTGGATGATCATGTTCCGCTAGCATCTTCAAGAGGAGAATGAGTGGTGATTGGTGAAGACATAAAATTATCTTATTCGGCTGAACAAAATGAGGAAGAATGTGCGGATGAGGATGATGCAGAAAAAGACGAGTTTGAAGGGATAGAAACACCAAAAGAAGTTCAAGATTACTTAACCGAGAGTGATAGTGACTAGTTGTATTTTGTTTGATCTTTTTCTTAAACTGAACGTATGATAGATGACCATTTATATTTTGTTTGTGTTACTAAAGTACGACATATTCTTTATATTATATTATATTTATATAATCTACATATATATATTTTGTTTATATTAATAGATATTTAAATTTATACTTATTTTTATGTTAATTCTATATATTTATATATTATATATTGTGTTTTTTTTTTTTATTCTTTATGTTAGAACCAATTATGCTTATTTCTAATATGATAATTGGATGATAACTCTTAATTTGAAGCTCCAAGCAAAGTGGGTGCTTTTATTGTTTAAGTTGGTTCTTTTATTATTATTATTATTATTATTATTATTATTATTATTATTATTGGAATTAGCACACTACTTCTTTGAAGTTACTTTATGCTTAAAACAACATTTATATGGGACGAAGCTATGATTCTCTTTTTATGGATAACATGAAGCTAATACCTTATATTTTTTATATTTATATGTTTAATTATTTTATTTATGGTATCTTTAAAGTTTTGAATTACGATTCTTAACAGTTTTGGCAATCTCTATAACTAAAAGCTTATGTAATTTTTATTATTTTTGTGTATATAGATATGGGACGAAGTACTCGAGGTGAATCATCGTCTTAAGAAGCTAGTAATACACTAGGTAAAGCACAAAAGCAATTTCGGCGTCTTATTCGTGGGCCTCAAAAGGCTGTTCTCACACAGCAGTAATTGCCTAGTTTGAATTAGCCTCCCTCACAGCAGCAATTGCCTAGTTTCAACCAGCCTCCCTCATGACAGCAATTGCCAAGTTTGAGCCAGCCTATCTCACAACAGCAATTACAGCAACAACAGCCCACTTTGATCCTCTAAACCACGCAGCTGTTGCACCAGCAATAGTTGCCAATTCCCTCTCCATCAACCTTCGTAGCTGCAGCAACAGCAACAGCCTCAGCCTCCATTGCCTGATTAGGAGCTTGGTGATGAGGCACAAATGGAGGAGGATGCAGAGGAGTTGATTAAAGAGCGTAATTTAGAGGTTGAGCTTGCTGTTGAGTATGATTAAGGATGGCAATTTTCTCCGCAACCCGTGGAGTTTCACGGAGATCCCCACCATGGGATAGAGATTCCAAGAATATTCCTCCTCGTGAGGCGGGGATGGAGGCAATTTTTTACCAGTGAAATTTCACAAGGAATTTTCTCCACCCCATGAGGAACCGTGGGGATCCATATAAAATAAAAATATATATATAAATTTGTTTATATATATATTTTTGTACATATGTTAACAATTAATTTTTACTTACCCAATCTAATTAGCTAACCCAATCTAATTAGCTAACCCAATACCAACATCACTAAAATTTCACAACCCATTCGTTTTTCAATTTTTCCAAACCCAATTGTCAGCCCAACCCAATTTTTTTTGTCAATCTAATATTCCTAAACCTAATTGCCCAGCCTTAATTTACAGCCCAATTTACATATAACCCTAGTAGAAGGACAATCCAAGTTGCAATTAGCCAAATATTTCACTTTCAGTCTCTTTTTTGCTTGCCACTTCTTGCAAATTGCAAATTTGGAATTCCTTTCTCGGCCGGTCTCTCTAGCCAGTCTTTATCTCCTCTCCTTTGCCGCACTCTTGCTCAATCCTCTCTGCCCTCATCTCCACAGACCACTGTGAATCGGTGATTCCCTTTAGATCTCAACCTCTTACCAACTCACCGTGCCGTTTCTCAGTCGGTCACTCTCTCGATCGGTCTCTCCAGTCAGTCTCCTCTCCTCTGCCGCACTCTTGCTCAATCCTCTCTGCCCTAATCT